>VYZV01017316.1:12413-26579 GCA_013401275.1 Pandion haliaetus | reverse complement strand
GGTATCGGTTTGGCTTGTTCCCAACTTTTACCCTTTGCTGAGTCTGTAAGAAAAAACATCTGGCAAAAGGAATTGGAGTAAGCCTTGAGATCATTTTGATGTGAGAAGGGTGAGACAAATCTTTAAAAAATATCGCTCTAGACTGTTCTAGCTGACTGAAAACAGATACAGAAAAAGTTGGTTTGAAAGATTTTTTTTTTTCTTTTTTTTTTTCCCCTTCCCCTCCCCCAGGAGACAGGTCCTCTGCCCTGGTAGTTCTGCCATAAATGCACACACAGAAGTCACACCCACTTTTCTAGGCAGAAGGCTGTAGAAGTAGGGCATGGCTATTTGGTGTTGGAAAGCCCTCACAAAGAAAAAAAAAAATCTGTATTAAATTTATGGTGAAAGTTCCCACTGCGTTTGAAATAATTTTCTTATTGTTTTGTCAATGTGCTTGGTGTATTTAATCTCAAAGTGTTGGAGATAGTTGCTGATAAAGAATTTCATTGTTCATGGTTGTCATCTTGAGCTCTCCCAAATCCCACCTGCCACCCAAGAAAAAAAATGTAGGAAAAACCTACATTTTCAAAATAGGCGTTTTAAAATCTTACGATGAGGAAACTGGAGTTAAGGAGGTCTAAACGCAGTTCATTCTCTGCAGCTTAGCTTTGGATTAGACAAGTTGCACTGTGTGTTGCATGATGAATTGTCAACTTGCTCACAAAAAAAACTATAAAAAAAAAATCAGAATGGTAGCTGCTCTGAAATTGGGGCTTTATAACATGGTTTTTGCATTAATTGCAGATTAATTCTGCGTATTGACAGGAATTAGGGCTAACTGTGAACAAAACCTTGAACTGGGAGTCTCGGATCCTCTTGGAAATATGGAGCATGTGGCTTGGGGAAAGTGAAGGGGGCAGGCGGAAACTCATGTAATTGGAAGGTTAAATGCTTTTTAAAAGCAAATGCCCCAAAAAATCAACCCTCACTTCTGAGTGAAAAGTTCTGCGTGTGTATGTTTTCAGGCAATGGTTTAGTAAGAAGAAAAACAATAGCTATTAGATTCTAATATCACAGCCAAAAGGGTTTTCTGAGGTTTTTTTTGCAGAAGGGAACTACAGAATCAGCTATTTGGTGCTGTGACATTTAGGGTAGCTCTGATGATAATCCTGAAGAATTCCAAGTAAGATGTCAGACTCTGATCTGTTGAGCTTGTTTCACTCTTCATACAGTTGTATTGTTGAGGGTTTGGGGTTTGGTTTTTTTTTCTGATTATAAGGAAGTAATTCTAATGGCACAATTACTCTCATACAACCGCTGTTTGTACAGACTCTGTTGTGCCACAGAACAAGATGCCTTGTGAAAACACAGACTGTTTTTCCCCTTCTGTAAAATACTATTCTTGAAAGTATCTTCACAACATGTAATTATGTCCACACCAGGAAGGCTTTTCTACACAATTATCCCACTGGCTGTTCTACCAGGTGTAGAGATTTTCCTCCAGAATGCTATCCAATGATTTGGTAGCCTGCAATATGGTTGTCCTTTTCAAGTTCTCTGTATTTATCCTATATGCCTATGGCTTGTGTGGGCATTTTAATGCTCGCTTTTAGAGTAAACCCTTTGCTTTCCATAGTGTACAGTAGATCATTCTAGGATTAATCCTGTATAACAGTGACTTGGCTTTTTAGCCCCTTGCCTTAAGGTAAGAGTTATCCTGGATGAGAACGCTGTATGTATAGATGCCTGCATTAGCTGATGCTCTAGAACGAGATTATCATATGTGTTTCTGTGCATCTATATGCATATATGGACACACACATGCTGCACTCTCTGCCTCTTCGGGAGCTCATCCCACAGCTCCTGGGCTGGCTGGGGAGCACGTTTGACTGAAGCAAGTTGCACAGCTATCCCAGAGGCAGAACAGGTTTTCTGCCAAATCCCAGGGCTAGGACCATCGTGTTTCCATCTGGTGATGTATTGGTGGAGTTTATAGGCTGCCAAATCATGAGGGCTTTCTTTCCTCCCTCACATGGTTATAAAAAGGTAGCTACATCAGACTCTATTAAAAAATATTGAAATGCACAATAGTAATTGAAAGTTTGGGTACTGGCTGTTCACCAAACATTCTCTAGAGCACAACAGTATCCCAGCATCTAAGTGTTTACAAACAAAAGGATAAAGTTGTAATCCCCTTGTCATAACACAAGCTTTATGGGATACATGTACCACTTGAATGTGGTTGGGACTAAGCAGATTATTGTACTAACAATACAGAAAATTTAGCTACCAGCAGAAAACACCCCAAACCCACAAAGCTGCTGTTCAGCCTGAGTTCTTGGTTTGGGGGGCTTTCCCCCCATCCCCCCTAGTTGGTAAAAATTAGTTTTGTCTGTAGCAACTAAGTAACTGCCAACTATGCCTGGAATGCCTGGGAGCACTGAAGGAATTTTCCAAGTAACAGTGATTACTTTTGTTCCTTTTAGCTACACAAGTTGAGGCTTTGAACTGTGTATGCTCTTCCACATTTTTTCTGATGTATTTGGGGATTTTGTTTTTAAAGAGACTGTTTCTGTTCACAAAAAATCTTTTGCTCAAATAGGCCAGTGTGGTTTTCACCCAAAGAGCTCAGTATTGCTATGGAGGTAAAATTGAGACTCCGTAAGCATAGTATTAATTGGAGGATATCATCCAGAAATTGGAGTCTAGTGGGACTCAGCATTTTGATACCACTGGGTCTACGTGTAAAAATGGGGAAAGAATATTTATAAACTCTTAAAACCAACAACCTTAAGCACTTTTACCTTCTGAACTATTCTGGGAAAATGGATTTCTGAGTATCGTAGGATAAAGAAGCCTGAAGTGATCAAACTTGAATTAGTTGACATTTCCTCTTATTGTATACCTAGCAGCAGCAAAATGTGTTGCAAGTTGTATTTGTCTGATATGTGGAGAGGAAACAGCTTCTCAATTAATTCTACTATTTCTTATCAGTTATCATACTGCTGTCTTTCAATTATGTCTGTGCTAATAAAATAATTAAATTTGTCTAAATTTTATTTCACCATTGGCTGGCTTTATTTTGTGCCAGGAAGGAAATTCTGCAGCTGAAATTTAAACAGTAAAACTCTGAACATCACGGTGTCTTTTCTAACTAACTGCTGGCTCTTCAAAAAACCTTATTCTGAATCCTTTATTCATATTAAAAAAAAAATACTACAAATTAAAGGATCTGCTTCAGAAAGATAGCTGGGATCCCAAACCTCAAACAAATGCAAGATCTTCCTGATATTTTTTTGTGCCTACCCTTATCTGGTGTGCCTGAAGTTGTCTGCCTTGAGACTTGCTGGTGCTAGACCTCTTCAGTAATTCCTACACCACTTACCAGCTTCTAGGTAAGCTCCTGTAGTACAGGGGAGGATATCTTTGCTTCTTCATGGTGGAAGGTAGACTTGCAAATCATAAGCCCCTTTATTCCAAAACAAAAGACTGCAACATAGTGGTTTGTTAAATCCTGCCTCCCATTACAGGCAGGTATCTACTGCCAAGACAGCATGAGCAATGCACAGGTCCTTTTGGTATTCTGCTCCATCTATGCCCAGTATTTACTCTCCGAGATATAGCTAGGGGTCAAACTCAAAAAGTCTTGTTTGAAAGAGGAGTTTTCTTGAAAAACCCTTCAGTCCACGAAAGCCGTTACCTTTTAACCCATCACTCTTCAAACAAAGCCTACATTTGCTTAGTAAAGGTCTGCACTAGGGTTCTATGAGTGCGATATTTGATTTGTCTGAGGTGTTCCCAAGCATCCTTACCCTGCTGTGTTTGAGTGGTGAAGCTCATGGCAGGTGAATGAGTGAGAAGGAGCAAGGGAAATACTGTACAGAAACCACAAAAGAAACTGAGCGTTATAGTTCAAGGTTTTTCGTGTGGGTGCTATTTGGGGCATACTTAGCCAGGGAAAGGAAGGAAAGAAAGATCGATGGGGACAACTAATTCTGCCCAGTGTAGCATTAGTTATATGGTTCCAGGGAATAGCTGAAATACGATGTACTTGTGCATTTGTGTCAGAACCCAGCATAGTTATTGTACTGCTTTTTATCTGGTACAAATTATTAATAAAAATCACGGAATGGCTGAGGTTCAAAGGGACTTCTGGAGGTCATTGCACATTTGTCCTTTAGGTGCTACGTTACGGTTTCTTTCCTTTGACTCGATACCGAGGTCAGGTCTGGGGCTGTTTATCCTGTTGTGTTGATGTTCCCATGTGCACTGAGAGAGAGGGAAGGGTTAGTTACAACATCGCATTTCTCTTCCGCATTTGGTTCAAGTGTGAAGTGGGCATCATGATTGTGAGTGTTATAACCGGGTCTGTGAATGTGGGGTATGAACAGTTCACCTGATACTAGATTTAAGAAGTATCAGAAACGTAGTGGTATGGTCTATATCTGTACAAACTTTAAAAAGAATAAACTTGCTACAAAGTGGAATTGTTCCTGCATCCAAAGGATAATTAATTACTATGACACATGGTGCCAACTTTACTTTTAATAAAATGTATGTGAATACAAATTAAGGTAAACGAATTCAGCCAGGAGCATAAAGATGTGGTCTTACAGTGTGATTGCTGGGAGACACTGACACCTTTCTGCTGTTAAGCCCCAAGTAGTTTTTCCCCATCAGTGTGTTTTTCTAGTTGCATTTTTAGTTACATCCAAGAGTTTATGCTGAGCAGTTCCTGCTTAAGGGCATAAAATAGCACTAATTACATTGGAATCTGATATGCTTGGTTTTGCAATGGTTATGGAAGACTGAAAGTGGAAAGCAATAAGAATTTCAGGGGATTTGCTGGGACTTCCCTAATTAATAGTTACTGTTGTAATTGTTCCCTCTCCGCTTTTCTCTTTTAACCTGCAAATTCGTACTATATTTTGCTTTTCCAGAAGCTTCTGGAAATGGTAAAATGTTATGTTTCAATTCCCTAAATCCAGTGTAGCTTTGTGCCACTGAGGAGTAGCAGCCAAATTTATAGTTTGGACGTTGTTGCAGTCACTGCTGGCATAGGAAATGTTCTTAAAAAAAACAACCAACCAAACAAACAAACAAAAAAGCCCCCACAAACAAACAGGAAAAAAAAAAAATGCCTGGCTTGTCAGATCATGTCCTACAGCCTCTGTATCTCTTTTCCCTGCTTTCTGACTTGCTGCCTCCCACCTTTCTCCTCCCATTTGCCCCATCTGCCCATTTCTGATTTAGGCAAGAAGCAGGATGTGCTGTGACTGATTTAGAGCATGTGCTGATTTGCCAGCTGGCTGCTATCTCTGAGCTGTTGGGTTTGCCAGACAGCATAGATAAGGTCTGAGCTATCCTCGCCTCTTCCTGGTAATGTTTCACCCCTACTCATTTGCTGTGGTGTTTTTCCCATGAGATTTGCAAAATCTCAAATATACTTCAGGTCATGCTATACCTTCCCTCTCCTTTTGAACCTGGAAAGCCAGAATAAAAACTGATCTGAGATATTACTAAAATAGCAGTAATAGCTATGGCTGAACAGAGTAGTTTATTCTGCTTGAATACATCATTTAATTATTGGAGATTCTATTATTTTTTAAAAAAAGAAGCAATAGTGGTGTTGGACATATACTGATGGTCTCAGCTGGGAATTGCTCTGGTTTTATCCTGTGTTTAAATTGTGCGTAAAATCTGTGAAACCACTAGTATTTTTATATGAAAGCAAATGTGTCTTGTTCAAGGAGCTTACACTGTAAGAGCTAGCTTAAAAAGCAATGATTACTCAGGGCTACATGTCTTTCTTCACTCTTGAAACAGCATATATATCCATTTGGCTGCAACAAATAACATAGTAATAAATATAGGCAATTGTTTTAGAGTATTCTTTCTCCTTTTTTAATTTTAGAAACCCTAGATACGTTAGATTCCCCCTACTTCTTTTCGACATGGAGTTGAAAAAAGATAAAAGAGGGGAGTTGGCGAAAGAAAGTCCTGTCAGTCTGGATTCAAGTGAAAACATGTAGCTGAAAACATCTTGGTGACATCCTTCAGTAGCTAAAAGATAAGTTTTCCCTTCCTGTCCTGGAAGTTTCTGCTGCGTTTGAGATAGATGTGAATTACTGGCTGTCAGCTGAGGAACAATAGCAAGTCCTGCCTGCACCTCTGAAATGGCAGCATCCTTGGGGGAAACTGCTGGATAGGTGCTGGACGGGTGTTTTAATTAAGAGTCCTGCAGTGATTGTTTCGCTGTGTGCTCCTTCTCACTCTCTACCTTGCAGACACAGGTTTGGACATGGGTTTCGGTGTGAGCAGTTCGGAGGTGACACAACTGTACATGATCTTTTCTGCTTTAGAACTACTTGTGATTCTTTACAATTCTTTACGATTACAAGTTGTCAGTATTAGCATCCAGCCTTTACCACAGGAAATGTTTTGTCATCCATGTTTTGTTGTAGAAGATACTACCCTGCTCTATAGATGATGCTGTTGCTTAGTATTTACCTTTTATCATCTCTGAGATGGACTGTAGCAATGCACCATGCTTGGGCATGGAGCCTCTTCTAAACACCCAGTGCTTCCAGTGTGTGCTTGTAGCTATGCAGGCTGCTGTGGGTGCTGTACCCCCGAATCTATTCATTTCCCATGGGATTTTGAATCAGGCTGAAAATCTTTTCATGGGCTTCTGGGCCCAGCTATAGCAGCACACAGCTGCAGCATTAATGGGTTCATATGTGCACAGCACGATGCTGCGTAATACAGTATGCACCCTTAATGCTTTCCTTAGGGAAACATTTGTCTGATTTATTCTCCTCTTGGTCCAAAGTACATAGAACAAGCTACAGCTGTAGGTAGTTGTGCTGTGTCCTAAATGCTGTATACTGGGTTTCTTAGATATAGGGCTTCCGTTTGCTCATGTTTGGATTAAGTGAGGCTGCGAGACATGGTTTTGTGTGTTTGTGAAGCTCTTTAGAAAATTTAAGACATTTAGTCTGAACTAAGCTTGATGATTTACATAGCCTAGCATAATCCATCCTCTTAAAATTGTATGTGTGGTAGCACTTCTGAGATTATATCCTTATTGCTGCTTTAATCCAAATACTCAATAAGACATCCTGTATTGAGGGCTGGAAAGATCATCTGCATTGTCACAATATAATCCTGCCTTGGAACTGGGCTGGGGAATATGAGCATAACCGGTTGCTGAATTAAGAGCAGCGTCACATCTTTGAGTGCTAAACTCAAACTCAGAATTCAGGCTTGCTATTCTCTTTATTTTACAACAAGAATGATCTTCCTGTAGGAATAGGAATAAGCCTGCCTTGTAAGCAGGAGCACCCCTAAAAGCCACTTAGCAGTTTCCAGTGAAGTCCTTCAGCAAAATGCTCCACTAGCATTTCAGAGCACAGAAAGCCAACAAAATGCTCTTGCGTCTCTCGGAGTAATCCAGACAGGCTCGCTGGTGTCTCCTGTGTCTGGATCAAAGCCCTGGGGAAGGAGATTCCCTCAATAAGCCTCCATATCTACACCCCGCCAGCAGCAACAGTGACAGTCGAGAGTCAGCACCAAGCATGCTGCCAAGGACCTTGGGAGAGCTTTTATTCAAACTTAGCCAGCTGGCAGGGGGAAAGGCGGTCATGTTGTTACTGCTTACGTGAATGACCCTGCGACATGGCTGTGATGGGGTAGCCTTGACTTAAATAATCATCCTGTGTAGCAAGTCATGCCGACTGCTATCCAAAGTCACTGTTGCTCCTGTTATGTCAAACAGATATGCATATTAGATTCAAGCCTGAGTAAAAAGAGATGATGGACTTGCTTAATAAATAATTCTTTTTGAGACGCAATGCTGAGAAATTACTATTTTTAAACTGGCTTCTCAACCCGTATGAGCAGCAAGAACTCTGAGAGTAATCTTGTATGGCTCCCGTGTCTGTCGTCTTCTCTGTTCAAAAGAAATCAGTAATGCTCATCGCAGGACTTTACTTGTTACTAATGTCAAGAGCTTCCTAATCTCATTTGGAAGGTACAGGACAAAGAGAATATTGGTTCTTCGTTGTTGTGTTTGCTGCATTTCTCCAGTCTTCTGTATGTGGGAAGACTGCCTAACCTGCTGTTGGGGCATTGACTGACGCTGTGCTGTTATTTTATAGGTCACTCCAGTAATTCTGTACTTGTTGTTTAAAAAAATAAACTAAACCAAAAAAAAACAAACTAAAAAAACCCAAACAAACTTTTAAATTATGCACATAACAGATTAAAGGAATTGGTAGTCTCTGCTCATTCTTGTAGAGAAAGAAATGCTTGCTCTGCTGTCCCAGCAACCGTGAGAGAACTGAGTTGGGCAAGTCCAAGGGTTGGACTCTGAAATTTTCTCTTCAATAACTCTCCTGAAGTTCCTGTTCAAGTGGTTTTGCTTGAGTACTTTGTTTTTAAGAGACAGTGACACCCACAAAACTAGAGAGAGGGGTGTCACAAGAAAAAAAACAGGGAGAATGGGGACGAGATGGTGGCAGCATGAGGAAAATCAGTGGCTTTGAATTTAAAATCAACTTATTCAGAGCAGCATCTCAAATCTTACTCTTGAAAAGACATAAGCATTGGTTTATAAAATTACTTGGGTTCCGTAACCAAGGGGAGATCTGAGGAGAGAAACGAGCTTTTTAAATACAGTGTTCCAATGATGAGGTATTAATTGATAAAGTAATTAAGCTAAAATCACTGCAACTAACAGTCTTTGGTTTTCTTTTGTCTTTCTTTTTCTCACCCCAACCTTATACCAAATCCCTTCTGCTCCTGATGCTCCCGGGAACAGTAGGACCCAACCAAAGGTAAGGGCTTTTATTACGTGTCAAATTAGTGTGTGAAAAATTGTTACATCACTTATTTGGATAACCCAAGACTGAATATTAAGAGCATTTCAAAAAACAGGTCTGTAGTTGATCAGCTGTTGAGTCAGAAACTCAAAGCATCTCCTTGCTGCAGAAGGGCACTGTACAGCCTGTGCCAAAAAATGAGTCACAGGAAGAAATGAGAACACACATACTCAGCATTACAGACTGTGAATGGAAGCCTGCTTGTTATTTGGGGGCTTTTAAAAGCATTTTCTGGTGTCTGTGTTACAGCAAACTCATTTTGTTGTTATGGCTTACGATCCTGTGATTCTGTATTTGGTATGCAGATATCTCTCTCTATCCTAGCATAGCAGGATTCAGCTTTATTGCTGTGGTCATATAGCTAATGATGTTTTATTAAATACTCTGAAGGCGTGGGATGTTATAATATGTTTAATTGTATAATAAATTCAAAGAACCAAACCCCTTGATTTTAAATAAACAAACTGTTGTTTCCTCAATTAGAGGATGTAAAATAACCACTTTTATGTCTTGATGCTGAGACATCAATGTAGTATAGGGGGAAAAAAAAAGCAACGTATTTTTTGAAAGTGCATTATTTAAATTTCAAGGACTTTGCTATATTAAGTATTTTGATAAACGTAGGTAGTAAGTTTGGATGTGTTGGTAGTACGGATTTTCAACTCTCGCATAATTTTTCTCATTATTTTAGTTTAAATACTTGAGGAAGATTTGCTTTATTGCTACTTCACTAAAATGGAACGTGAAAATGTGTTAACAGATAAAAGGAAATTTCCAGAAATAATAGAATGAGGATTCAGAAGGTGGATGTGGGATGCTGACATGGATGCAGAGATGCTTACTCTGCTAACGTGATCTGAAATGATGCAAATGTCAACTACTTAGCAATGCAGAACATGTAAAGGGGAAAGAGCAGCCTTCGTTAAGCTTAGAGGAGAAATAAACAGCCAAAGAGCAACACATTGCGCTTCCCTTTTCCTATATCCTACAGAGTAAATTTTGCCTGTGTGAGTGTAGGTCAGATATTACCCTGTTTTGTTTTTTTTTTTTTCCTTCTTGCAAATATATACCCAGGGGAGTTGTTTTTGCAAATGTGTGTCCCAAAATATACACTGTCTTATTTGAAGTCAGCTTTCATGGCGAAAGGTGCCTGTGAACCTTGAAATGGATTTACTACAAAATTGAAACTTTGCTATTTAAAAAGATTATCGTGCTACTCTTCTCATGATAAAACTCATTTGCTCTATATTGTTCTTTACAAGTATTAGACTTTTGTGATGACTACTTCTGTTTGTCAGCAGTATATAAATACATACTCCTCTTGTGCCGAAAGAGGTTCCTACCCTAAGGCATGTTTTTAATTTATGCAGACACGAGACGTGGCGAGGTGGTAGGCAGAAACAGCTAGGGGACATCTGTCAGTTTGCAAAACAGAAAGTCTTGTGAAAAATGAATTGCAAGGATGGGTTTAAAGGAAGATAAGGAGAGCTACTGGACATCCACTCGGTTGCCACATGGAGAGCTTTTGGAGAGCATGGAATAGGATTCACACAGCAGAAAGGAAGAAATAAAACCAAGGGACAAATAAAATCAAGGAACGGGCTTGCATATAGGAAGAGGCGGTGTTTGTTTAGGCTTCAAACTGATTGAAAATAAGTAATTCTGTAGGAATGTGTATTATGTTCAGAATGGCCCCAAGGAGTGTGATGTTACACACCATAATACAGCGCTGTCAGAATTTGGGTAACATATTTGATTTGGCAACAGTTTTTATAAGGTGTTCTCCTGGTTATTTTCCTACAGGTGTTTGCTTACGATCACTGCTTTTGGTCTATGGATGAATCTGTCAAAGAAAAATATGCAGGTAATATTTACTGTAGCTTTGTGCTTGTTGTCTCCAAGTGCTAATGATCTAATTAAAATACAGTATTTGCTACAGAGCACAGACCATATGGCACAAAGTGCCTTCCCCTATATGACTGCTTGTTGTCAAAAGAAAAAGGAAAATCTTCAATCATTCCTGTTTCTCTTCTCTAAAGATGATAATAGCAATAGGCATTGCTACCCATTTGCAGTGTAGGAAATTGAGAAATCCATCACAATAATGGGTTACTCATATTTACATCTTTATTTAAAGTACTGTTCCAAGTACCTAATTTTAAAAGCATCAGATCTGTTTCTTTTCAGGATTTGAGGGACATTGCTATATGTAATTTCATGTTTCACAGTGCTGATGGGAGTTTTACATCATATTAGACCTTGATAATGGAGTATCAAAAAAAGCCTAATTTAATATAAGGGTATGTGAATTCATATGGTCTGGTGAGAATGTGTAATGTATTTAATTAAAAGTTTTCTGTGTATTGTTGTGACACATTTTAGCAAATAGTTATGGTAAAATATGAAATATATTTGGACTTTACACTCTTGTGATCTATTCCTTTCATACTTAATGTCTTTTAAAATTGGGATCAATTAAGCTTGTTTACATTTATTTAAAAAAAAGCGCAAGGAAAGAAAATATACATATGCTTCTAGATTTTAATTTCTCTAATAAATAACTAATGAATAGTAATGCAGTGAGGAACTGAGAAAAATGTGACACTTTCAGCCATACAAATTACATAGGAAGGTAAATTTTTTGTTTCTCAAACTAATGGAGGTGTCTATGTTACTTGCATTATGGTCTGTTATACATTGGAAATGTTTGGTCCAAAACCATTCTGTCTTGGCTAGGCACAGCTATTAGTAAACTTGATGGGGAATTTTGCACATGTAAAATTCTGAGTGGACTTGGATGTAAAGATACAGACTTCAATCAGTGATAGAAAGGAAAGCTTTTAGGAACATTAACATATTTGAGATGACTTTTCAGTCTGTAAAGTTCTGCCATGTCTTGTTCAGACTTTAGTTCCTCTGCTTGTAAAAGAAAATCTGAAAATAGAGGTTTTGTTTAAGTAGATAATACCCAAATATATTAAGCATTTCCTCCTTTGCTTGGAAAAGAAGCTGACAAGCTGTTCCTACAGATTTAATTCAATTACAAAAGAAGTGATATACCCTATATTTTGCTAATGCATATCTTGTGCTATAATATCTCCCACATTGTTGTGATTCCTTCTCTGCAACAATCTCCTCATGGTATTATTTAATATCTTACACATATACAGTAAAATTATCTACTGCTCTACTAATTGCCCTAGGTTAAAATCAACTGTCAGTTGTTGAAATGTACAGGTTGAGTATATTTTGGGGTGGTGTCATTCACCAGTGAATTAAATTCTGCAGTTGGTAGTAGATTTTCTGCTGATAAAACTTCTGAGTATTAATGTTGATAGGGTGTTGTTTTAAGCACATACAGGTATATGCATGATAATCACAGCTTCTGATTTTTACAGTAGTATAAATCGGGAGCACATCTGCTGGCTGATCGTCTTGCTCCTGTAGAGGGAGCAAATACTGGATGCTTTTAAGGCAACAACAGCAGGAAGACACTAACTGCTTTTACATAATTATTGAAGAATCCAAATCAAGCAAAAAATATCTCTTGCTTTGTTACAATGTTAGCTTGTGTGTTTTATTTCTTAGGTCAAGATGTTGTTTTCAAGTGCCTTGGAGAGAATATTCTTCAGAATGCCTTTGAAGGCTATAATGCTTGCATCTTTGCCTATGGGCAAACTGGTAAGTCCCTTCCGGACGTTAGCAAAAAATATTGTTGACGCAAATGGTGTTACATTCTGACTGAAGGCTCTTTTCACGGCTGTTGTGACATTGTTTCAGGGGAAATGCCTTTTAATGTAGATAAGAAATGTTTTTCTCTTTTGTAACATTAGATATGAGGTGGACAGGATGAGAATAGGATTTTGTCTGTTGCTGCTGGCTACCCTTATTTCTCACACTGTAGATTATAATCTTTGGAATGACCGTGATCGTCCTTGAGTTCAGTGCATCACTCGTGTTTGCTGCCTCTGCAGTTAGAAATGTCTTTAATCGTAATTTTAAATGTAATGCGCTAAAACACGTATGCTTGTGCAACTGATTTTTTCTCATTGTGGCGCACATGTGGGTGTTAGTGGGTTGTCATCTACAGTAAGACTATCTACCTGAAGAAGTCTTTGTCAATTTGAACTAAATTTCTTGGTTTACTTTTCCTTTTAATTAAATAGTCCTTAGCTAAATGGTGTTTTGGTTACTTTAAAGTAGAAAACTGCACAACATCTTTCACTGAAATGCAAAAATTTTTTTTACCTCTTCTCTCTATTTCCTTTCTGTGTTCCGCACAGCAAGAAACTTTGTTGCATGTACACTAATCAGAGATTCACTCACACAGGATCTGGAAAATCATACACAATGATGGGTACTGCTGACCAGCCTGGATTAATCCCTAGACTTTGCAGTGGACTCTTTGAAAGAGCACAAAAAGAGGAAAATGAAGAGCAGTGTTTCAAAGTGGAAGTATCCTACATGGAGATATACAATGAGAAAGTCAGGGATCTTCTTGACCCAAAAGGGTAAGTAATTTGTGTGTCAACAGCACTGTGATATGTTGTCATACACTCTTCCTTTCCATAACCAGTTTGCCTTAATGGAACCCATCTAAGGCATTTGTGTAGGATAGCTTTCACTTCTTCCTGATCTCAGTATCCTTTCATTTTAAATCAAAATAAAGTAGTAAGACTAAAAGCTTGGAGTAAGCTCACCCTAATGCTAGCTTTTATGAAGTGACAAAAATGTCTGTGTCAACATTTTACTTGTAGACATAAGGCTTTTTTGTTTGCATTATAGTCCTTGTTTTGTATTTGTAAGACCATCATGTTTGAGATCTGTCAGTGAGAAACTGACTTCCTGTAAATGTTGTCTTAAGTCAGTCATGTGCTTATAAATAACTTTTTTTTTCCAACCAGAAGCCGTCAGTCATTAAAAGTTAGAGAACACAGTGTTTATGGTCCTTACGTAGATGGCCTATCCAAACTAGCTGTTGCTAGCTACAAGGTAAGGATCAATTTTATGAGGCTTGTATTGACATCCTAAATACTAGGGTCCCTTAAGCAGGACAAAATTATTAAGCTACTCCCAATTGCCATGGCAGTAACATGGATTTTAGAGTAATAGAGCTGTAGGATTGTTGTATTGTGATCACTGGGGAGAACAGAGTTAAGAGCAGAAACTCGTCTTCATCCTGTACTATTGAGTAATTCTGGAAGTAATTCAACTATTTAAGGAAACAGCTTTCCTCCCAAACTTAAGATGAGTGTATGCTGGATCCATGAGAAAGCGTTCCATGATTAATTACAGAACCAGG
>VYZV01017316.1:367-12400 GCA_013401275.1 Pandion haliaetus | reverse complement strand
AATTACAGAACCAGGATTTAGCAGAGATGGGCTTTCAGTACCATATTTTGGCTGTCATGCTACTGCCTAGTAATTTCACTTACCAGTAGCACACAGGCACACTGGAATTATAAACTAATGGCTGTTTACAAGGCAAATACTTAAGAATGTTACATGAAACTTGCTTGCTGGATAGTAAATGTTTATATATGCATTCACAAAATGCCCTAATTTTTAAGAAGCATCAATGTACTGTGAAAGAAATGAGTAAATATGGGATGGAATTCTGTCATCTTAAGCAAAACATGAAAATAGTGCAGTCCTTCCTGTCGCAGTCTCTCCAGCTATTCATCTACCTCCCTTTGGTGGTTTCTGTCAAGACAAGACACATTGCATGCTTTTGCTTTACATGTTGCCCAGCAGCTTTGTGTAATAGAGCATACAGAGTCAAAGTGGTCTGTGGTGGTCTTTTGTTTGATCATTTTTTTTTGTTTTTTTTTAGCATCATCCAGCTAGAGATGCTTAAATAAAAGTTAAGCCCAAGACTCTAAAGTTTTAACTATTTTACAGGATTGCTGAAAAACCCTGAAGCAGGGAAGCTGCATATTTCTCAAGTATCAAAACTTAACATATCAGAGGATTTTATAAGCTCTTACATGTAGGAGGAATATAATGACACGTTCAGGGTGGTTTTGTTTTATAAAACTTTGAGCCTTATGTCAGTATTACAGATTTCAAGAACATGTGTTTGACAGCAGAGGCTAAAATGTTACAGTGTTCAAACATGAATTGCTGTTTCCTCACTTTTTTCTTTGCTTTTGAGTATTGCTATGTGCAGCCAGGTGCATTTTTTTATTGATAATTTAGTATCTAGGTAGAGGTGATGGGTGAATATGCATGTCACAACATTGTGTAATTTATAGTCTTTAAAGGGGAGATCACAATGGTTTTTTTCTCACACTTTATGAATAAACGGTAGGAAACTTAGTGGGAAAATACTTGCTGTATTTTACCAAAATGAGATTGTTTCAGTAGATAATTGAAAAGAATGTTGATGCAGATGTGCTTACGGATGTGAAAATTGTATCTAGGACATCGAGTCCTTGATGTCTGAGGGCAACAAATCTCGAACAGTGGCTGCAACCAACATGAATGAGGAGAGCAGTCGGTCCCATGCAGTCTTCAAGATTATACTCACCCACACACTCTATGATGTACAATCAGGGGTAAGTAAAACAAGCTACAAGGTCCAAATGTTAAGCTTGGATGTGTGTGTCTTGCTTTAATGTATTTCGTACACTCATAGAAATGTTGGTTGGAGCTCCGTCATTTGCTACAGTCTTCTGCCCTTGTGCACTGCTAGCACTGGATCAGGTTAGCTACGGCTTTGTCTGGCTAAGTCCTTGTAATGCGCATGTGCTTGTGCCCCAGTGTAGGGAAATAAATTTTAATAGGTTTGTAAGTGGAAATGTGTTTTTTGAAATGGAAAGCAAAAATGCAGGCCCCAAGTTGCAGCAGACCTGTTGGAGAGTGCAGGAAGGATCTCCTAATCCTAGAATCTAAACTAAAGAAACACTTTTTAAGCAACAATGCGTAGTACAGACTTGGAGCAGAAACTAAAGGTATAATGTGTAGATGAAAAGTAGAAGAACACCTGAGTATACATCTGGTAATCTCCTTCAAGGGGTTATTTCATGCAAATCTGTATAAATGATCAACTTTATAAAAGAGAAACACTCATTTCAAAAATTTTGCATTGTACGACTTCAATATTTTTAAGTGTATATATATGTTAAACATCTAAAAGACATTTAAATGTGAAAGTATTTTTCTTTACATTTCCTTATACATAAATATTCCTTGGAAGTGGGATGTGAAATACATTTATGTTAATATTATTTAATCCCTTACAGAAAATAGTGATAAACTAAAATTGAAATAGATCTATACCAAAACTGTTTAAACTTCGTTGATAGATTCTGTACTTGGGCAATTCTTTATTGTCTTCAAAGCCTTGGAGGAATTTTGAGTGTCCGCAGATTGAATCTAAGGCATGTATGTGCCTAAACGTTGAATACAATGTCAAGCATAATAAGCATTTGGATTTTTTTCCTCCTCATTTCTCAGTCTCCACCAGTCTTCTTATACAAACAATTTTCCTTGTTCTTTATTTGTTGGGTTTTTTTTTCCCTTTGCACTTCAAATCAGCAGTCACACTATACTAAACTTTTTGATTTGCCATAGTTTGTCATTCTGTTTTTGCTGTGGCTGTACTGCATTCTCATCATACATATTTTTGTGTGGTCATGGTCAGCCCGGGGATGCAAGGTGGTAGTTCTGTTTGTCTGTCTTTTCTGCGTCTTACAGCGACCACTGTGTGAGTTTCTGGAACAGATTTCTCTGTTTTCCCATCTGCTGGTCCTTTCAGTCCTGGAAATGACATGTTTCAGTATGGCCTGATGATCACACTATATTTTGAGAGGCTTAGAGTAACATTTTTGAAAGCATATTGATTCTGATTATCCTGTTCATTTAGGGGAACGTAGCACTTTGCAACTGTGATACTGAGATGCTAAAGTTGTAGATGCTGCAGAAGAGCATGATGTGAGCAAACTGTTCTCAAAGACAATTAGCTATTCAGCTTCAAATTAACATATGAAATTCATGGAGTGTTTCAGAATGTCATTTTGGTTCAAATGAGATAAAAGGATTTTTAACAAAATCTGTGTAATGGGTTTAAATAATTGCATAGCTTGGATTGCCTTCTAGAAGGCTGTTAAGGATATAGGAGACTTTGCAATTGTAATAATTTTCGTAAATTATAACGTGCTTCCTGCAATGTTCATTCTTAGTCTCTGAAAAACAGAAGAAACCTGGTATGAAATCTGAGATTTTTAGGAGACTTTTCAAGATGGGATTGTAAACCCCATGTCTTTCTGACTCCTTGACCTGTATTACCTCTGCATTTTTCTTGGTTGAACATTTTACTAATGGGCCCTGTGTACCTCTCCTCTGGAGATTTCTGAGATGTCTTGAAGATATTAGTATATCTGACTTCACTTCATATCCCCCTGCTGTTTCTGAAGCAGCAGCTAGTGAGTCAACACAGGATACTGTTCAAGACCGATGACTTTCAAAGGCGTTGAAACAGCTGCAGAGGGTCTACACCAAGAAATGAAGCTTGATTCTTTTTAAAAAATACGTCAAACTAGGTAGATTAATTTGAGTGAACTAACAGCAGCTGTTCTCTGGTTCCTTCTGCAGACATCAGGTGAGAAGGTGGGCAAGCTGAGTTTGGTGGACTTGGCAGGTAGTGAAAGGGCAACCAAGACTGGTGCTGCAGGAGACAGGCTGAAAGAAGGAAGCAACATTAACAAGTAAGACTCTGTGATTATTTCTTTTGCTTTTTTCATCAGTACAATCATGACTGCTAAATACAGCATGCTTGTAAAATAGGACAAAGTCAATATAAGCTCTTGTAGCCAGTTTTATTCTTCCCTTCCCTCTACTTCTCTTTCTGACATACAATACTCTCAGGTGGTTGAATGAGATCCCTGCCTATTTAATATGATTGGCATTTTTCATTCTGTACTTGTGTTTTTGCAACTACCACACAGTTGCATTGTGAAGACATGATTATTAAGGCTGAAAACATATACTGAAAACAGGGAGTAGAGCTTTTGTGAGAAAAGTGATCAAAACTGTAGTAGGAACTTTTTTCCTCGGAGCTCATTTTTGGAGAGAAAGTCACTGTCTAAATATGCATTTGACTGATGAATATTTACGCTTGTTAATGGCTGCTTGTGTTCTCTATGCAGATCCCTCACAACTCTTGGCCTGGTTATTTCTGCCCTGGCAGATCAGGCTGCTGGCAAGAACAAGAACAAATTTGTTCCTTATCGTGATTCTGTGCTGACTTGGTTGCTTAAAGTAAGTACTCTTTTTTAAAGAGAAGAGAGGAAAAGGGGAGAAGCGTCCCATTCAATGAAATAAAACGCTGTTCTTTTGTCTTGTTTTCTGGTTTTGATGTTAACCATAATTGTCTTTAGAAAATTAGCTGGATATAAGCCATTAGTAACTCTACAGACTAAATATGTTCCCCGTCTTCTGCTTACCTGTAATGGCCTAAAGAATAAGGAACTTTAAAAAAAAAAGTATTAAAAAAAACCCAAAGAACAAAACCAGCACATTATCTTTTATGGGTCATTTTACATACAGCTTCACACACAACCTTGGGGCTAATTTAATTTGGGCTTTTGCCACATGCAACTGAATTTTACATACTGGCATGGTTAGCTTTGAAGATTTTGATTAACACTATTACCTTTTCCTAATTGTCTAATATATTTGTTAATTTACTCTACTTTTGTCAGCAGAGTATAATTGCACAGCATTATCCCAGTTACAGTCTGAGGAACAGGTCAGAAGACATTATACATCATATTCATATGAAATGAGCAGTTAAATCATCTTCTATACTGTATAGGACTCTACTTGGTATTATTTTGGGGGAAAAGAGTATCATGGTGGCACTTGGATGAAGATTGGTAGGGTCTAAATGAAAAAACAAATTGTTAAATACGAGTTTTGTGTATGTCAAATTAAAAGGTAAGCTTTTGTTTTTGTTGTTCTTCCTGCTTTGTAGATACAGAGGTCGTAAAGCGTGGTAGCCTGATGACAAAAAATTGATTTTAGGTATAGTTGTCATCTGGATTTCTCCCTTTTTCTGAATGAGTGGCAAACACAAATGTAGCCACTTTTATCTGTAAAAAGCTTGCCTGCTGGTAAAGGTGGCTTGTGTCTCTTTTTCTTACCTTGCCTGGTACAGCCTGAGTGGTCTTGGTTGATTTGGATTTTGAAGGATTATTGAATTAGGTGTCATATGTAGATGACTTCACTTTCATTTTTGTAACCTGTCATTTTGTAAAATTTTTCTCTTTCGTCATTTGATTGGCAGGATGTTTCATAACCATGTCTCCTAGGAATACTAACTTACCAAGTTTCCTTTTTTCCCTTGTGCTCTCTTTTATTGTTATCAAGGAGCAACTAAGATATTTGTTAGTAGAAAGGTATAATCTGGGAAGAAACTGATTTTTGACACCACCGGCCTATTTTTGTCCTCTTGCTTTTGTAGGTGCTCTGGCTAGATTTTGTTGTCTTGAATACTCTGCTTTGCTTCCCCACCCATTCTTAGCAATGTTTTTAGATGTTGTTTGAATTTGATGTCCCTATGATTTAACTGCACATGTGGAAAGAAAAAGTTACTTGCAGTTTATACAGAGGTGTGGAGATTTAAAAAGATGTTTTCCTTAAGGAGATTTGAAAACAAAGTGGACTTCAACGCTTAAGTAAAATAAAATCTCTATTCATGTAACCCCTTGACACCACAACCCTTCATTTTTCTCAGTGCTGTCTTTTAATGAACCTTTTAGCATGACTACTGTGAAACAATTTCTCTCTTCTCCCTGGTGTAAACATCACAGATACTGGACATCAAATAGTACAGTCATGAGGGCTACATAAAAATCTGAATGGCATAACAGAAATAGTGTCTATGCTTTTCTACAGTAAAATAAATCCTCTTTTCACAGGGTTCCTTGCCCTAAGACTTAGTGTTTAAATATATTTTTTCCCTCTATATATTTACGCTAAGTTTTTAATTAAACAAGTGCTTTTTGGCTCTCTGTAAAGATGGAACAAAACCAACATGCTGCTTGCTTCAATTTGCTCCAATGGCATGTGTGCTTGGGTTCCTGATGTGGCTGTAATAGTCTGAGCAAGCAGAGTGGAAACTTCCCTAATGAATTTCTAGCGTTGTTGTCAGAATTAGTTATGCTGTTCCATTTCTAAACAAATCCAGCAAGCAGACTGAAATTCCTGGTTAGCACCTGTCTGATGCATTGTAGCTACAATGACGATGGCCGTACACAGCACTTGCTTTAGCTCATAAATAGAAGCGTACTTTTGCTCTGCTTTCTTTCAAGCAAACCTTCTTTGTGTCTTTAACATCCAGCTATATTAAGTGCAAACAAAAGGTTTGGGGCTTTTGGATTTTTTACAAACAAGCTCACTGAAGAAAGGCTTTATTTTGAAAGGGGAAAATTTAAACATTTTTTTAATTAAAGATCAAAGGAAGGATTTATTGGTTTAAAGAGGCCTGTTTGTAGAAGCCATGAGATGGTGGGCTATCTTTCTCTCTAGCTTTCAACTTTGTATTATGATGCCGAAGTGGAGTAAATGTGTTCTAACACTAGGAATGTGTGTTGTATAGGGTCTCTCCACAAACCTGAGAAACCAGTAGAGTTCAGGAGACATTGAGATCTAACACTTTTTGTTTAATTTTGTTGAGGATTTTTAGATGAAAGTATCAGGTGAAAAATACTACTGCAAGTGGAGGCTTGAAGAGTGGCATCAGGTTACGTGTAGGAAGTTTGTCAGTACTTTAATTTCTTGGTTTTATCAAATTGTATTGGCACAAACATCTTGTTTTCCCATTTTGATCAGAAGCCCTGCGTGCTTTACTGATGGCTGCTATTAAAAATATGATTTCTGATCTCTACATTTTAAGTTGTTTCCAC
This sequence comes from Pandion haliaetus, assembly GCA_013401275.1. Classification (NCBI taxonomy): domain Eukaryota; kingdom Metazoa; phylum Chordata; class Aves; order Accipitriformes; family Pandionidae; genus Pandion; species Pandion haliaetus. Next base: position 5,843 of record VYZV01017316.1, on the reverse strand, counting down.
AGTAATCTTGGTGCTAGAGAAGACTGGGCTGGTTTAGTCTTAGAAATAACTTAAGTTATTTATTTCCCCTCTGTGTGTGTCTCTACCACACGCAAGCCCAGCCTTTCCAGGGTAATTTGCAGATGCTGTCTTCACTAATGAGAGGCTGGCTTACTACTCATCTACCTTTCTTGCCTAACATTAAAGAAACAAGAGAAATCAGCACAACGGTTTTATAAGTAAAACTTTATCGGACAGTCTGGCACTGGGCTTGAATAGCTGCAATACAAGAGGAACTTTACCCAATTTATAATGGGTGTTTTGTGAATTACAGTGTATCACTGTAACAGCATTCTCAGCTGCCTGTACAGCAGAGTTGCAATTCAAATAATGAATTAATCCTATTTTGGAGCTAATTAGTGCGGTGAAGGAGGCTCCCAAAGTGCAAACTGTTAAGGTTTGATTTGGAAGCGGAGTACCTGGCCAGCTCCCTGATAAACTTAATCTTTTTATGCAGAACAGGGGTTGCGTTCCTAATTTTTGAAAACCGTTGATGGATTGAAGCAAGTCCTGGCTTCTGTAGAGCCAGAAATCCTATCGAATGAGTCATGTGCTTTTCTTAGTCATTTTACAGTTTTCTGTAGATGCTTTGGAAAAACATTTCTGTTATAGAGTGGATCCTCCCAAGCCATGTATTTATTGGAGTAAACATTGGCTGCTCCTCAGATGAGAAAAATCCCACACTGGTATTGGTCAGAAGGCTGTTCTTTTCAATTTACTTCTCTATAAATACTCTTACCTGCAAATGCTAACTGCTGGCGTACCTCACTGTGCTGAGCAGTATACATATGAAATTATAGTCTCTACCCAAAGAGCTAGCAGCCCTTTTGCATGACCAGAGACAGCAGAGTGCTACCAGTGCAGCAGCGAAGCAACATCAGTTTGTGTGGTCAGTGCTTGTCTGACCACTGAAGCAGCGAGACTTCTGTCAAACTATTCTAGGCATCATGCAGCAAAAAAGAGAGTCTTAAGGAAATACTTAAAGGGGCGTTTTAATGATTGCTAGGGAAAGCTACTTGTGTGCTTTGTAATTGCAATGGTTAGACGAGCAGCTAATGTAGTCAGATTGTTCTAGTGGCAATGCCTGACCTAGATTTTGCAGGTTATTGAAGATGGAAGTTAATAGCATGGTTCATCTCAGAAAGGGATATTGGGTAAAAAAACAAAAAAACTCCAACCAAACAAAAAAAAGATTTGCTGCAAAATTTAAACCAGAATATTTTATCTTTTAGACTGGCCAAAATTGTAAACCACAATTTTGCAATCAATAAAAAGATTGAATGCTTGCTTTCTTCCTTCCTCCACTCCCCCGATACACTGCCTTGCAGGAATGTGGTTTCACGCCCTTCTCTGTCAACCAAATTCCAAAAGGGTAATTTCTTACATAACTCAATTTAGATTTGTGAGCTGTTTAAGTGGGGGGAAGGGCCCCATTCTGAAATGTTTATAAGAATAAAGTTAACTATACTGATGATGAGGAGATCTTTAAGTAATTTAAATTAAGTACTTATTGGACATGTCTCGCTTCCAGTCTTTAAAATAAGATATTCTGAATGCATCATGATCCTTCCTGAGCTCCTTCAATAGTATCTGAGAATTTTAATGCTGAAGTGCTTATATTTCTGGTTTATAAACCTAAGCAGAAAACACAGAATTAAACCTTTGAAGTCCTTACTAGGCACCATAAAGCCCAAAAAAGGGACTATTTTCATTCTTGTTAAAACTAAAACTGATTCTGAAAGCCAAAAATGACATTTCTTAAATGTGCTTTAAAAAAAAAACCAAAACAAACAAAAAACCAAACAAGACTTGATTTCCTTGATTTTTTCCTTGATTTACACAGCTTAAAATACTAATTTTAAACTGTGAAGCTCTGACAAAAATGTTTCTGTTACCAGTTGCCCCCATCTACTCTCAACCCTAGGTTATTATTTGCTGCTTAAGTTCATTGAGTGGGTAAAACAAAAGAAACCTTCTGTTTTAATTTTACAACCTCTACCACTTTCCAGGATAGCCTTGGTGGTAACAGCAAGACTGCCATGGTAGCAACAGTAAGCCCAGCAGCAGACAACTATGATGAGACCCTTTCAACACTGAGGTACGCAGACAGGGCCAAGAACATCGTTAATCATGCCGTGGTGAACGAAGACCCTAATGCTCGCATTATTCGGGAGCTCCGTGAGGAAGTGGAGAAGCTGCGAGAACAGCTCACAAAAGCAGAGGTACAAATTTTAGTCTTGACTAGCCACTAAGTCCTGTAAATCCCGTTGTCAGGACTTCCTTACCTGGCTCTCAAAAATGAACGCCGCAAAGTATTACTACATGGTATCAGAGGACATGGAGGCAGGAGTAGGGGTGGAGTCTTAAGATTGTGCAATTTATAGGCAGAGCTTTGCCTGTGTATTTTAAGAATTCAATGTGGCTACATCCTGCGAGATGTGAATTCAGTTAAATAATGCTTGCTTGCTTACAAGTGGTAACTGCTCTCGGTTGAATCTATTACAGGCGCTAGGCAGTATTACGAATATTTGCATAGCTACCTCAATGAAATTGTAAAAGGAGCATGGTCTAAATGTTAGGTGAAGGCCAAGAGCTAGTGTAATTCTGAGTTCTGTTCTCGAACATGGCAAAGCAATAGTCATAAATCCGTCTGTTTTGCAATTCAGAAAAATTATGATTACAGTATTTGCCTCATGAGGTATGCAGGGAATGCTGGCTGTGATATTAGAAATGACTAGTGAATTTTGGACTGTTCTTATTTGAGCTGCCTAATAAGCTAAGCATCCAATAAACGTATATCAGTTTCTTTAAGGTGTCTCAAGTTAAATATCTAAAAATTCCTCTAAAATACGAAGTAGAGACTTAACAGTACTGCGAGAGATGCAAGCACTCCCTGTTTGTTTCATTTGTGAGCATTAATGCCAAAATAATGGCGGCTTTCCAGAGTAATGAAGTAGTGTTACCTAAATATGAAGTAATAAATATTTCCTTTCCCAAGTATTAAAATCCCACCCTAGCTGTCATCTCAGTGGCATTGACAAAGAGCATGGAAAAAATGGTGTAGTTTGCTATTAAGAGGCTACACAGTAAAGGTCAAAAACTACATTCATTGTCTTGTACTCCTTTGAGATTATTACATTTGTAGCCCACCTAATTGTTCTTACAGAATTGTGCATAAATAACTTTTTAAGTGAACAAAACCATTGACCCCTTATGACAGTCAGGTTACATTTTCAAAGCTCATTTCCAAATATAGAGGTTACTAAGTCGTGGGTTTTGGGGTTTGGGGTTTTTTTGGTTATGTTGGTTTTTTTTTCTTTTGGTATCAGTATCCTTTTCTCTCCTAACACAGCGGAGGCAGAACAGAACTTGACAGTTTACATCCCCCCTCCCCCCACAAAGAGTAAGGCATTATCCTCTTTTCCCCTTTTCTTTTTTAATCCACAAATATTAATCTTTTCTTGTCGAAATTAATATCACATGGTTTAATTTTTCTGTGCCAAGACCACCAGCTTGTCCTTCCTAAGCTGGGAATTTAAGCTAACTGCTTTCAGCAGAAAAGCACACCTGCTGATCTGGTGTGAATCTGGGCCCATATATCTGTTGTTTATATAAGCACTGTAGGGAGTGAGAAGAATTACCTAGCTCATTTTGCAGTTGAAGCATATGAAAATGTTGAGTAATTTTGCCCCAGGTCCAAATAAATGGAGAAACAAGACTTAGATCTTAAGCGTATCTGGGCTTTATCTTCCTGTCAGGCTCCATAGTGTCCAGCACCTTTGCAGTGATCATGATTTATGAGTCATAGTAAATCTTTGTTCAGGAGGTTGTGTTGGCTTCACTTTACTTCCTGGGTGGAATTCATGTTCCCTTTTACCCTGTATTTAGGTATTTGAGGTATTCAACCAGAAAAAGACTACATGGGACACATCAGCTGACAGTTCCTAGACTGTTGTGTCTTGATGCAGAGGGAACTCCTGTCTTAAAACAGGATTTTCCACTCCTGGCACTTGCTCCTTTTCTTGAACAAACTGCTCTGTAAGGAGGCCACTCTGATTTGGATTCCTGTGAGGAGTTTTGGTTTTATGGTAAGGGAATATCTGATGGAGAACGATGCTTGTATTGTTTAATTGGCATTGCAGAAATACCTACCAGCCAAAACCATTTTCATCTTGTTAGCAGTAACGAAATAACAGAGAGCCTGTGGACTTCCTTACATTAAGGTGGTAGAGGAGGAATATGCCAGTACAGAGACTGGAGGAAGTAAATATATGTAGTATTAAAACCTTGATGTCCTTTCAGTTTTTGGAGTGTCTGATCAGTGGCGGTGGGGGTATCTTCTTATTCTCAAGTTAGTCCTTGGATGGAACATGGGCCTTTGACTATTTCACAAACCAAAATTAGAACTGTGATAGATTAGTAAGCAAACTGAATTCCAGTGTCCAGAAGCACATCGTAAGGCTTCTTTTGATATCTGCTCTGTATAATGCGTATGTAGAGGTGGATAACCAGAACACCTCGAATGCCTTGATATTTGCTGTAGAAAGAAAAAAATCGTCTCCATCAGGCCATATGAAAATGAACATTAAAAATATTTTTATGGTTTGATGGCATGGCAGTTTAAGTGACTGAGATGTTAAGAGCCAGCTGAGACGATGGTGGCTATTCTGATCAGCAGTATTTTGAGAAACAAGGTTGGTTTAGATACGAGTCATTTGGGATACTTGTATCGGTATAGAAATGAGATTAGTTTGTGTTTGAATATCTTTGTGCAGATCTGCCAGTATCATGTAATTGTTTTGCATTGAAGTATATAAACTCCACTTTAGCATCTGTACTTGAAACTAATTAAAATACCTTTTTGATGGATTCTGCATTTATATGCAATATGTATTTTACAAACCCCTTTAGTTACTGGTAAGTATGCCTTGGACAATGAGTAAAGTTATGTATCCTTTTTTCCTCATCTGTGACAGCAGTGTGAAAAAAACCAAAGCACTACGAGCTTTCCTGTTTTATTTGCTTTTATTTCTGCAGGCTATGAAATCACCAGAATTAAAAGAACGATTGGAGGAATCAGAAAAGTTGATTCAGGAAATGACTGTCACCTGGGAAGAAAAATTAAGAAAAACTGAGGAGATAGCACAGGTTTGCTGCTTTCTTCCCCCCCATCTTCCCCCCTCCCCACCCCACCATTTTTTATGAAAAATAGGTTTGTTTCCTTTGACTGTCAGTTCATAGAGATTGTCTGAATCTCTCCCCACATTTATGGGTAAGTAGGTCAAGCTTACTGCCCTTTTGAAAAGCTTCACTTAATTCCTGTGATAGCTGGGTGCCTCCCAGATCACTACTCCAGTGACAATAATAAATACTGTATGCAAATGGAGAAGTTATTTAAAAAGAATAATAATCCGTGGATGAGAGGATTACAGGGATT
>VYZV01017315.1:545302-575110 GCA_013401275.1 Pandion haliaetus | reverse complement strand
GAAGAGAGAAAGAGAGAAGAAATAACATGGAATGCTGCCTAACTTCAAATTGCCAAAAAAAAAAAAAGAAAAAAATCGGCAAATACGGTTCTTATTGCTTTTATATAATCAAGAGAAAAATTAAGCCACAAGAATGCTGCAAGTATAAATCAAAAATGCAGATTACTTAAGGAGTACCAATGCTGCCTGTGATTCAGCATGTTTGAATGACCCTTGGAGACTATGTTAATAAACTTTGTAATTTACCACTACCAATTGTATTTTTTATGCCACATCCTAAGGCATTTGAACAGGAGTTAGTTATTCCCCAGGTGTTGAAATGACTGGTGTGCTGTCTCAGCTCTCCAAAGAAGTACTGCAGCATTTCCAGAGGTGGGAAAATTCCCAGAAGACCAACCTGTAGCAACATTTTTCTATCCTGCTCCCACAAACCCCCATACCACTCATTTGTAAATCCATGTTTCCCCCATTGATGTGCATAGGGGATCCCCAGTCATTTGTTGGGAGTTGCCTTTTGGTCCTCACAACAACGACCTGCAAAACCCAGGAGCTCTCGTGGTGGAGTCTGCCTGGCAATGCAGACCTGCGCCGTCCAGCCCCAGGGTGCTTCATTTAGGGCCCCAGCACCCAGTCACAGGTTAGCATAGTGCTGTCTGGCTGGGTTTTGTATGGATGAGACTGGGGTGCCAAGTCCCACCAGTGCTGCCCATTTATCTTTTAGAGAAGTTGCAGGTGAGAAGCATTATGTAGAGCACAGCTACATCTTGGAAACTTGGCCATCCCTCCAGGTGCCCGTGGGAGGTGGGTGAAGCCACCTCAGTGTTTCTGAGCAGCACTGGCAAAAATCCTGTGATCTCCACGGAAAGGCTCTGGGAACACTAAAAAGAGTGAAGAAGAGACGAAGGGTGGCATTCCTCTGCTGCTGCTTCTGGTGGGACAGAAGGGCTGTGGGAGAGAATGTTGGTGCTGCTGGGGACAGAATTTGTCCCCAGTCCTTCTCTGTAGCAACAAGCTGCCCCCACACTCCTACCCCACCCTCAGGGGCACTACCAAGACCTGCTATCCCTGTTCCCAGGACTTTGGCATCACAGAGCTGGCAAGCAAGCTGCAGCTGTTTAGCTGCGCGGACGTATCCCTGTGTTGTGCTTAGGGCTGACCCTGTGGATGGGGATGGTTTGGACACTGTGGGCTGCATGGGCACGTGTGTGGTTAGCACAGGGGAGCAGACCAGCTCCATGCTGTGGACCTGGGCTGCCTGAGCAGGAGACAGGGCTGCCGGCAGCACAGAGCAGTCCAGGGAAGTCTGAAATCCTCCCTGTTATCCTCAAGCCCTGTAAATGCTGCCATAATGATAGCTCTGCAGCACTAATCTTTGTCTTCTACTCAGCTGGGAAAACTGGAGCCTTTGAGTGGCTGCAGGGCAGATCAGCAATGCATGGTAGAGCAAAGCCCATCATTTCACGATGCTAACTGCACCCTTTCTGAGAGGGCTTCTGCTTGTGTTTCAGCCAGGTTGAGATTTAGGCTTTAAAAACTAGACTGAGTTGGTAACCAGCCTGGGGGCATTAGTGAAGTGGGACTGGCCATGGAGGCTGGGCGATCATCTATGGGGTACAATGCAGAGCTTTCGTGTATCTCATTGGAGTCCTCACCAGCTCTGCTGCAGTGATGATGGGAACAGCACGGGAGAAGGTTCAAATCCATGACACTGTTATCTCCATTGCCTGGAGTTCACCAGTCCCTGCTATGGCAACTCCGGGCAACGACAGCTTGAAGTAAGAGCACATTGTGGGAATAGCAGTTGATCAGAAGAAAACATTGTGTGGCAGCTCTGGACTTCCCTGCTAGTCATGCTGAGGGCTGCGGTGAGACTTTTTGACTCTACAGCATCTTCTCACAGACCATGAGTTAGGGGGGGGGAGCAGGGGAGGTTCCTCTTTGGGGTCCCTCTCAGTCTCGCCTGGGTTCAGCACCCTGCTGCCCACCCTGGTCCAGCGACACGGTGGGAGGCAGAAGACAGTCCCCGAACAGAGGATGTGGCCTGCAGGCTCCCAGGTTGGGTTTGGTCAGCTGAGACCTGTGTCTGTTCCACGCTGGTTAATGTGGCTGCTGCTGTCCCGAGCGCACAGCATGTGCTGAGCCCGGGGGCCTGGCGCCCGACACAGCTTCTAGGCATGAATCCCACACAAATCTGTGAGGTATAAAAGGGGAAAAAAAAGTGCCAAACGGTTTTGATGTACTCCTTATAAAACAAAAAAACCAAACCAAACCTTTTTTTTTTTCTTTCTCCTCCCCAAGTAAACCTGCTAATTAAGCTGCAATATCTTAATTGCAACTTCCAATTGGCAGGGCTGAGCCAATCCTTTTGCTCTTATTAATTAGCTCTGCACTAATGACTTCTTTAGAGCAGGGCTGGCTCTTGCTGGGAAAGGTTCTAGCACATTTGCTGTGGTGCTGGCTTGACTTGCAAGGCCCTGCTTTGGGGAGCTGCACAAGGGCGGAAGAAATCGGAGCCAACAAAGTGAGTTTGATCTGATCAGCCATGTGGAAATGCAGCCCAGAAATGCTGTAGGGAAGCTATAAGTGTAACTTATGTCACTGAGCATTTTTATTTATCTTTTTACCCACCCCAATTACTGAGGCTGAGGTTTGGGTTTAGAGTGGCAATTGGAAGCAAGGTGTCTGGGAGGCTTGTATTTAAATGAAAATACATCGAAGTAATTTCCAAGGAACTGACCCTGGCTGTCAGTATGTTCAGTGAAAGGTTAAAGGGAGCCTTTTAAAATGTAGCTGGAGGAAAAAGAAATGCTGTTTTCCAAAAGCAACAGAAGCCCCAGAATGCAGCTTCTGGGTCTAGTGAAGTAAAACTGGATAAAAGCAGCAGGTTTTTAGAAGTAAAAGACTCAGAGAGTATGTCATTGGCATCTGGAAATGTTAGCCTTTATTTTTAAGACACTTACCTTGGAAGGCAAGGAAGAAGTGCACTTGAGTAAAGAGAAAGCACTGCAGCCAAGAAAAACCTCTGGTAAGCAGCTAAAAAGAATACACAGAGTTTTAGCTGCAAAGCCCTGCAGGGGCCGATGTTTCAGACCGGGAAAACTTTGACAAAAGGCAACCTGGCCCCTGGCAGCTGCTGCAAGGCTCATGCTGTTGCATTGTGGGATGCAGGTTTCCTCAAGAGTTGTTTTGCTACCTGTTGAACTTGCTGAAAAGCATGTCTCCCTGCAAAGTCTGCCCATGTGCACCTTCGCCCTGCCCTTGCTGGCCTCCTGTACCTCCCGGAGAGGTGCCAACGAGTGAAGCCATTTGCTTTAAAGATGCTGTGCACTTCCCAAAGAAACTTCAGTCCCCCTAGACCTTGCCTCCCACCATCTCGCACACTGCCAAGCCCTAAGACCTGAAATCATCCAGGTTTAAGGCCTCTCCCCAGTGCTCTTAGCTGCTGAAGTTATTGCAGCATTTATGGGCTTGTGCTGGGAGCCTGTGGCTAGAATGAAGCAGGTTTTAATTGTTCACAGCCCATGTCAAGCCTAAATGGTGTTATATCTGGGGAGTCTGGCTCTGCTCCATGGAGCAACGTGGTTAATTAACGAAGGATTTAGCTTTTGGTCCAAGTAATAATTTTCACTGGACCCCAGTACTTTGTGGACAATTGTCTGTATCAAAATGACCAATTAAATTGGGTAAAGGAGGTCTGATGTGAAGAGATAATGACTGAACTACCCAATTAGTATGGAGGAGGTACAGCAAAGCAATTAAAAAGGGAGATCTGAATATTTTGGGATATGGGATTGGCTAATGAAAAAACAGGAGGAAATACTGAAAAAAAGGGCAAACGCTGAGTTAGGAATACAAATCCTTTAAAGAGAAACCAGAGGAGTGAACTAAATATCATTTTGAGATTAACGAGACCTCTCTTAATAGACTTTATTGGAGCTGACTGCTCTGATGGTCCCTTTCCATCTCAGCAGCACATTTCATTATGTTTCCAGGTTTGTTTCTTAGCCTTAATGTGCTTTCCTAGGCATTTTTTAAGGTCAATATAAATAAATCTCTGGGTTCCAAAGGTGGAATCTAATTGGAGCTTAAGAAAGAGCAAGCAGAAGGGAATAATGTGGCTGAGTACGTAGGAAATTAGAAATAAGAATAAATAGCATCATGGGACTTGGGGAAAGAACAGAGATAACCGCACAGTGTGAGATGAATGCATGAAAAAGTGGAAAATTTTAGCCTGGTAGAAAGAGGAAATGGGACGTGCTGCCACAGACATGACAGCAGATGGCAAAATTGAGCTACAGAGACAAAGCAGAGAAACAGCTGGAGATACTAGAAGAGGCTGTAAAGGTGATGCAGATTTGCTGCCACCAGGCAGAATTAATGCAGCCTCCTCTAGTCGTGATGGAGGGCCTAGCTGGGTCCAAGGCATGGCTGGCTCCAAGGCATGCTTTTGGCAAGCTTGGCCTGGGCTCCAGCTTATGTGTCCTCCAGCAGCATAACTTCCTGCAAGTCTTAGTAACACCCTGGTTTTCTTGTGCTCCTGAGGCCATGGTGGCTATGCACTTTTTGGTTTCCATTTCCCACTGATGTCTAACCCCAGCTGGGAGCAGTGTGGCTTTGGTTTCTCTTGCTATTTTAAAACACAAAATCCAAGAGTCAGCACCTCCTGCAATCACACCATGGCAGCAGTGACTTGGCAAAAGAAACACCAACCTCTAACCATCCCGATGCTCATCTCAGCATCCACTCCCTCCTGCTATCAAGCTCATGAGAAAGGGTGGTGGTCTTGGCAAGGGGCCCTCCAAATGATCACTTTGGGGAGTGCTCAGAACTAAGAGAAACGCTGAGATTAGAGTGGGGCTTCCTACAGAGAACCCTTTGGTGGGAAGGCTCATCTCCTTACCCCGTGGTATCCTTGGCTTAAGAGTTCCCAATGGTTTGAAGCTGAGATAGGAGACCACAAGGACACTGGGAAGACGGATGCCAACTGGAGTGTGCAAAAACCTTTGGAAGGATTAGGGAGAAGAGTATTGGGAAATGATCTTTGGTATAAGTTCCTATACTGACTTTAGTCTTTCAAGCACTGAGCCTTCTCCAAGGGGAAGGGAAATACGCCACTTCCCAAAATGGCTTTTTTTTTTTCTAATAAGTGAAGAAGACATATGTTCTCCTGCTATTTCAAAAATGCAGGGTTTTTTAATATCTGAAAAAAGGAAAGGGTTGTGGGTTTGTGGTGGTTTTTTTTTTAATACCTAGGAAAAGAGGCGTAGGGTACGTAATCCAAACCAGGGAATAAGTTCTGTCTGTAGTTATGTTTTCTAAAACAAAAAATACTAAGGCCTAGCTCTCCTCTCTCATGTACTGGTGTATGCTCTGTAGTTCTACTGATGTTAGTGAACCTTGAATCCTTGAAGGTAACCCCTTTTCATGCTTAAATGTACATCTAATGAAGATTCATGGCTTCAAAGTTGCTCTCAAGCACCAGAGCTGGTGTCATTCTTAACTAAGCTATCCAGTAGTTAATAAACATCACACAATCATCTGCATATTTAACGCAGGGCAGAGAATTTTATGGAGAAATCTATAGCTTTTAATCCAGTGATGAATCATTTATGGGATTTTGGATTATTCACTTTGCACTGAATTAAGTTGTCTCTCTCACCACGTGAGACCCCCTGACACGGTCTATGTCACAGACCAGGCTGCACCGTGATGTATGTTGCTGGAATGAATTATTTATTGGGTGTTTTAGATCACTTGCCCAGCAGTGAATTAAGCCTGTTAATTTTAAATCTGTTCATATCAATTCCTAAGTACACATAAAGGATTTTATGTACATGAAATTCATCTCTCCTTCTTCCTCCCTCTCCCCCGAGTACACTAGTGAATTATCCATGAAGTTTGGGTTGGGTTAGTTTTGGATGCAAACTTTCCCTTAGGTGATGCAGTGACAGCATCCTGGCATGAGGGACTGTTTGTCCAAGACATTTTTGGACCTGCTGTGCATAAAGTGTTTTTGTGAGCCCTTCAGCTCTCAGTTGTGTCCTACTTTAAAACCTGGGGAACTGAAATGATTGTGATTTCTTAGCTTGTAATGCACATGGTTTAATCCCCTTAAACCCAAGGGAGCTGTGCAGAGAACTTGTCAATGGACCTAGTATGGTGAGCACGGAAGCTCCCATAGGCTGTAATGATCAAGCACGGATTTTTTTTTTTTTTTTTCACTTCAACCTGCAAGCTTCAGCCCATGCTGGGGCAGAGGTCTTTCCCAGGGCTTTCCTGTGAGCTCTGCTTCAAGGACAGGGGGAAATCAGTCTCTCAATGGAGTGGTGAGTCAATGCTGCTTTTGAATTCTGCTTGGTGTTTTATGCCCTTGGTCCATTATCTAATGGAGAATATGATGAGGTAATTATGGAAATACACAAATTGCAACCTCATGAATACCAAATAAATTCATGATGATCCATGCTAAAAGAATGCATAAAAATGCAAATCATTTGTAAATGGGGAGCAGTAAATCTTGTTAATATTAATAACTTGGAGCATTTAATTGCACCAGGTCTGGATGAATTCTAACCAAGCTCTCTGAAGAGAGGTTTTTAAGGCTCTATCCTGTGAACTGTGTACCGTGAGGTCAAGGGGAGCTCTAACTTGGAGCCACAGGATGTGTGGTTACCTTTGGCTCCCTCCATGGTCGAGGGAGGGAGGATGAGACTGGTCCAGAAGATGACCCAGCCCACCCTAGGAAAGCTGGAGCATGCTCTTTTGTGGGAGAACTTTAGAACTCAGTTGGGCATTGCTAACTCTCTGCAAGACCCTGAACCCATATCACAGGGATTCTCAGTATGAGACTTTGTGTCTGCTGTGTGCTTTGAGAGTACAGTGAGGTTAAATAGCACTGTTGGGAGAAATGTCCTGGGTGTACAAAACCCCATTGCCTTGTCAGACATGCAGGCTCTGTCCTAGCTGGACCAGTGCTGGGTAGCATGGCTATCTCTGAAACTAATAAGAGTGGGTTGTCTCTGAGGTGGTATCAGGTCTCCATCTTCTTCTCTAGGACAGGATGTCTGTGTCATTCTAGCTTTTTAAAAGTAATTTTTTCCCATCTGCATTATTAATAGTTAAGAGTACACAGTAGGCTACCAAGTAAAGAGCTCTAGTAAAGTGCATCATGTTGTCTCTGCAGAAAGCTAATTTATCAGCTGTGGGCAAATATATCATCAACCTGCTGAGTCATGCCAGTTTTCTCAGTCTACCAGCACTTCTGACAAGCTTGTTCCACATTCCTCCAGTGTTTACGATCATGCTCTGGACACCACCAGCATCATTGATCTGAGCATCTCTACAGGATCTGTGGTGGCTCTATCACAGCTGTCCTGGTTTTGGCTGGGGTAGAGTTAATTGTCTTCCCAGTAGCTGGTATAGTGTTATGTTTTTGAGCTAGGTATGAGAAGAGTGTTGATAACATACTGATGTTTTCAGTTGTTGCTAAGTGATGTTTAGTCTAAAGTCAAGGATTTTTCAGCTTCTGATGCCCAGCCAACAAGAAGGCTGGAGGGGCACAAGAAGTTGGGAAGGAACACAGCCAGGGCAGCTGACCCAAACTGGCCAAAGGGATATTCCATACCATGTGATGTCACATCTACTATATAGACTGGGGGGAGTGGAGGTGGGGGAATTGCTGCTCGGGGACTAACTGGGCATCAATCGGCGGGCGGTGAGCAATTGCATTGTGCATCACTTGTGTATTCCAATCCTTTTATTATTACTGTTGTCATTTTATTAGTGTTGTCATTATCATTCTTAGTTTCTTCTTTTCTGTTCTATCAAACCGTTCTTATCTCAAGCCATGAGTTTTACTTCTTTTCCCGATTTTCTTCCCCATCCCACTGGGCGGGAGGGGAAGTGAGTGAGCAGCTGCGTGGCGCTTAGTTGCTGGCTGGGGTTAAACCATGACAACAGCACAGAGGAGATAGTAGAGAACTGGAGCCCGCAGAGGACTTGGAACTTGCAGAAGGCCATTAAATGAATCAGTCATCATAGTGGAATGAGAGGCCATTGATTGTGAATTTCAGTGCTGTTTCTGACCAACCTGGTCCCTTCTTCTATCTCTAGGTTGCTCAGTTTACAAAGCTGGGGAATGTGTTCATCCTTCCTAAGTGTTTTACTAGTACCATAACTGCATCTTAAGCACAGGTATGGGGAAGACAAAGGCCACAGCTGAGTGAGCTGGGGATATATATAGGGGATAACTAAGTGCCTCTGCTTTCTCTGGGAGCCTGCTCTTCTGTTGCTGCCTCCTTCAGGCAGACTTCATGGGGAACAAAACCCCTCCAGTGCTGAAAAGGAATGGAGCTAGTTTAGTAAGCTTGTTGAGAGATGCCCAGTGTGGATGTATGGATTACGAAGCCCACGGAGGTCCTGTGACAGCAGTGTCACTGGAATGGTTTAAACCAATTTTAATACTGGAAGCAAGATGCTAGGAAGCTACAGGGCCGACCTTTCTGTAGCATAAACACTGCTTGGCCAGTTCTTCTGTGGGCTAACGACAGGACTGGGATTTGTCTTCAGGCTTCTCTCTGGATTTTTGTCATATCACATTGCATCTGGTCTGGGGTTGCAGGAGGTGCTCCCAGCAGCATTCTGGGCAGGAAAGGGAGAAGAAAATCCAGTTGCGTTCAGATTTTTGCCTTTTTTTGTGCTGTTGTTGTGATACCTCTGGCCAGGTGTGTGGGGCTTTTGTTAGGAGTCTGCTGGGTTGGGATTCCCCCTAGATAACCACTCACTGAAGCTTTCCCAAGCCATTAACAAACTCTTTGGTTGTTTCTTTTCCTTTAAACTTTGCCAGACTTGTCAGTGGCTGGGTGTTTGGTAGGGTTCATATTTATCAGCTTGTTCTTCCCTCTTTAGTTCATTCATTTCCTGTCTATATCTGAGTTATTCTACAAAAGAGATTAATTCTATCATACAAAGATACTGGATGGCACTTTCAGATGTGATGCCTGCAGCTTCATAAAACCTGATGAAGGAAGGAGGAATATTCCAAGAGAAAACGAGCAAAGGTCATGATTTATTGCTTATAAACAGCTCCCTGGATCTTATTATCTTTGCTGTGTAGAAGCCTGGAGATCTAGATTGGTCTTTATAATTCACATTGAAATTCATCGTATCACATATCTCCTGTAAAGCCACATTTTTGAATGCTACGGCAAACCCTATTAAACAGGTACTCATTAAACTACAACACCTTATAAATTCTTCCTGAGTTTTGTTGACAGTACACATCAAACACAAACCATTAAGTGCTCTTCATTTTCCTGGTAGTGTGCGATCATAATGCATTACATGACAAAATAATGTGTTTACATGACAGATTTAATGCTTGATCTGCTGCATGAAATGCTTCTGAGCACCAGAAGATAAGAGAAAAATGTAACATTATACTTCCAAGTGTCTATTAATTCTTAACTAATAATAAATTACAGGGGGATGCTGATAGAAATGGATGAGAGAGGCACATGCACATGGGAGGAATTCATGAGGATCAGTGACGCGGCAATGAATACTAAATGCAGACATCATAACTAGAGCTAAAATGAAGCATTTCTGTGTTGGCAAGAGTGCTCCTAGAGTCTGTGGACTTGCTGCTACTCCATGGGTGTGTGTTTCTTCTTTTGTGTTCTGACAGCCTGCACTGGCTTGTAGTGAAGGTCATGTTAGGCTTACTTTCACTCTTACTCTCCCTCCAAAATGGTGCCAGCAAGCAGTCCCAGCTTGCCCTGTCCTGGGAAATAGCCAGGCACGTGGCCCATGGAAACGGAACACCAACTCTGGGGATGTGAGGCTGCCCTACACTGCCCTGGCAGACCTTCCTACCAGTCCTTTGTGTTACCCTGGGGCTGAAAGGGTAACACTTGCTCCTCTTAAAGCTTGTAAACAGCAAGGTTTGCTATAGCAAGTTGTTTTTCTTTATAAATTGTCAGCCTGTGCCTAGCCTGACAGCCAAGGGAGCACCGTGGGATGGCTCTGTGGACCAGGGAGCAGCTCTGTGGACCTGGCAGCTCCATAGCAAGCCTCTGCATGGATGTGCAGGGATGATGGGTTCATTGACGGACAAGGGCAATCACCAATCCCCCTGGGGCTGGGAGAGCCAAACAAAAGTCTACCCTTGCTAACAAGGGTTTGCTTGCAAACTGTCTCCTACCAGCAAAAGAGAGTAACCAAGCTTCTGGTTTTTCCCAGCCAAAAGGCACCTTTTTTTTTTTTTCCTACTTGGCTCCTCTAGCTGGGAACTGGTCCATCCCTGCACTTCCTGTGCTGATCCATGCACCCTGTGCACAGTGCTGGGCATGTAGCTTCCCATACCTATTCTGCATGTCCCAGCCACTCCAGCCCATGCATGTCCAAATCAAACTCCAAGGGAAGGTTTGCTCCCATGTGAATGAAGTGTTGTGTTTGAGCAATGATTTCATGCTTTGGTTTGGGTAGTGCTTCCTACTTGTCTTCAAAACAGAGCACAGACAAATTTAGTCTCGAGGCATTTTATGCTGAATTTCACTTTTTTCTTTTGAAAACTTCTAAGGAAACTGTTTTTACTTTTGCTGTTTGTTTGTTTTCATCAAAATTGGTTGGTAGTCTTGGAGTTTCTTTACGAAAAATTGTCTTTCAACAGGTCTTGTTTCTCCACAGTGCTACTATTCCATGGCCAAACCTTTTACTCCACGCAACTCTACTGTAATCCATGACTTAGTTGACTTCCAGCCCCAGCAGATAACTGTCAGGGCCTTGAATTTGGAATTTCAAGCATGATATGCAGCCACTTCACAAGTTTAGAGTATGAGGGCAGCTGCGTCTATTAATCTTTAAAAAGAATCCAAATCTCTGTTTTTTATTACAAGTGGGAGCTAAGAAGGAATGGGTATGTGGGAAAACAATGCTGTAATAATGACATACAATCAAAGGGAGGGTAATAAACCTGCTAGTTCTCTATATTTACTGGGGGAGTGTGCTGGGGAGCAGGAGCTGAGGCTTGTTTTAACTACAGACAGCTTTCTCCTTTCAGTTTTTATGGCTTTCTCAATCACTTTGCTCATCTGCTGCTGGAGGCTTTTATTTGCTGATAAGGGCTGTTAACCAGTTGGAAAGTCAGACCAACGAAGTTATGTAATATGAACCACCATGCTGGAGGAGTGAGGGAGATGGGAAAGCTCCTGCCCCNATATACACATAAAAGAATATAAGTGTATATATACACATACCTATATCTGTCCCTACTCCTTGGCATCTGCTGGTGCTGATGGGACAGTATGTTCCTCTTGCTTGTTCTGTTCCCTCTTTTTCAGAGAAATTTCTGAAGTCTCCTTAATGGGGAAATGAATAACAGATGCCGATTTGCAATGGGAGGGGTCCTCAGACTGCCTTGCCCCAGTGTGGTGGTGTGAGCAGCATCTCTTTGTGAGGAAATGACCAGCTGAACTCCAAGAAGTCTTGGAGGTATATCAAAGGCTGCTTCCAAAGTGACTTTGTAGTACCTTTCCTTATCTGGGAGTAAACAATAATAGAAATGGAAAAAATACCTGATTTTAACATTGCATTTTTCCTTTGAGCAGTCTTCAGAGTTGTGGCTCTGCAAGCCTGGATGCAGGGAACAGTTCTATGGCTGCAGCATTTTCTTTTCTAGCAAAAGAGTTTCTAGGAGCAGAGCATCAAATATATGTAGGCTTCCCCGTGTGTCCCTAAGTGCTTTGAAAAATCCCAGGCTTGGCTGAGAATTCAGATTTTCTTGTTTATAAGCTATGTCTGGCAATGTGATCTTATTTCATGGCATTTTGCCCCCAAGACAGTATTTCTAACCTCTGGAGCTCTGTGTATGATGCTACTGCAAAATTCAAGAGGAGAGTGCTATTAGTTTGGGTTCTTAAAGGGATATTCAGCATGGAAAGTTGGAGTGTAAGACACAAGGTCTTATGATCCATAGTGAACCTGGCTTTTTTGGTTTGGGATTGGAAGTTTATTCTATACAGGTTTTTTTGCAAAGGCAACAGTGATTCTGGGTGTGCTTCATTTTGCTTCCTCAGCCATTATTTATTTATCCTTATTTGTCCCTTTCTGAGAGAAGTAACAATTAATCTGGAATGTTACATCTGGAAGGTCAGGTACTATATATATTTAAAAAAACCCTATATAGTTTTTAAAGCAAAAAAAAACCAAACCCAAAACAAAACAAAAAACCAAACCCCAAACAAAAAACTTTTCCCAATATCTAGCTACTAAATTTCAGGTCCTTCTTGCAAATTGCTGACATAATTCACTTGCCCTGAGTGCACTTTTAACAGTTTCTTCAACTTTACAATTTTTAAAAGGTTTCTAATTTACTTTAGCTCATTTCATGTCCCCAGAGCTGTGGATTCTCTTTAAACCCTGTTTCTCGCATCATTTGGAGGTCTCAATTACCGGAGTATAGCAACATCTAGTTTTCAAAAAATTTCTTGGAAAAGCAAGCATCCTTTTCAATTCTCACCTCCATTTGGTCATCACTTGCAAAATGAGGAGCATCAGATTTTACAAAAGCTTTTCAGTTCCCCTTCATTGTTTTGGAATTTTTTTGCCCTGAAACAAATTGGAAACATTCAGTAGTACCTTCTTGTAAGGTCTCACCTTTCTCAGATTGTGTGTGATAGAAAGGCACCTACCTACCTACCTCCTACTTTTAGTCTTGAGAAATTTCCATCTACCCACAAAGAAATACGATGTCAAAACTGATGACTCTGTTTGGAAGTAAGTCCACTGTAATGTGACCAACTCCTCTTCCCTGGAGCAGCCTGGGAGAAACACTGCTGACTGCAACAACCAATCCACTTGATTTTCCTTTTCCTCTCTGGAAACAGTTTTTTCAAGGCCCTCTGCAGTCAGGGAGCCTGAAAGAATAGTCTTAAAATGTCTAGGAAAGGATTTACTCTTTGCATTATTCGACAGACTGCTACTTCAGTGTAGAGCAGTTAATTGAAAACAGGGAAGGAAAGGCTGTTAAAAGGTGAGTATGATGTGAATCTTTGCTCAAAGTAGTAAAGCCCAGCTTTCAAGCTAGTTTCTTCCCTGCTTCTTTCTTGAAAGAGGTGCAAGTTCAAGGGATAGAGATCTGAGGGTTTCTGGATGGTCATAAAGCTGCTTGGTAATGATGGAACATCTCCTGCCACAGAGTGAGTGCAAGCACTGGCTGTGAAAACCCAATGGGGCTGTAACCGAATGCTTCTTAGAGTAACTATTTCCTCTGTTTCTATAAGCGTATGAGTATAAACTTCCGAAACTGCTATTGCATCTGGTCTTTCTCCTCTAGCAGTCTGGATTTTGGGTCCAATGCATTGTGACACGGTCACAGTAGAGCAGGCTGGTGCCCTGACCCCATGCCTCCTGCTACCTCACAGGCAGTGGTTGCTGCATTTACACTTGACAGATTAGCCCAGCTGCTTCATATTTTGGAAGATCACTTTCCAAACTGTGGTCTCTTAACTGTGTATAATATTGGCACTGAATGTGAACTTCACTTCAGGAAAGGCTGGTATGAATCCTATTAGAAAAAGTATAGCCAGCAAGTCTGTCCATATGTATGCTGGTGTGTGCAGTGAGTTCCCTTTTCTACCCTCTGCAGGAGGGATTTGAGATCTCCTTGGCTGATGTTACATTTTCTGATGGAGATGCATTAAAAATTGATTACTTTTTTTTAGCAGGCTCCACCACTTTCCTGCTGGGGCTATTTATGTAGAACTAGATTTAAACATCTTGTATTTACTCATAAATTGTATTGACTTGGTAAAATCCATGCCATTTTCAGCAAAGTCTGTTCCATTTGGAAATAAGATACAAATCTCCTGACTTCAGAAAGCTTTTATAAAAAACCCTCATCTGAGGCACAAGTGGGGTCAAAGCAAGCTAGAAGCTGAGATCCAAAGTTTTCTGTGCCTCCTCCTCACCCAAGCTCCTGCCTGATACCAAAATCTACCAGTGTTGTTTTCCCACATTAAATCGCCCTAACCATCAGAAAGTTTTACTTCTTGGCACTTCTACTTGTGGGTTAATAAAATCCACAGTCTTAACAGACTCAGTTGCTTTGCTCCTGCTGCAACACCTTTGAACTCCTCTGAGATCCAGAAATGAGGCATGCATCTGGCTGTCACCTCCAAGGGGCTCAGCCTGCGACTTGCTCCCGGGGTGATACTGTGCCTCAGTGCTGAGTTTCCTATAAAATGTAATTGCTGTTTCTTTCTTTCAAGACACGACTAGAGGAAGGAGAGGTGCTGAGGGCAAAATCCCATCTTTATAAAGTAACTTCTGAGTTACAGAGTGTGCTCATGCATTGGAAATCAGAAATTCATCTCCATCCTTCTCCTGAGGGAGTCTAAACCCACTTCTCCCAAGAGGGTGGCCAACCAAGCCAGTGGCTGCTCTGNTAAAAAAAAAAAAAAAAAAAAAAAGAAAGATTTGAGTCCCACTGGTGGCAGAGAGAGAGAAAGTACTGTCAGAAAGGAGGAGGATCCAGTGAAAGGAAGACCTGGACTCTGGACCCTACCCCATCATTCCTTTGCATTTTCCATTCAACACCCATTCAAGTATATAAGCTTTTGGACCAGGAAAAAAGTCTTTTTCCCTGGCTCTGTGAATGTTTTAGCAAGCAGCTTATACCCACATAGATCCTGTGCCCCTTTTGCCTGTTAAGAAGATTGCAGGTGAATCATCTGTCTGGATGGTTCAGCTTTGGCTGGATCATTTCCAAGGCAGCTACTAATCCCTGTGCACTGCCCTCTTCCAGTCCCTTCACTCCAGGATCTGGATCCACTCCAGTAGCCAAGCACCTTTACTCAGCCCCAGAAACTGCCATGCCTAAATTTCAGATGCAGAAGGTACTTTTATCCAGCCCTGATTGTATGCACACAGGAATAAGTAAGCCACTTGAACTGATTAAAGATTTATAGTTCTTGGAGCACATAGCCGTCTTTTGGGGAAAACCGTGGATCAGGAATCCATCTCTGTCCCCACTAGTCCACATATTATTCTCTCTCATTACTTTGTATTGATTCATTTCCATTTCATGTTGCAGCATCGGGTCACCAGTGTGTGTCTGATATTGCAATACATTATTTAGCTGTTTCCTGACTCTCTTTGCTATTTGGTGGCATCTGTTAGCATGGTTGATACCTCTCTGTCTATTTATTTAATGATGGTACCTTAATTTTTTTATTAATAATACCAACATCCTACTGGTCCATTAGCTGTTCATATTCTGCCTGAATCCAAAGTTAACTCTTTTGTGCCTTCTCTTTTCTTTCCATTATACTACCCGCAAAATGTTGTCAGGAATTGTTTTTGTCTCCTCTGACTTTCCAAGTGATACAAACCCCATTTATGGTGTCATCCCATGGGAATTCACATAGAAAAACTGGAGAGCAGAGAGCTCTCCTCTGCTTTCACATACCTCTAGGCTGCCACTCAACCCCTGGAGTGAAGTACCCAGGGTATTTAAGGAGCATTACAAAAGAATACGTACCCAGACTGTGTGCCACACAGACCCAATGTAGTAGGACCGGACCAGACTTCTGCTATTTTCTCTCTTCATCTATATATTTTTGACTAAACGTTTCAAGTCAGGGATTCCCCTCCCTCTAAGCAAGGGAGGGTGGGACCCGATTTCCTGGTTTGGGTTCCTAGGCATTATTTTAATACAAATAGAAATCATTTTCTCTTCCCAAAGCCCATCACATCCCAGATACTTGTCTCTAAGAATATGGGAGGAAGCCGGCAAGTGGTTCTTGCTTTCTAGTGATGAGTAAGTTGCTGCAGCAAACAGCAAGTCCAGTGCTGTGCTCCTGCTCAGGCTGAGTGTAGATGTGGGCTGGCATTGCTTGCACAGACATGAATGAGGATGAGTGAGGTGTTCTCCAGCTGCCTGCTTGCACAGCCTTTGTCTTTCTCAATGACTGGTCCCTCTGAAGAGGGACTGCTCCATGTCTCTCTGGGCATGACCCACTTGCTGCCTTTCATTGGTTGTGATGGGCTCTTAATATTTTAAGGTGTCAGAGCAAGTCTATCAGCCCCAGTGGTGATGAAACCTTTCTTCGATGTTCCCAGGCTTGTAAAAGTGGTGTTGCAAGGGACTACAGAGCACCTCTGTTTAGTTTCAAATCTGCTTGTAACAGCTGGGCTGTATCATCTCCCGTGCTCAAAGCAGCACAGCATGGCAACCCCCCTCATCAGGCTGCTTTCTCGGTCTCGGCTGCATCCCTTCAGGGTGTCTCTCATCCAATTGGCTCCTCCTGAAATCCATAGCAGATACAGAGTAACAGTCTGCTCTTGGGATTTCTCATCATTTTCCTTTGCTGGACTGCCTGAACAACAACAGCAATACCTCTAGCATCGCTCTCCATCAATTAGAAAATGCTGTGAGTTCCCTAAATTGCAGCTATTCCTCTCACTTCCTCTGGATTCACAATAATAATAAAAGACAGCTGGACTGTGCTGTGTAACTCCTTCCTTGCTTGGCCAGCACACCCTGTGTCACGAGTTTTGAGGACTTGGCAACACCTTAACTCCAGGACTTCAGTAACCTGACTATGCCGACAACTGCCCCATCCCACGAGTGGATAGAAAAGAGTCAGCTGTTGGAGAGATATCACAGCAGGGTTTAGGAGAGGCTTGGCTGCTGGAGATAAGTCTTGCTCAGAAACGCCTCTATGGGCTCCCTACAACTGATAATGTGAACACAGAAGTCTTGCAGATAATCCACTCAAGTATTTTTAGGAGGTCTAAAAGCCATCAAATTTTCAATTCCTTTTATTATTTTCCACCTTATCAAGCTCATGGGCCTCAGCTAGTATAGTAACCCTAACCAGAATGGAAATGAGGTCCCGTTGTCCAGAGTGCCAATTTCTGCCACCCCTGTTCAGACTTTGGCTCCCATTAATCCGAGAAGGGCTGCACCCTGGAGAGCGATGCAGGTGTTGGTGCTCAGGGCTCCCAGCAAATGCCATTCTTATATCCTGGGTTGTGGGTGGCATCTGGTGTATGCCTGTCCCTGCTGCAGTAAGATGAGCTTTGACTCCGTTCTCCCATGAGAAGAGTGGAATCTTGGCTAAACCGTCTTCCAGCAATACAGTCAGTTGTGCTTTGGAGATACTGATGAGGGGTGTGGGAACTCAACCAGGATTAGTCTGAGACCTCTCCTTGTTTCATTTCTGGTTTGGTTGCATCCAAATCACAGCCATAGTTTCTTACCGTGCCTTTCTCCACCCAGCACCAATATTTCTTCCCTGTGAAAACACTCATTTCCATACTGACTGTTTTTGACTTTTTTGATGAACAAAATTGACCTTTAAAATGCCCCATGGACTCTTACTTTTCTAAATCTTAAATTGTTTTGTGCTTCTCTTTTTCCACTGGTTCAATTTTTTTAATATGCTTTTAAAAAAAGCCATCGGCACCAGAGTTGAACCAACATCCTGGGTTTGTCTCGCCAGTGGCGCAGTTGGGAGTAAAACTCACCTTCTTCCTTCTGCTTGCTCCTGTGTGGTTGAGCTGGATATGTCCCCAGTCTTTAATTCAAATACTTCCTGTGATAGAAAATCTATCAGGTGCTAATGGAAGATGTTTTCAGGGTTAATTACTCTGGTTTGCAAAAAAAAAAAAAAAAAAAAAAAAAATTAGAAAATGACTCCCCATACTTAGCTTGGATTGATCCAGTTTCAGCTTCCAGTCATGGGGTCTTATCCTGCCCCTGTGTGCTATATTAAAGAGCTCTTTCTTAATAGAAAATCATGTAGATACTTTAGTGACCTCTTAACCTTCTCGTGGTGCAATCAAATAAAAGGAAGCTCTTTGGTCTCCTACTGCAAGGCAAGCTTTCCTGATGAGGGTCAGGGCAGGCCAGCAGGGTTCAGGTCAGAGATCACAAAAAAAGAAAATATTTATGTTCTTGGCCCACTTTCTGGAAACCCAAAATAGATGAACTGTGAGAAGGGACTGGGCACTGAAATACACTTCCTCTCTCCCCTCTTCATGATTCAAATTAACAGAGAACTAATGGATAAAATTAATCAGGTGCTATTTCATCCATCTCCTTCATGAAAAGGTAGGTGAACACTGAACTACATTAAATACTACTTTCTTATGAGCAAATTGAGATTCCATACAAATACAGTTAATTAAAGATTGAGACCAGCCAATTATGTGAATATGTACAAGAATGATTTGAATATGGATGCTACAAGATTGGAGGAGGGAAGAAGGGAACCTCTCTATACACCTGAAAACCCATTTGAACAGCTTAGTGCTGCATTTTGTATTTAACTTAATAAATACATTTACTGTTAATGAGGTGATAAATGCACTGGAGAACACAACTAAGTGATTAAAATAGGAAGTTCTTGAGGTGTAGCACTTGGCTAGGGTGGAGATGGGAAGGAAGTGGGTTACTGGGAGCATCTGATAGGAAGGGCTTTGCTGGGACCCATGAGACTGGCAGGTAGGCACCCAAAGAGGTGTCTCGTAGTCTCTTTGGCCTCTTTGGCTTCCCGACCTTCCCTCTTTCTTCCCGGTCTTCCTGATATTGCTGACTGTGCTGCTAATGAGCCCGGATCATGCTGTTGCTCTGTAGGTCTGCAAATATAAATGAAAAGACAATCTCTGCCCAGCGATTTTTCCAACCTATGTGCATTTGCTTGTCCAAAACAACAGTACCAGAGGCTAGGTTAGCAAGTTGGTCACAGGAGCGGAGTCCTGTTGAATAAAGGTAGCATAATTTAGCCCTTAAATCATAGGAGATTTGGGAGATTCTTGAATTATGCTACTATAGCTGGGTGAATTTAATGGGTTTAGTGACCTCCAAGCAAGGACAAAAATATTGCTTTCTGTCTAAAGCCACTTTCTGCAAAAATAAGATACAATTTCTGGACACAGAAGAATGAAGGCATCATAGTTTCATATGCTACATATGGGACTTCTGTTTGCAAATTTTTCATTTGTTATAAAACATTGATAGGATGAATTCAGTGTCTCCATTCCCCTCTGGAACTGACCTTCTCTTGGGAACAGGCTGCTGAAGCATTTAATATTTAGATTGCTGTGAAAACTTCCTGCAGCAAAAACTGCACCAAGAAAATGGGAACACGTTAGGGTTTGTTGCAGCATACCCTCATTGCCCTTTCAGTTCGGGTTAAGGAACATCAGGCAACGGAACCCCCTCAAATCTCACTTCGCAATTGCAGAGCTGGCAATTCAGTGCACGTTGCTGGGATAGTGAAGGTAGGTTTGGCTCTGCCTTTTTTTTTTCTTCTGTGCTGAAGGGATGAAGTCTTGCTTTTCTGGGCATATATCACTTTTAGTTATGGGAGGTTAGGAGGAAGCCTCCCTGGAACCGGGTTACCCAGTGATTGACTACTGAGGAGGTTTTGTACCTTTCTTTGAAGTGTCTGGCTGTCGTCACACCCTTGCTTGACAGTTGTGATGGAAAGAAGGCTGTGTTGGCTCATACAATTCAGAAGACTTTAATGCAACAACAGCCACTACTACATTAGAGGAGAGTGCTTATGAGGAGGGGAGAAGAATCCACTAACTGATCACAGGAGTGTCTTGCTCGTGCCATAGGCACTAAATTGTAACAGCCAGAAATGGGCTGGAGACCATCCTCCCTGGAGGATTTAGTCCTTGTCTCAGATCTCCCAGACGTGGCATGTATGAACCCACACTGGCAATGCCACGCAGGTTGGGTCAGAGGAAAGGTGAGCTGTGTGTTACACATACATTTAGACTATGCCACATGCAGGACAGAGGAGAAAATAAGATAATGCTTGTTTTAATTTCAGATGTATAGGCGCTGTCTCTGCCAGGGAAGAAAAAAAAGAATCTGTGGAAGGAAAGACGGTGTCTTTTGGTTTGTATCATGCAGAACAGGATAGGGTGTAACACGGGAAAGCTAAGAATGATGACAAGGGAGAAAATGAGGGATAGAGCAGCTCCTTAAAATATTTGGCCATTAGGTGACACTCTTTTGCTATGTTTCCAACAGCCAACGATGCAGGTGGACAGCACTAGGCAGACACAAACTTATTTTGGGTAAGCCAAGTGTAACTGTTTCTTCAGTTTTCAGGTTGAATTCACTTGGGAACTTTACAAGAAATTTTCTGATCAAGAACCTTCCACTTCATCCAATTCCTGATTAATTTGATTCTCCACTTTAATGTGATTGAAAATGCAGGAACTAGCTCCCTTGT
The DNA here is from genome assembly GCA_013401275.1 of Pandion haliaetus. Lineage (NCBI taxonomy): Eukaryota > Metazoa > Chordata > Aves > Accipitriformes > Pandionidae > Pandion > Pandion haliaetus. Next base: position 554,855 of record VYZV01017315.1, on the reverse strand, counting down.
GTTCAGAATAATAACCACCAATATATTTTGCTTGGTTTAAATCTCTTTAGGTAGGTATTGTGAGATAATTAAATCATCAGCTCCAGGGTGTAACTATTTAATTTGTGCAGAGGGTGGCATTTCAGCACTGTGGAAGGTAAATGAGTCCAAGAAAAATACATGAATAACAAGAAGAAAGAGAGGCACAATCAAGGAGTTATTTTGTGATATTTCTAGCTGTGCCACTGATCCGTCTAATGACTTTGGTCAAAACAAAGACTCTGAAAGCAGCACAGGATATCCTCAAAGTCAGAGAAATGAGTTGCCATTTTCTGGCAGCAAAGTCTGCATAAGCACATCTGTTCCACCTACTTTTCCACTGTCTTCTACTACTGTAACAAAAGATAAATGCATGCTTGACCATCCCTTGAAAGAGCAGCATTGACTTCTCAGATTACATCCACATCATTATGACTCAGTTGAGAATGATGGCTTACATGGAAAAAGCAGTAGCATTAATTTTTTTTCAGGAGCATTTGAAAGATTTATAACAAACTTGCATATTAGTTCTAGGAAAGTAATTAGATTAGTACTAATTAAAGACTATATTTTAGATTTAAAAAAACAGTCACTTGTGGATTGCAGGTATAAAACTCCCTGGTTTTTGCTCCCGACTAAGATTTTGTTTGTTGTTGCTGCAGTCAGCAAATGGAAAGTTCCTGTTTTCTGCAGTGTACCTTGCTGGGAGGAAAATTGTCAATATAAGAAGTGAAGGAGACTGGTGGGGAAGGCATTATATATTTCCTTTTAATCTTTTTAATATCCATGTATAAGGGACACAGAGCCTGCAGTAACCTCTCCCCAGGTGACGGAGTGCATCTGCTCAAGGTCACTTATATATGACTCTGTTTGCTCTGGAGCCCACCTATCTTCTTGAATAATTCACGTGCATGCTTGGGCCCAGGAATCCTCTTTAACGAGTTCAGGAAGCAGCCAGGGCTCAGCGCTGAAGTCAGCTTCAGACTGCTGAAGTGCAGAGCATGAGGCGCCGTATGCCAACCCAGGGCTCCAACATGTACCTAAACAATATTGGACTTGAGCAGTTTACACTCAGTGAGGGCAGGAGGGGGAATAGGCTCCAACAGGAGGCTGCCAGACCCATCCCAGTGTTTCTTCTTCTTCAACCCTTCAAGATAATTAAACTTGATAAGAAGTTAGGGACAGAGATTTAATTTCTGCTGGGAGGGCACTCTGATGCTTCTATTCTTTTTTGACTTGTTTTCCCTGTCTAGGGCCAGATCCTGTCCCATTTTGCAGGCTTAACTGAGTCATTGATGCTGGAGTAAAGTACTGCTCAGTGGAAAGTCAGGGTGATCGAACTGCACTTGGAGTAGTCCGTGCAGATGGTTATATTCTGTCTTTACAGGATTAGGAATATGTCTACTTGCTTATCTGCTAAGAGCTTCCCACACAATGCTGTTCATAAACACAAGAGCAAACCAATCGTGCTTTCTTTTATGCCAGATTTCTGGTTGTGTGGCAGAGGGAATTGGGTCTCTCACAGGCTCCCATGGCAGTATCTGTATGCTATGACTCAAGAACAAGAAATGTGAAAAGATCCATGAATATACTTGCTGTAGTAGCCACCAGCCTTCATCCTCCTCCTGCCAAGCACCTCCTCTCCGGGAGGAGCCAGCATGGAACAGGATTCACAGGTTTGCTCCAGCCTAGCTGGTATTCATAAGCTTGCTTACAAGTTTTCAGAGAAAAATCAGCTTTGCAGATATGCTCCACTAATCTGCAATGACTTTGGTGTTGGTTTTTCATTCCATTGGCATACTTGTATTTACTTTTTTGCAACACTAGGTATTTTTTTTGCTGTCTTCCTTTCTGCATCTGTGTGAAATAGGCAAGGCAATTTTCTGTTTGAATTGCTTCAGGGGAAGGCACATTTAAAGCCATACACATGCTTGAAAGTCATGTTAAAGACTTAAAGGGTCATCTTAGGGACCCAGCTGTATACCTGGAGTCCTCCAGCCCGTAAAAAAGGGCCATAATCTGGATGGGATCTTTTGATCCTTTCAGGAAAGAAAAGAAAAAAACAGCTTAATTTGCAGTAGTTTTTTTGTTGGCTATTATGGAAAGCTTCCTAACTACAAGTTCATTGGAACAAGCTGAAGGAGGCTTTTTACAGCAGGTTATGCCATCACCTGTCAAATGCTGGTGTATTAGATCCTGCAATAAAAGAAAAAATGGATTTGATTTCCTCTTGGATTCCCCGTTTCTGACCTGATCTCTCAGACAAGGGTAAGCAAGCATTGCATTATTGACCTCAGTGAGTTTTTAAAGACATGTCTGTTTGGCTCTTCTTCTATGAACCTGAACTAGACTGGTGGTTAGACAAGATTTGTGTCCTCCCTCATGTAGTGATCCTGTCTTTCAGTAAAATGGTTTTGCTCTCCTTGTTAGTAGCAACTTAGGACTTAGGTGGGATTGTCAAACCTGGGAAATGACATGTTTTTGGAATACTTGTTCCTGTTGCAAAATGAGCTCTAAAGAGCAACGTTCATGTCCTACAAATTTGTGGTTGTGGATTATATTTTTTTGGCTGGTCAGTTGAACATTTAATCTTTTCCATGATGCAAAATAAATACTGGAATGAAAAGCCATACCACACTGCTGCTGAAGCGGTTGAAGTGCTCCATCTTGACATTTTCAGAACACAAGCCAGATGTTACCAAGATGTTTATGGGATGGCCTGTGTTTTTCTTTAATGAAAAATCATTAGCGAGCAAATATCCACAGAAGGACTGAACTTTAATGAAACAGGATTTTTCTGATAGAAGATGTTTTACAGATACTTACTGTTGCCTTTTTTGGCAGTTAATTGGCATACCCTTTCTGTGCCTGTGCCCTTTTTCCTGCCTGTGTGATTTGATCAGAGCATCTTCCTCCCAGAAAGACATTGCTCTGCATACTGCTTTGTGCCACATCACCAGGAGCTTGTTTCTGTATGGAGATGCTCTGTTAGAGCTGCCCAGTCTTTCCCAAGTGGTGCAATGGAATTTGTGCTGGCCTGTAAATAAAAGTGAGTTGTATCTTTAGAGATCAGCTGGCTGTAGCCTCAGTGCTACTGCAAAGCTGTCTCTGAGGACTGGTGCAGGAGGTTTGTGATGAGATGCGGGAGCTGGGGTGAACCCCATGGACTATTTCATAGTGGCTGCTTGTGGAAATCTTGTGTAATAGGACATGTGGATTCTCTCTGTGACCATGTCTTGTTGCAAAGCCTGGGGTTAGAGATGAGCTGGCTGGGACATGGTGGGCAACTTAGAAGTGCTCTGCACTGTTACAATTCAGAAAAAAGGAAAAAAAAGGCTGTATTCTGTGTATGTAAAATCTGGTCAGGCTGGTATCTTTTCTTACTGTGGCTGTGTTGTTCTTGTTCTTCTGTGCTACCTATGACTACAGAGTACAATAGTGATTGTCCATTAAACTGCCTGCTGATTGATTGAAAACATAACTAAGGTGTTACTGTGTAAGTCTATTTTCACTAAATTAGAAAGATTAACAATAGAAAATTGATATTAAACAGAGATTCAGGGCAGTAGCAGCTCCAAGTGCAATCACTGTTTATTCTTCTGAAAGCCCTGGGCAGAAGTTACAGTCCTACAGCCCAGTATGGGAGGAGCTTAAGGGGTCTTAATCTTGGCCCTTCTCTGGTTGGGGAATGAGAAGCACTTGATGGGAAAAAAACACCTGAGACCTAAGGGGTTGATGTGAAAAAAAGATGTGATCAGTGGAGGTCCTCAGTGAGCAGGGAGCTGGCAATGGAAACTACTGGGAGGAGGTTTGCTCATTGTCACGCTCATTTTCACTCCACTGTGAAATTATTCAGAAGTGATGGGCTTCGCAGCATCACTGAGAGCCCATTGTTTCCCCACAGCTGCTGGAGGAAGGGATGATCCAGCTGCAGGGACTGAAGCCCCTGGGACTCTGCTCACTCACTGGCTTCGGTGTGCTGCCTATACGAGCACAGCTGGGCACTGGCAAAGCCACTGCTGGTCTGGGCAGTCATGGACCAAAATCTGCATGCACACGGCTGCCTGAACTTTGAACTTGCTGCAAGCACCACAGTCCGCCTTTACTCAGCCAGTGTTTTAGGAAAATAGCAATGCAGAGATTCCCGGGTGTAAAAAGCACTGAGCTTGTTATCTTTGCATAGGATGGTTTCCCTGAAAGTCGGATCTATAAATGGACCAAATGAAAATTCCTGCTTGATGCTCAACCTGCAGCTTCAGGTCCCTGAGGCTGCAGGAGACCTATATTTTAGTCTTTCTGCTGCAGGTGGCACTACTGTTCCTTTTCTTTTAACTGTCCCAAATCTGGAGCGATGAGTTATTTGCTATGGTCCAAAGGGCAGCAGAAAAGCCTGACCAAATTTAACTAAACCAGAAGGGCACAAAAAGGATTTTGAACAAAATGTGAGTGACTTGCTTGCTCTGCCCATCCCTTCTCAATTACTGAGAGCAAATAACTTGCATGTAATGGCTATAGGGGGAGAGGCATGGAGAGGAATCAGGAAAGGCTTTTTGGCAAAAACAGTGAGCTTTGGGCAGAAAAAGCAGATGAGTTCCACAGTGTTTGCACAAACACGGTGTGTGCTTCACTAGCTTGGGACTTCACAACTAGCCTCACAGCTGATACTGAGCAGCAGCAGTCTGGCACTCAGGGCTCCATGCTGGGGACCCTTTCAGATTTAATGTTCATCCTTTGAACCCTGGCTTGAAGGAGCAGCTCTCCACAGCACCAGTCCCCCAGAATACATGCCAGCAGGTTTCTCCTAACTTCCCTAAGGACATAATGAGAATCAACCCTCTTAGCACCATGGTGATGCTTCCTCTTCTCCAGCCTGATGTGCTGGGGGTGTGATGCAGAAGACCCTCAAGACCCATCACATGGGTGATGGCTATAGGATGCTCAAGGTCAGATTCCCTTGGCAGAATATGGGCAGCTAGTTTTCTTCCATTTCTCAAAATCCTGGTAAAGCTTTGTTTTTCCTTGTGTACTGTGTTGGGGGTTTAAAAGGGAGGAAACCAGTAGTAGTTAGTGGACCAAATGCAATTATCAGGTAGTGCTCAGGTAGGAGGAGGGACGTGGTGGGACCCCTTCCCACCATCCCAAATAAGTCAGCAAAGGAATGCAGTGTTTGGGCTGGTTCTACCTGCCCCAAACTGTCCATCAAATCATAGCAGGTTCAAAAAAGAACAACAACACTTGGAGACAGAAATGTGTGGGGCTGAAGAAGCTAAGATATTTAGTGGTTTTATCCAAGGGAAGGTTGAGAGGTGACCCAGTCACAGTCTGTAAGTAACAACAGCAGGCACAATAGTTTTTAATTGAAGGGAAAGAGTATAAGTACATTTCAAAGGCTGTAAATGGAAGCTACGTAAATCCAAGTGGGAAATATGTGAAATGTGAAATGCCATTCAATGGCTACCCTGGGCAGGTAACAGGAGGGTACAAGCAAGATGTATTTCTTACCTGTGTGCAACACCATGTGCACTAATCTAAAAAGCCCATAAAAATCTTCCTGCAGTTTAGCTTGATTCCATGCAGTACAGGAAGAGTAAACAGAGAGGAAAAGTATATGGATTGAGTTGATGGAAATTTACTTTTGACTGATTGAAACTGAGGTGACATAAAGCAGATGGAATTTTTTCTCACCACTGCTAGCTTAAGGAAATGAAATCTTTCATGATGATCCAATTTTTTTATTAATTTTCATATAAAGAACACAAAATATTGTGGCTGTGAAAGAGCTGAATATGAAGCAGAAATAAAATATGTACACAAAACAGGATAACTGACAGCTTTAATACATTTTCAATTTATATGTGAATATAGACACAATTCCCCCCTGCATAAACCAAACACCTAGCCACAGGGTATAACTTGGGAAGCATAAAATCAAAGCAATGTGCAGCACTTGAGCTAGGGAAAGGGTGGTAGAATGTTGGCAGAGAGCAGGTACTGCCTGTTGGCTTGATGGGATGAGCATCTCCCTCCTTCCATGCTCATCTCTGTAGCAGGCATCAGACTTGCTCAGGACCTCACAGCTACAAATCTTTGGTCTTTTAGTGCAGCGTCTAACACTTTCTTCATCAGCAACTTGGCTGTTCTGCTAAATCAGAGAAATCATCAAGGTTAAGGAGTTGATTGTAATGGCCAGATGTGACAGAAGGCAGTTCGAAGGCAAAGCTGGTGAGACCAGACCATAGCTGTTTCCTAACAACTCCCAGAAGACCCATAGAGGCTACTTGAAGATTGTTCTAAATTGCACCAGGCTCAAGTCAAATCCTGTGTGACTTCAGGCACACTGGTGCCATAAAGCCACCCTTACCACCTTACCACCCTGTGATGCCTGTACTTCACCCCTTGCTTAAAAAACAAAAAAGAAAAAGGAAGGAAAGGAAAGAAAAGGAGAACAAAAAAAGAAAAAGGAAAGAACATAGACACAAACACAAAGGAGCAGAATAAGAGAGGGAAGAGATTAAAATTTTCTGCACCCACAGCAGTAACCTGTCTGACTCCCAGTATGCCCAACTGTGCCCAATGCTGCCTTTTTAATTATTGGCATAATCAGGTCGTGCGGCTAATCGGCACCCTGGTGTGGGAGTTCATGCTCACTCTGAGTCTCTCCCCTGCCAAGGCTTTTTTGGAATTTGTTTAGCTGCACAACATAGTGAAACCTCATTAGGAATAAGACCGGCTCTCCATAAAGGATAAGTTCAGACGAGTGGGTCTTTTCTCTTCTGCTTCAGCTACTGAAGGGCTTTTCGAATTAATTTAACATAAGCAGCAACAAAAGCCTCTCAGACAGCTCTGCACTCTCCTTCCCCAAATGGCTGTTTATAAGGATTCCACTGTCCTACCTTATGTTTTTCAGCACAAAATTTGCAAATATTTAGCAGATACCACCAGGGCCTGCTGCAGCTGTTCTTCATTCCTCCAGGATGACTGTCCTTACGCAGCAGAATTGTTGTTGTGTCACAGGGAACCACACAATTTGCTGTGGCTGCTTCCCTGCTAGAGTGGTTGGGTAACTGTAACATACTGGGAGAATAAGGTTGTGCTATGCCTGAAGAAAAATATCTCCAAGGAAAATGGACTAGGGATTTCCCATGGCTTTTGAGGAATGTCCCAATCTAGACATTCTCTCTAAATCCTACCATGGATTTCCAGCAATGCCTCAATCTAGATCTTGTCTAGGAATTTCCCACAGCTTTCCAGGAATCCCTCTATCCAAAACCTTTCTAGGAAATCCCCATGGCTTTCTAAGAATATAACAGTCGCTTGCCAGGAATCTTTGCATTAGAAGGTTTGGGGCAATTTCCCTGGTTTTCGAGGAATTACTCAATCTAGAGTCCTCCTAGGAATTCACGTAGTGCTTTCCAGCCATTCCTTGGGCTAGGATCTGTCTAGGAAGTTTCCTGGTTCTTTCTGGGCAATTTCCTGCTACTTTTTATGATTTTTTTCCAGCTGATTTTCAGAATTATTTTTGTGACTTTGTAGGCAATTTTCTTACCTCCTTTCAATTCCTATTGCTTTTGTGACTTCTCCCCGTGCTTTCTAGGAATTTTCCTGCTCTTTTCTAGGAATTTTCCTGTTGCTTTTTAGGTATTTTTTTACTGCTTTCTGGGAATTCAATTGGTGCTTTTCAACTTGGTTGTTTTCTAGAAAATGAAATTAACTAATTAATATAATTAAAAATTAATCTGTTGTTTTCTAGGGATTTTACTGGTGCTTTCTTGAAATTTTCCCACCACTTTCTAAGAATGGTGCTTTCCAAGAATTTACCCTTGGATTTCTAGGAATTCACACCAAACTCTTTAAGAATTTCCCTACTGCTTTCTAGGATTTTTCTGCTGTGTTGAAGGACTTCGTCAGCTGCTCTCCAGAAATTGGGTGGTGCTTTGGGGGAATTGCCCTGTGCTTCCTAGGAATTTTCCTTCTCCTTCCTAGGCATTTTCCTACTACTTTCAAGGACTTCCTCCACTTCTTTCTGGGCATTTCCCCACTACTTTCTAGAAATTTGCTCTGCTGCCTCAAGTAATTTTTTGAGGTGGAAACTCTGTAAGTCACTTTCTGCTCTGCTAGCATGTCCTTGCTGTGCTAATGGTGTCCAGATTAACAGCACGTACCATCTGTGACCAGGTAAAACAACTAATGAGACAGGGAAATGGTGTGGAGAGAAAAATAGGGCACCTCTCACACCTTCACCCATGGTTATAACTTGATTCTGCTATTGCAATTTCTGCCTGTATTATGTCAAAGCTGAGATTTGAGGAGAAATTTCTATATCTTTAAAAAGTTTATTTTTTTTCCAGTAGAGTAACACTTAAAGGAGTTTTGCAATTAGAATTGCTAATGTTCAAGTGCGGTAACAGCCAAGCACAATGCAGCCTTTCTGTTTGGAACAGCACTGATGAATTGTGAGGAAAAGGAACTGATTCACTTTACTAAATTAGAACTGATGCCACAGGCACTATGAATGTTAACATCCATGTAATTATGCAAAATATTTGTACTTTTATCTACATTAAGAATAGTACAAGTGTACAAGACACTGAGGCTGTCAGAAAAACACCCACAACTTACCCAAAAGAAAAGTTTCTTAACTCCTTGGTTCCCAGCAAAAAAAAAAAAAAAAAAAAAAAAAAAAAAAGAAAAGAGAGTAGTGACGGGTTTCATCCAAGTCTGCTTTTTGTAGTGTATCATTAGACATAAACTAAAGCAGAATTCAGGGTCTGGGGTCTCCTGCTTATTAATGGGCCTGCTGTGCTGGGAGCACTGCTCCTTTGGTTGTAGTGTGAACTATGTAGCCCAGGGAAAACAGGAGCTCACCGTTTCTCCCTGCAAAGTAAGATGTGAAGGTAACCACGAAGTCTGCACAAGGAAATGGAAGATGTATGACTCAGATAAATGATGTAAGGAGAAGTCAGGCACAGCTAACAGTGCCTTTCTTCGTCCCTCTTGCTAAAGCAGAATTCTGGGTTTGGGGATTTTTTTTTTTAGCAATTTCCAGGTAGTTATCACCCTTTCTTGCAGTGCCAGAAGACAACTGAAGTTGCTCTCAAGACCTCAGAGTAAGGTAAGTTAAGTAATATATTATGGTGGCCATTGATTAACCTTTTCTGCTTGCCAGCTTGAACTTTTTGTCTTGGTGGTAGAACTTGACACAGGACAAGGCAGGTAACAGTCTGTGGAGAGACGCCAGCATGTTTTACTCTGACAGACTCTCTCAGGCTGAACTAATTGAAAGAATAAGCATGTTTAGCAGTGATAGTGTACCTGTTCCACCTGTATTCACATACCTGTGGTGGCAACACTGAAATCTTTGCAAGTCTGTAATGCCATTGGATTCATACTTCTCCCTGTTTGCGGAAAAAGTGAAATCTTAATAGTTTAAACACTAAATCATCCCACATATTCAGAGCTGCCAAAGGAATTGTAGAAACAACCCAAAATATGTGATTTCGCTTTCAGCTGTTTAAAGTTTTAATCTGAATTTAAT
>VYZV01017315.1:523505-545248 GCA_013401275.1 Pandion haliaetus | reverse complement strand
TTGCACTTATTTTTAACCAAAAAAAAGGCTGTTGAAAAAGATTCTGATCAGCAAAACCCTTGATCCTTCACTTTGGTCTCATAGGTTCTTTTTGGAAGACTGTCACTTTTTCCCGTTCATTGTTTATCTAAGAAGCTTCATGCCTATGCTCGGAGAGATATTTGACCTTTGTATGTTGAAAGTTGTTCAGGTAGCAACTCCTTTAATACAAGCAGCACCTTCCTTCAGTACGTGGAACCTTGGCTGACGTATGTATAAAACCGTCACAGTCTGGACAAAACCCCACAGTCCTGGGAGAGATGCTATTTGTTCATCAGGCTTGAGAAGTAAATGACTTTGCATCAATATTAAAGTGGTTTGGGAAGTCAATACACAATATGTCTGCTCACACTCCAGGAGGTGGTTTGAAATAGCAGTATATAGAGATGAAATTCCTCCATGGGGTCAGTGGTATAAAAACCTTGGCAGTTTATTCACCTTTCTACTTTTCTGACAGCCATTGGAGAGAGGTGTTATTAATGAATCAAAACATTTCAGTTAACCTCAAAATACCTCAAGAGCTTTGTATGCTGTGAGGTTCTGAGCTGGATCTCACTGTAGAAAGGGGGTTGCTATTTCCTTGAACACACAATGAGTTTTAATTACTTGGACTGTTACCATCAGCAAAGTAAGTATCAGCACGGTGTTGCACTGGCAAGGTTCTGCCATACTGGGAGAGAGTTAAGGTGAAGTGATGTCTGCTGCTACCTATGACAGAATCAGGATTTAGCTCTTACATGTTCTGAGATTGTTATTTTGCTTTGCTTTGTTTTTTTTTTTAAAAAAAAGAGAAAGCAAAAATTGGTGATTCTGAAATGCCAGCCTGTTGTAAACAGTAAAGATGCATTTCAGCATATTCCTAATCCACCTCATTCACAAAATCATCAGCTAATCCTTTCTATTCGTTGTGATGATCTACAAAGCTTCAAAGCAGTTTCTTTTTCAGCTAGTACATTAAACAGAATTGGTTCTGCTGTGGATACTTTACTGCTCAGCAGAAGCAGTCATGTTTAAGTGAGAAACTGCAGCAAGTGGGATGTAACTGTAACAGCCATGGAACATCAGTGGTGTTTGCTGTCTCCCCTCATGAGTGATGGTCTCAGAGTAGGCATTCCCATGGCCATGGTTGCTGTTAAGGCTCAAGGCTTTGCAAGCATAGCTCATGCTGTTGGCAGAATTAACTCTTCTTTTCCCAAGATCCTCTTTATCATCTTATATGTTATATGAGGATTTATGACATGGGACTACCGACCGGTGCTGCCCCGAAGAGGGCACTGAAAGTCTGGATGTGGGATGGTCAGAGATGGATTGCAAATTAGCTCTGTCACAGCAGGATGTGAGACTGTCCTCTTCCCTGATACTGCCCAGATAACTCATAGTGATCAGACGGAGTCCTACCTCCTATGCATAAACAGATTTTTATTTGCTGTTTTGCTGAGTCTGACTGGAAAACTGTGGAAGTGGTTTCTCATAGATGTATCTCAGTCCTAGATGTATATTACCAATGTGTGTTTGTGTGTGTTTGTGTGCACATACATGTACAAAGTGCTGGTTTGTCATGGCAAGGCATTTTAACCATTTCTTAAAAAAAACCCAAACCAGAACCCCAACACCTCCCTGCCTCTCCAACCCCCATGTCATGGTTTAACCCCAGCCAGCAACCCAGCCCCACACAGCTGCTCACTCACCTCCCTCCTCAGTGGGATGGGGGAGAGAATCGGAAGAATGAAAGTGAGAAAACTCATGGGTTAGAGATGAAAACAATTTAATAGGTAAAGCAAAAACTGTGCACGCAAGCAAAGCAAACCAAGGAATTCATTCAGCACTTCCCATGGGCAGGCAGGTGTTCAGCCATCCCCAGGAAAGCCGGGCTCCATCACGTGTAACTGTTACTTGGGAAGACAAACGCCATCGCTCAAATGTTCCCCCCTTCCTCCTTCTTCCCCCAGCTTTATATGCTGAGCATGGCATCCTGTGGTCTGGAATATCCCTTGGGTCAGTCGGGGTCAGCTGTCCCGGCTGTGTCCCCTCCCAGCTCCTTGTGCCCCCTCCCAGCCTGCTCACTGGTGGGGTGGAGTGAGAAGCAGAAGAGGCCTTGACGCTGTGTAAGCACTGCTCAGCAGTAACAAAAACATTCCTGTGTTATCAATACTGTTTTCAGCACAAATCCAAACCATAGCCCCATACTAGCTAATAGGAAGAAAATTAACTCTGTCCCAGCCAAAACCAGCACACGTTGCTGTGCCCTGCGACTGGAAGCAGCCTAAGATCAAAAAAATGGTGAGAAATACTGGATCTCCTATAGGAATTATGTGTCTCACCTTAGCAAGGCCCAGGCAAGGTGTTTCTGTGGGCTGAACTGGGACTGAAGTCCATGGTTTAAGGAGCTCTGTTGTATCATGTTCCTTCAAGTGATTTAACAACTTCATTTTTTTTTTTGTATAGCCAAGATTGGTAAATGGTGGCGACTGCTTGACACAGAGCTTTAGCACCTTTAAGTCTTGTCTTCATAGTCACCTTATTTTAAGATGCCTCAGATTACAATCAGATCCACTCCTCACTTGGAGCATTTGGGTGCCATTTGAGCAAGGGGAAGACAGCAGTGTGTGTCCACCAGCAGATGGGACATAAGCCAAGGAGAAAGTCCAGTTGCAGCTGGGTGAGGCATTGCTCTTTAGTCCTGTTACCTCCTAGTTGTTTCATTTTCTGGAAAGCAAGAGCTGAAATGGAACGAGGTGGTTTGCAGCTGCTACTTTCATGCTTGAAAAATAACTGCAACTGCTGGTGGGATAGGAGGGTCCACAGTGAAAAGCTTGGAGTGCTGATTATCCCACTCTTAAGCAAGGTATCTGATTTTTAAGCTAGTAGGTCAATACACCAGGATTTAGCTTGGGAACAGTCCCCAAAGTTGTTTATAATTCTTTCTTATGCTATGACTGGGTGAAATATTTGGTCACTCATGAAATTTATTCTAAATCCTAGAGAACTGTGGGGAAAGAAGCAGTTTGTACATGACCACAAAACAGCAGTTTCTTCAGACTTGCTGTATATTTACAGCTCTCCTTTTTAGTTTTCCTATTTCAATTAGGAGTCATGATGCATAAGAAAAATGCTTTCTCTGTCTCCTACATAGATTTGGGTCAGTACAGGAGAAGCAAGAAATTCAGCTGAGCAGTGGCTAACGTACATAGGAGGTATTAGTTGATTTGTATTGACTATCATAAATAGCTTGAGCTCCAATATGTGATTCAGATGGGAGGCTGCCAAACTTCTGTGTCAGCATTGCGATGGCAACGATAAAAAAGAAAGGAGGAGAGACTACCACAGAGAGCAAGCTCTGGAAACAATCCTTCACAGTGTGACTTTCTGCATTGTTAGACAAAGAGGGAGCAACTAATTGGAGCATTATTTTCCTAACAGAAGCTCACATTTTGCTCTCAGTTACATGTTAGCAGCTACACTAAAGTAATTGGAATAACACCTCCAGCAGAAGAAGTTCAGATACCATGGTGAGGAACGCTAATAGAGAGACTCGTTAGATAAAGCAGGATGCATCGATGACAGATAGGTTTAGTTAAATGTATTTTACAAGTCAGAAAGATTTTCACCTATACCTTTCTTTTGAACCAATCACTAAACCAGATAGCTTTAGGAGTCTTCTTCCTAGGGAGGTGTTCATTTGCAGGAATTTTATGTTTGCTGTACTAATGCCTCAGAGATCCAAATTCTGTTTTCTTTAAAGTCAACAGAAATTTTGCAGTTATAAATTGTGATCCTGGTTATGAAATCTTATTTATTACTGGAAATTTAGACAATATACATTTCTACTGCATCTGCTATATGATTAGAAAGAATTTTCTGTGTGACACTTTTAAAGATGTGCAGGTCATGAGTTTTCAGAGTAGGCTAATGACACCTGGGTGCTAGTTCTGAAACATGACTAGAAAAATCTGTAGGTAAACCTAAGCAGCATGTCTATAAATGTTTCATTGCTATGAATATTTGCTGAAGATCTCTTCCCTGGATGCTAACTACAGAGGACAGAAACTGATTTTTAAAATTCCCTTTTATATTTTACCCAGCTAACACTCAAATAAGATTAACAAAACTGTTCTTGACTATGATTTTTCTTTTCTTTTTATCAAAACAGCTGGAACTAGCTATTAGGGAGTTTAAATGATTAAACTTGTGATAATTCTATGACAGGCCAAAGTTGATATGAACTTTATTCTCTGAATTGTGTCTCCGGTAAATTACTGGGTGTGGGAGGGAACTGGGCTGACATACCCAAAGAAGAAATCAAACTGGTTTATATGCAGTAAAGGCAGTCACTGTATGCCTACCAAAAATCTAGATAATCCACTCAGAGCAAGACTTAGACAGTGTTCCCAAACAGTCTGTGAGACTCTCTCTAGGAAGTTTCAAGGGAGCTGATTTGCACTTCAGACTTCAAGATTTCTTCATTGATGTCCTCTGAAAAAAGGTAGCTCAACCATCTAGGACAACAGCTTCTCCACCTCCTCCCTTCCTTCCTATTCTCAGAACCGGTATCTTCCATCTAGTGTTTACTCAGCAAGGTGTACGCTGGCTGACAAAGTTTTTGCATCTTTCACTAACAGGTTATTTTATAGAGTAGAGCCTACAAAAACTGATGCTTGTGAGAGCATTTGCTTACAATTGCTTGTAAGTGTTAATTGAGCTGTTCAGCCATTAAAATACAACAGTGTGTTGAATTGTGATGGTCTTCAACCTCTTTTGTTTAGTAAGCTCTGGAGGAAATTATGAAATGCTTTGGTTTCATATAGCTGACTAGTTTATCAACGGTTCATTCAGTGCAGAAGTACTGATGTACATCCAGAAAATGGAAGCATTCCTATACATAAAAGCAACATGCATGAATTTGTAGAAATCAAAGTTCAGCTTTATAAGTGGGATTATCCTTTTCTTTTTAGCAGCATATAGAAGTTAAAGTCACTGCTTGATCAATTGTAGCTGACAAGGAAAATTATATGGTCTGACAGCCTTCCTGCTTAAAGTAGAAGGTCAACTTCCATGGTATCAGGAATCATTCCTTTTATGATTGTTCTGGGTAAATATAGGTTTCTTTTATAAGTTTCAGCCAGACTCCAATATAAAAGCCTGTAGATCAGACATGGTGGGAAGCAGATCGTCTCTTCATAGGTGTCTCAAAGCTCATTCAATGCAAGACTTCAGCAAAGGGAACTGCTACAGGTATCTTCTAGGGATGTCACATGTGGGCTCTGTTTCATTTCTTCTAGTCCTCAACTTCTGCTTTTCCTAGATTTTTTGTCTAAGCCTTTTGGGCAAACTCTTCTGCATTATGTAATGCTCAGGTATGTTGCAAATAGAAGGGTTCTGTGTTAACCCCTGCAAGAGGGCTGTAAGTGTGCATTTCCCTTAATATGAAAGATACTGGAGTAGAACTAGGAAAGGGCTCTGTATTCATGTTATCTGAAGTTTATTTGTGCTAATTATTTCACTATGTGTTAGAGAAGTATCTCCCAAGAAATCTATTAATCCCAGAATAGAGCTGCAGACAGAGATACTAAATGGTGTATATGGAGTTTTTCTAAGCACAAGGTTTCCTGGCCCCTAGCCTCATGCATTGGTCTCAAAGTCAATCTTCCTCAAATAGTTTGCTCTGTCTAATTTTATCGTAAGACTGAAAATTCACACATTTGGCCCAAGTTCCACTTTGCAGCTAGAAGCCAGAAGTAATAGCACTTTGCTGAATATTAATGTTTCCCCCTATGAGGAAGCTCCTCCAAGTCTGTGCCAGCTAGTGGCTACCCTGATAGACAAGAGTGTGAGGTATTGGCACAGGCAAGATGTTTCAGGGCCCTGAATGGAGAAGTTCAGCTCTTTTGTCCTACATAACTATATGTCAGATGTTAATTCTGCCATGGAGGTAACTCAGGTCTCTCTAAATTCTTGGGCTAGAGCTACGTAAACTCATTCAGATGAGCCTCAGGGTTAGTACTGGTACACCCAGCTGTTACCTCTCTATGCTGCTCTTCACATTGGTTTCATGTCTAGCCAAGGGGTGGAAGAACGCTGTTTCCACATTAAATTCATGTTACCTTTTTGCCTTTATCATTTTGGAAAGCAACTTTTTGCATCTCAGAGGTGTCTGACCTCATGTCTGCAGAATCTACCGCAGGGAATGTCAAACCAACATTTCCAAATTTCTGCCAGTTAGAGGGAAAATAATCAGAGGAAGGCATCTGTCAGTCTTTTGCCAGCTGAACATCTGGGAAATACAAAGTGGTCCCAGAAAAGTTGGTGCACTGAGGCATTTTAACAGCTATTTGTTAAGCAAACATTGGCAATTAACAGAGAATTTGAGAACATTGCCTATCAGTTTTTCCATGTGCCTGGCATCTCATTACCTAGCGTACAAGTCACAACTACATTTGTTACTCAGGGTCAGGCTGAGAGCACCACCTTAGGAGGTGCACCAGGGAGAAACCAGAGCTAGTACAGTAACATTTGAAAAAGAAAGGCAGAACAAAGCAGTCTTGGATGGAGCATCTTCTGCACCCATGATTTCGGACTCATCTTCCCAGATTATCTTTCTGCTGGGGCAAGTCCCAGGTTTCTTGGAGACAGGAGCTAAACTCAACTTTGTGTTCAATCTCCCCCCAAGGACCATACTAGAAATAGCTGTTTTTTCCTGCTGCTGCTCAGCTGTGCTGTTGTTTTCCTTCCTTTGGCATGAGTCAAGTCTGAATGCTGGAGGCCTCCAGCTCTCCTGTTTCTTGAGAAGTCATTGTTATTTCTGGGATAGTACTGTTGTTGATGGCTCCTTGCTTCCTCAGTTCTCCCCAACACATGGGCACAGGGCATGGTCTGTCTGGCTAGAAAAGGAAGAGGAATGAGAGCCAGAGATGGAGGCCCTTTTGGTTTGATTGTGCTCCAACATTTCATTAGTCCTATATGAGTTTTGTCTGCTGTGTTTAACTTTTGACTCTCAGTATTAATAAGGAAAGGAAGGAACTGTCTTTCTAGAGGACCATTCCATACAGTTTATCTTTCTGTGCATGAAAGAAGAGGGACTAGCCAGGCAAAATACCAATTCTCATTACAATGGTGATATTTGCTTGTCTTCTAACCCTGTTGTCCCATTTTGACGCTGTCTTCACATCTGCCGTGCAGCAGCACATGTCCAGGGCACAGAAGCTTGGCTTTGGTGATCGATAATTAACAGTAGTCAGAGCATTTATTCCAAAGGCTCAAAACTTGCTTACCTACAAAGATAAAGACCTGGAGGGCTGGGCCTCCCAGCACTGCCTGTGGCTTTTCCTGTTACAGAATGGGATTCACCAAACACATGTTTTAAGATGGTGACTACCACTAGGTGAGCGATAACTTGTGTGAGAATTGAGTGTCTTGGCAGCAGAGTCTTGCTCTAGCCAGACTCCCAGCCTGGGATTTGACTGAGGGCTGGATTTCTTGGCATGGGTGAGGAACTATTCCTGGTCCCCAGGAGACTTGCTCCCTTCTGGGGGGACAGCAGACACCCTTCACTTCCTACCCTCTGCAGAATTGACTGCTGAAGAGGCTGCAAGCTCATCACCTTAAGCTGCATGCACTTGGCTTTAAATGGAGCATTTGCATAAGGGATGTTTCAGTGTGCTTTAGCCTCCCTCTTTGCACCTAATCAGCCCTCTCATCTCGAGGGAAATCATTGCAGAGAGGTGTCAGGATGTCAGAGGCTTTCTGTGCCAGCTCCCCTGCCCAGCCAAGTCAGAACTAGCTTCTCCTCTCAGGCAGACTGGGACATAATCCATCCCGTTTTTCCACAATGACTGTAATCCTAGCGCTGTTTATTCAAGCATGGCCATGCTACAATTAGAGCCAAGGGCTTTAAACATCCAAATGATGCCATTGGCAGAGCCTGTACTCCAACGAGCGAACTGCCAGCACCTCCTCTATGATTTGTGCAGCCTTTCCCCAACCAATAACTGAAGTGCCTTAGTGTGTTCTTGAACCCAAGTGGAAGAAAGGGCTTTTTCAGTCTCACCTCTGACTCCCCCCACTCCTTCAGCACACCTTGTCTCTGGGCTTTTGAAGAACTGACATGGCTGAATGGACCTACTTTTTCTTCTGAAGCTTTTAAACTCTCACTCCAGGCAGAACTCCTATCTGAATGCTGGGTGAAGTCCTGAACACCAGCTCCAGAGCCAGAAGAGAAAAAGCTTTTTAATTCCTCTGGGAATTCCTCTCCATGCAGCGTGAAAAAAATCCCCCTCCAAATCTGTCTCCTGCTGGTGAACAGAAAACCCATCCTGCTCACACTGGCACGGCTGCATCCACCCCTGAGAGGGAGCTACTTTGCAGCCTGCCAGTGGCCGCTTCAGAAGCATATGCCTCTCTTTAGGTACGTGAATGTTCCCACTGAAATCAGACCTAGCCTTGGCACTTCTGGATCAGGAAATACAATTTCATCACTAATTCTTTCAGCTATCTTTTTGCTTGAGCCTTCCTGTTTGAAGGGATTTTTGCTGAGGTCAACAGCTTCCTAAAAGGCTTAAACTGAAACAATATTCCCTGGAAAATGCAAGTTAAAGCTAGTTGTTAGCAGTTTAATGCAGACAGGCCTTCTTGTCCCAACAAGCTTCTAATGCCTGTTAGGTGACCTGTTGTAATATTAAAGACTTGTAGCTCCCCACTCCAGCTCTGAGTTCTCATTAATCACAGCCAGGAGCAGTGCAGGGCAGGGATGTCTGCACAGTGCAAAACGATGCTGGGGGATGTATGTGCCCGACATCATAGCCTGGTTTGTGCCGAGCAAGAAGTTTGTCTGCTGCTGTTTTGGCGGAGGATGACTGCCTTTCCTGTGCTGTGTTTCTGGGTTTCTGTGTATTTAGTGTAAGCAAGGGACTCTGAATCCCGTGTTTAACTTCATCCAAGTTGGGTTTAGTTTTTTGGTTTTTTTTTTTTTTTTTGCATTGAAACCCATCAGCTTTTAAGTCTTTTCTACTGCAAGCAAACTATGTCAGGAGACTCCACATGGCTTCTGGGATTGAGGGAAGCCAGAGAAATTGCCACTAGAGCAATGCACCCTGTTTAATTTTTCGTGGATGTGACAAATTCCAAGACCGAGACATCTTGAGGGGTGTAGAAAAATCCAAGGTGGGAAATCACTGCCTAATCAATTTTGCACTTCAGCAAGGATCATTTAGAATTGGCCATTTATCCAACTGCAACCAAGTGAGTATTTTACAAGAACATTATATATGACTTAATCTCAGCATAGAGCAAACCCAAATGAGCCAGGACAGTTCCAGTGTCACGCCATCACAATATCCTCCAGGGAGTGTTTTCTTTTCTAGATTTGACCAAAGAGCAGTTGCTTTTAGATTTGACAGAGTGTTTCTGGATTTACAGCCTAGGTATTGTCATCATGGCTTTTAACTATTTTGTTCAAGTGCAGATGCCCATGTACCTTGGGCTCCCGCACAGCACTGTGTGGCTGGCTGATGGGTGTTTGGGTGATGTGGACACAATGACTGGTAATTCTCCATTCCTTTGGGATGGTAGGAGATGAATTTAACATTTCTGGATTCTCTTTAGGTCCTCCTAAGGCAAGAGTCAGGCATGTGCAATGGAACTTGTTCTTTCCATTCTGTCAACAGTAAAATAACACTATCCCCAAGTCCTAAGCGCTCTCATAAATTGAGTCATTGTGGTCAGGTCAGATGCAGTTATTTGCTGGAGTCCATGTAACTTTACAACTGCCTGGCAGTGGCTTCTGGTGCACGTGACACCAAAGCCATTACAGCATTAGATCAGCTCTGCATCTGATGGAGGGACCCCATTTCTCCATGGTCCCAAGCACGCTGCATTTATTCCTGTTGCATCCAGGTTTCTGCTGCAGCCCAGAGTGCTGGAATATGTGCGTTAGAGCTTTCAGCCTACTGCCTGCTGCATGATGGGCTGGTTTGGGCAACGTGCTCCTCACCTCACAATTTTTTATGTGGCGAGATGAAAACATAAAAAGACAGATCCTTCTTTAATATGAAATTAGGGGTCACTTTATATAGGCCATGCAATGTTAATGGAATTTAGCAGCTTATAAATGTTTTTTAATTGCAAATAATTCATCGTAATTTATTGAATGAACTGTTTACCTGCCATCTCCATTCCTGCACCTTCTAAGGCTTATCTTGAAGTCCTCCCTGCAGTCCTCATGCAAAGCAGGGATGAAAATATTCTTTTGAGGGTAGTAGCCCTCAGACTATTATTATTATTAAATATTAATTTATTTTTAGACTTCCTGTTTTGGCCCTGGTGGCTGTTTTAGTCTTGTATTTCTCAGGAAGGGAATAGCCCACATCAACTCTCCTGAGCCAAATTGGCCTACTGTTTGGAGTAATCTGGATCCAAACTGTCATTCACATCATGCCAAACTTTGGCCCTTTCATTTTAAGCTGGCTGTTCTGTCTCTTAAAAATGGGAGTGACAATCTACATGTAGACAGAGCACCTACTGAGTTCAATGGGAACTGCTTGAACTTGTGCTATGGTTGCAGAGCTTCCAGTATTTTTGCTGTCATTTTTTTGCTTGTGAGGTGTTACGAAGGTCTTCATGTGTGAGAGGGGGAAAAAAGTAACAAGTAAGATCCATCAGTCACTGCAGGAAGCTGGTGCCTGTGTCCACCTACCTTTCTCACCCCTGGGACACATGGGCCCCACCAGCTTCCATCTGTCTCACCATGCTCTTACCTCTCTCCATGATACAAGTTGTATGTGCAATGTCCTTGTCCTGCAAAAGTACAAAACCCCAGGTCTCTTTTTGGCACATTGTGCTCATCAGTTTTATCCCACCCAGGTATTTGATTTGATGGACACCAAGCACATGGCATCAAGTCCAGAAGTCAACGGAGAAAGCAGAAAGAAACAAAAATGCGAAAAATGGGAAAATCATCTCATGAGTACGGTTCTCAGCTGCTCTGCCTGGTCTGCTCTCCTCAGGAGGGAAACATTGATCACCCTCCCAACAGCCAAAGTCTGAGCAGAGTTCAAACTGCAAAGGTGTCTTAAATGTTCCACCCGATTCCTAACTTCAGATGATGTCAACTTTTTTAAACTATCATAGCATCTTTCTGCTTTTACCTTCAGTCTTTCTGGTGGAAGACAACATGAAGGGCAGCTTCTCACCTGCTTTGGGGAAATATTGTGGCTTCACCTCATCATTCAGAGACTACACAGGTGTGAGTCAGCCTTACCGGGGGATGCAATGCTGCTCTTCTTCCCACAAAGAAATGTTGGCTGTCTGGATAGAGAATTTCCATTGTGGCACTGCCAAAAAACCCCCATACCCCACCTGGCTGGCAGGACTGTGCACTACTGTGCTGGGCTTGGGGAGAGGGGCACAGACAGGGTTAAGAGTAGCTGAGATGCATATACCTTAGAAAAGTGACCATTATAAAAGTCATTGTGGGAAGGGAGCTAAACCATGCTCAGCAGTACTGTGATTTAAGGGGAGCAGCAATCTCAGCCACCCCACTGGAACTAGGCAGGCCTGGTGTTGCTCCAGAAATGAATGAAAAAAAAAGATCCAAAAGCATTTATAAACTATTCAAACCACAGCAGCCAGGAGCTATGTTGGGAAGTGTCTGCTGCTCTATTTGCACAATGTGCCTGTCCTGGTTTTGCCTGGGATACAGTTAATTTTTTTTCTAGTAGCTGGTATAGTGTTAGAATAATGTTGGTAACACACTGATGTTTTCAGTTGTTGCTAAGTAGTGTTTATACTGAGTCCAGGACCTTTCAGCTTCTCATGCCCAGCCAGCAGGAAGGCTGGAGGGGCACAAGGAATTAGGAGGGGACACAGCCAGAACAGCTGACCCAAAGTGGCCAGAGGGGTGTTCCATACCATGTGACATCATGCCCAGTATATAAACTGGGGGGGAGTTGGCCAGGGGGGCAGATTGCTCCTCGGGAACTAACTGGGTGAGTGGTGAGCAACTGCATTGCACATCACTTGTTTCGTATATTCTGATTCTTTTATTATTATCATTGTCATATTATTAGTAGTATTTTTAGTATTATTTTCTTCCTTTCTGTCCTATTAAACTGTCTTTATCTCAACCCATGAGTTTTACTTTTTTTCAATTCTCTCCCCCATCCCACTGAGTGGAGGGAGTGAGCAAGCAGCTGCGTGGTGCTTAGTTACTGGCAGAGGTTAAACCACGACAACCTGGCAATGCCACAGGAGCTGCAGCAAGCCCAGAACAGCCCAGTCTGGGCCAACCTGCCTGCTCTGCTTTTGGTTTCTCCCAAGCCTGTCCTGCCTATGTTCTGCTAGCTCCCACATCACCCCTGTCCCTGCCCCAGGAGCTACTGAATGCAATTCTCAGCTCTGCCAGGAAGCCAGCCAGGTTTGTTTAGGTCCATGATCCGTGTCTGCATTAGAGAAATAAGGCATGCAGCAGCTGGTTAGCCCGAGAGCATGCCACACAGCTGTGCAGCCAACATCAGGACTGGGGCTTGGCTGCAGACGTACAGTCAAACCAGGGATATCAACGGAGGGGGAGAAAAAAGACCCACAAAAGCATTAATTTAATATCATGCTAAAGGCCACTGCTGGTGTGCAGTGCAGAGCCCATTCCAGCGCTGGGCACAGGCTGCCGCTTTTACAGCCTGGCTATAAATAATTAATTTAAAAGCAGGATGTGCCCTTTATATCTCCTGATTTTGTTATTCCCATCATTAGCCTTTGAGCAGCAGCTCACTGTTCTCGTGTTTCAGCTTAGCATAAAAACAGAGCAGTGGGGGAAAGGTGCGAGGCGGTGGATGATGACTCCTGACGGAGTGGTTACAGCCACAGCAGATGTCTGTAGACCAAAAAGCGCTTGTATCTGTCAGCTGGCACTGGATGAGCGATGGCATGTGCCAGTGTAGTGTGCAAGTGGGGTCACAGGGTATGTTGGGACATTAGTACACCCCGCTGGTGTTTGCTAGGAACTGGATTTTTGTCTTAAACTTTCTTAATGTGCAACTCATCATGTATACTGCTAAATGTCTTCTTGCTGCAGGAACAGCACGGTCCTGTCCCCTGCCGTCACCCCAGGCTGGGCTGCGCTGCCAGTTTATGTTTCCTTTGACTGCTAAACTGTTCATTGCAAATGAGTTCATAAATAATTCATCGGATATTGCAAAAGTTCATCATGTAGGTGGTAGGTTGTGGGTTTTCTTGGAAGTGACAGTACTTTTCTCCTTTTTTTTTTCTTTGTTAATTGTGTGTGTGTGTGTGTGTGTGTGTGTGTGCGCGCGCGCGCGCATATGTGTGCAGAGCTCCCATAGCATTCACAGCCTGATGGTTCCACTACAGATGTTTTAATGTCTTCATAGCAGATGATAGTTACTTTCCAATTTAGTTATTATGGTTCAAGATGATTGTGTTGCAAAAATTCTCTTTTGAAATTGGGGTTTATTGAAATACCCAAATGCTTTTGGGATTTGCTACAACTGACACAAAAATAACACATTATTCAGAAATGTATCTTCCTCCCCATCCCCGCTTCCCAGTCTGTCAGTTATTATTCCTAAGCCTGCTGATACTGGAAAGCAATGAGAAGTTTTTCATCACCCTGGTTTGCAAAGGCAGGTTGTGTTTGTTGGATGGGGATTAAGATAAACGTGTCCCTCTCTGGGACCAATGGCAGCTCTAACACTGCTTATTTCAGCTTGGGGCCTCCTTGTTTTGTTCCTGTAAGAGCATTGAAACCCATATAAATATGTCATGTGGGACACACTGGGGTGAAAAATTGTATCTTGTGCCTCCTGAGAGACTTCTTGCCGTGGCAGGGAGGGAATGTCTTTCTATGGAGCATCCTATGTGCTTGCATGGGTCCGTCCTGCCATGCTGGGAGGAGCGGGGCATTTCCCCGTCACCCTGCCCCGGTCCTGAAAGCATTGGGGATGCAGCAGATTGCGGCCATTGAGGCATGGTGCAGCCAACCCCAACTGCAGCAGCTTCTATCAAAGCCTCATCCCCCAGGGCAGATGTGGCATGTTGGTTGGACGAAGGAGGGAGGCTCAGAGTAAGAGTGGCAGCCATACAGAGATAACAGCACAACTTTTTGGCATATGCATGCAATGTTTGGGTTTTTTTGTTTGTTTATTGTTAGATCTCCCTAATCTGGCAAAGCAGATGCAAGACCCATATTCAGTGAGTAAAATCCCATCTCAGACATGTTCAACATCCTTTGGCTGGCCTGGAGCTCTCAGCTGCTAAACTCAAGTTGTAGGTAGCGTTTAGGCCAGAAATGTGGATGTATTTTTTGTTTGAAAAGGTGCTGAAATACTGAGCAGCACTGAGGTCTTATTGTCCCCTGTGCACTTGTGGGTTATGCTGTCATTTACATATTTCTGTTTCCTCATCTGAGTCAGGCAGTGGCATGGGAATCAGGCTGTCGAGGAAGGAGAGGTGGGACCAGGAGCCCCAGGAGGGGTCCAGCCCTGGCAGGAGCCCAGACTGCTGCCAACTCTGCCTCTGCAGCTGCGTGCTGCAGCGGGAGGAGCAGAAAACCAGGCCAAATGAGGTTATTTCAGAGATTTAAAAGGTGTTTTGTGCTACTCCCCTCCCTAAATGCACCCATTGAATGGAGCAAAGCAGATGGTCGCATGCATTCCTCAGCGAGGAGGCAGTGGGCTTGTTTTCTGCTTGCATTGCCGTGCTGCTTATGAGACTGAAAACAAAGCCTAGAAGTATGGTAAAAAAAAAAATGTTCCTGTAGGTGTGAAAGGGAAAATACCATAGCTGATGTTACACAAGCCTAGTTGTATGATGGCCTGAAGCAGAGCTTTTATGTGAAGGGCTATTCACAAACCCCAGTTTTAAAAAATGTAGATCATATCAGTAATGTATATTACAATAGTCTGATAGTGTGGATCAAATATTTAAAGACTACCTACAGTCTGCTTTTTATTCTGAAATGACTGCAGAAAAGAGCCAAGTTCTAGCTGCTGGCCAGACTTCTTGCTTTTTGTCTATTAAATGAGGCCATATAATTTTCCTCTGGGATACATTTGGCACTGGAGCTTTTTAGAGCTGAACCTTCATCACTAAATTCAGGAAGATTTTCCTGTTCAGTTTAAGGAGAGAGGAATCAAGGTCACAGCACTGTTAAAAACAGATACTTCTCATCACTGATTTCTGGACATTGTTCATAAAAATAAAAATAATCACCCTGATTTAACAACTGAACTTCAGCAGCACCAACTTCTCTGTACTAGACTTGAATGAAAAATACAAAAACCCATCTGCACATAAAATTTTAAAATGCTGAAGTTGTTATCATTTTACAGAGTGTGAAATGGACTCATTTCATCTCAATGATTCTTTTCTGCTTTTGTAATTTTTTTTTTTGTTTGGTTGGTTCATCTTTTCTGTTTGCTACTTAGGAAAAAAAATGAAACAATTAATTACTTACAGGTGTACAAAGGAAAGAAAGCAAAAATTGGGAAGTACTCCTGAAAAAATGGAAGGCAAGATACCTGGGAGGAAATTACATTTTGATAATTTTCCCAGGAGTCAATTTTGAAAGACAAATCCTGTTTTTAACTACAGCTTCCCAGGCTTTAAGAAATGGTTAACATATTGTTGCTACTGAGTACCACACTTTGCATTTCTAGCATGGGGCACTGCAAATATGCTGCTGTTAAGGCTGAGTTTCGTAACTACTCACTGCTTATATCACAACACATTTACAGGCAGCTGATGTGGAGTTTGCCGGTACTGGGGAAGAGTTTGGCCGCTGCCTGCCGTGGCAGTGCTGGGTGCTGCCCATGCAGCTATGTAGAGCTACATCTCCTGCGGGTGCTGTGAAGTTCCTGCCAAAACGCTTCTTAATGGGGGTTAATTAATGAATTATTTCATTGTCAGTTTGCTAGAAATTCCAAATTCAGGCCAGGAACTGCAGCTGAAGTTCAGCTGAAAGATGTCTTTTTTAAGAAAAGTGCAAACAGTCCAAAACCCAGTGAGCGAGAAGAAGACAGTGCGTGCCCACCAAACAGTACTGAGTGAACTTATTTGAAGCCTGGTAAACAGTACTGCCTGCAAACTGGTAAACAAGTATCCCTGCAGCCTGGATTTTGGCAGTGTCTCAGGTGCAAGGACTGGGCTCGAGCTCCCTGTGCCCTTGGAAGGCACACACATCTTTTCAGCCGGATTGAATTCTTGCTATTCGTTCAGATAATGAGCCTCAATCAATGCTCTCATTTACTGACAAAATCCAGGGTGAACAAATTCATATTTAAAACCTAGCTCCTGCAAAATGCCCTCAGAAGTGATTGCCTGGCATGTGCAGAGTCACCCATGAGCATCTGATTAGTCAGCCAATTAAAATAAAACTGATGGATCATTAAAGCAGCCAGACGTTTTCAAGAGGCTTTCTGTGAGTTGGTCCAGGCTGCTGGTTTTTTGTTTTTTTCTTTTAATTTTTTTTTTTTTGCAGGCAGACTTGAGCTCATGTTCCCTACCCTGTGTGCAGGTGTGGGCTCGTTCCTGGATGCATGCACCCAGCTCTGGTCCCTTTTGGAAAACCTCGAGCTCCTGCTGGTTTGGAGCACAAGCAGCACGAGATCCCCTCTACTACAAGCGATCCTCTTCGAGAGGTTTATTGTGCTCAGTCAGGACCTCAGTGCCTGCAACATTTCTTGGCTGTGAGTCTCTAATGTTAGGACAAGGGCAAGAAGTTCAACAAAACTGTAAGCAAGACGGTAACTCAACTTTCCCCAAAGGGAAGATTTTTTTGTTTTGCTGATGACAGGTTTTCTTCTGACAGCCATCTGCCAAGATTTGCATTCCAGCCTCTACAGCATTTTTGGCATGAATATGTCCAGGGCTTGATGTTGTGAAATGGATCACTAGTGTGATCCAGTCTGGCATATCCTACAGACATACTCTACAGACATATCCTATCCATATCCTACAGACATATGAAAGGTTGAGGTCTAATTCATGTTTGCCATGCTCAAACAAAAAACCCTCAACATCTCTTTCCTTCTTAACAATCATTATTTTATTAATATATTTTACAAGATTGCAGTTGAAATCATTTAAATACAAATTTTTTTTATACAGAAAGTGTAATAAAGTTAAAATAGTTCCTTGTGTAATTCATAGCATTATTGCAATGCTTACAAAATTTTGCATAGAGTGTGCAAGGATTGATGTTATTTGATACAAAAAAGCTTTATATTTTCCCACACAACCACACACATACATAAATTAAAAAGAAAAAAGCCAAACAAATCTGAATTTCTTAATGAGAACTGTGAGAAGACTTTAAATTAATTTTGTCCTGTTTACATGACCAAGGTCATTGGTGGTTATCAGAGTGGAGGTCAGACAAGGTATTTTACTATCACAGATGAAAACTGCTATAGCATATGGGTCATGCCTTTTATGCTACTGCTGTAGATGAACAGGGTTTTGCTTCAACTCACACTGAATGTTGTTTTGCTGTTGGGTTTACCTACACAGAGCATTTGTTGGGTTAATATCAACAACTCTATTGCTGTTCGCACACAAGGAAACTGATTCAAATAAAGGGTGGGCAAAAAAAACCCGAAACCAAAACCCAAAGGGATCTGAGTCAGATCCAGCAGGTCAATCCCTTCCCTGCTCCCAAAGTACTACATAGTGCTGATCCAGACTGAGATCTGGGTCGCAGCTCAGGAAAAGCTCTGACCTAGGGAGGAATCCAGCTGTGAATGCTGTCAGCTGAGCCCTTCAATAAACATAGTATATGGTAATTACTCAGAACTGCTCTTTATGAGGTTTCTGGCATGCACTTACTCTGCTGAGCAAGGGCAGGATTTGCTCATCTTAACTTCTGTGCTCGCTCTGATAACCCGAAAAAAAGGGGACAAGCAAGTGAATTCCTCCAGCAGTGCCTGCCCTGTGAAAACCACTCTGCAACCAGTGCAGCCCTGCCCTACCACCAGTGCAGCCCTGCCCTACCACCAGTGGGACTGGCAGACCCCCGGTGCTTGCCCAGTGAGACCTTCTGCTTCACGTGTTACCCACCAAATCACCAGCTGAACTCCAGCGTGGTTAGTGATGGTGGCAAGGAATGAAGCTGGATGAACATGCCTCCATTTTCAGGCAGCAGCTTGAGCTGGCAGCGACGGGGAGACTTGCCACAGCTCCTTATGTGCGCCCATGTGATAAGGAAACCCCGGAGGCGTGAGGAGTCCCCTGTCCCACACTGGCCCCAGGAGCACTCAGGCTGTAGTTTAGACAGGGCAGCCAAAAATCTTCCTTTTGATTTCACAAAAGGTGCTAAACCTGTAGGGTGAAACCCTCAGGCTACCAGTGAGTTAAATGGAGCCAAATCCTGATTTACACCAGCTACAGAGTCAAATCCCCTGTGCTGTGAAGGGCCCTGTTGCACCGCTCCAGCCCAGTCTCCCAAGGCAGGCATCACGCCTTGCTGCTATTTCTAGTGCAGAGGACCCGGCAATGGGATGGAGATAAATGAGGAAGGGCAAAGCCACCCACCAGCCTCCCCCACCCTGCAGGCTTCCCAAGTGGAGGCAGCGTACCGGGGTACCATCCCCACGGCATCCCCTTGGATGCTGTACAGGTATTAACAGTGCAAAGCAGAGGTGGCTTTAAGAGCTACTCGGCTGCGCCTTCTGGAGTTCCTGCCAATGCTTTCAAGGTGGTCAAAGGCTTGTTAGAACAGCAACCAACAACTACCAGCATTATTTACACCACTCAGATTGCAGATACATGTCATCTGTAAAATCATTAATACTGCTGAAGTGTTTCATTATCCATTATGTCAATAATAGCATTGATATCGAGTGTACAAGCCTAGAGGAGGACCCAGATGAAGACAAAATTATCAGGCTCTGGTTTAGCGAAGGAGCTAACTCCCTGCTCTAAGGCAGCTACCCTAGAGAAATCTAGCCGTAGTGTTGAGGGTGGTGGTGGTGTTTGCAGCTAAGTAAGTGTGGGAGAAACTCTTAACAGCAACATTTTTTTCAACTACAATCCAGCCTTTGATAAAAATAGAACCGCCCACAAATAATTATTCTTTTGCTCTCCAGTGTGAGCCTGCCTCAAGATGTTTCAAGGACTCCGTTATGAGGAAGTTTTTAAAAGACCAAAGAAACTACATTGCTTTAGAAAGTGATAATGCATTTAGCAGTAGCAGGCTTTGGAATGCTTTATCTCCTATCGGCAGTTAAGCCTTTTGAATGGGGCAAAAGTGTGAGAGTACAATGCAATTTAAAATTCCTGTTACATGCAAAGATGCACATGACCTATGCTTTGCAATGGGCCTATTCCTATAACGGCAAATATGTTAGAAACGGTGAGACTTTCTGTTTGGATAGGACCTGATGAAAGGCTCCAAAAAGTCCTTTTTAATCTTAGAAGAAAAGACTGTTTAACTAAGGCTGCATGTTTTTATCCGAAGCATTTGGTAGCAGGGCACAATGTAAATGTAACACTTTCACACAAATTTCTCCTTCTGATATTTTCTCTTGCTAGCAGAAAGATTCAACCAACTAAATGCAGGATAAACATACAATTACTTATCGCTTCACAGTGGACATATCCCTCCTATTTTTTAACACTGGTTAAAAACTAAGGAAAGCTCAATCCATGGAGATGAGTTGCCTCAAACGAAATCCTCTGAACAGGCAGCCCATTGCTACCAACTGGTGACAGAAAATCCCAGCTACTGCATGGCTCTGAGCTGTAGTGAGGTGAGTAATTTCCTGGGAGTGGCACCAGTGCTAACTTTCCAGCAGGAATTATACTTGTAGCAAATTAACTTTTAAGGGACTCGCACCTCTAGTTTGAAGTGACTTCGATGGGAAATCTCAGTGGTGCACTATGATTATATTTTGTTCTTCACTTCAGATAAAAATCCTGCAGCTTTAAATATCCATCTTTTCCTGTATAAAGAAAGTGTGCCGCTTTTCACAAGGGCACAATACAATTCAAGTGGTAGGACGAGAGAGTCTGAAACGATAAAGCCTCAGGGTTGTGTGTGCATAACCATGGGCTTCTCAACCACAGCAGACTTAAAAGCTTTCTAAATACAAGCTATTTACTATAATTTCTGTCCAAGCCCCAAGCCACTGTGGTTATTGTGGATGGAAACAACACCCTAACAATCTTGAACAGCCCAAGCTGTAAGTGGTTTCAGTGGCAGCAATCCCACTGTGCACCATGAAAGATCAAGGATAATTGCCACCATATTTAGTAAAATGGATGTTATTAATTTAAAGTATAATAGTGTAAACAGAGAAGTTTGCATTACTGTGATTAGGGGATGTCACTCACCATTTCTTCCCTTTCCCTCCTACCTGCCTTGTTTAATTCACTCCACTCTTGCTTAAATAATCTCATCAGTGCCACGTCAGTGTTTAACTGTGCTCCACTCATAGCCGTAAACTCGGCTACATCAGCTGTGAAAACGCAGCAATTACCACGCAGAATTTACCTGAAAGTCCCCGATTTCACCTTAGCACCACTGCTACATGCAGGTTTTGGTTTTTGGGCCTATGTGAGACCGAGAAGTGACACGATGGAGTTGCAGGAGCTGCTGGCCACCTGCACGTAGCCCTGTGTGTGGCAGGACACCAGCTACCCAAACATTACACAGTCATTTCAGAACTGAGGAAAAAGGTTAAAATGGGGAAAATAGAAATGTTGCCAGGATTGCCTTCCTCAACAGCAATGGCAATAAAAAGGCTGGTATTTTCACATTCAAAAAGCACCAATCCAGCGCTTGGCAAAGCTTTGCAGGGATGCACCCTGCGCTTGCTAGGGTGAATTCTGGATGATGACATTTCAAAATGTAAAATGTCAGCCATAAAAAAAAAAGAAAAAAGAGCACAGTCTCTTAACTTTTTTTGGTTTTACTGTATGCACATTTAAAATGAAATCATATGGCACAGTTACTCTTCTTCACTGAGCAGCTACTGGAGTTCCTGATCTGCTAATGCTTGAGTGCAGGTAAGTGAACAGCCAGTAGCATTTGCTCAGTTTATTTATACTTTCAGCCCAGGATGATGTCTTTTAGTGTTCTGGGCTATTTCTTCATGTTTCAAATTTCAGGTAACCTTGCCCTCTGCACACATTTAAAGATTTTTGACATTATTTCCTTTTCTTCCCATTAACGAAGTTAGAGTCTTCCTGCCACATTACTCTCTCAAATGCAGCTTTACAATAAACCTGTATTTTTCCTGCCCAGTTCAAAAAAGCACCATTAAGGTTAACTCGTTTCAGGCATGACGGCAAACAGAGAAGGGATGAATTTCTATAAGTCTTTGGTCTTTGTCTCACTCTCTTCTGCAATACGAAACTTAAAGCCGTAACAACAAATAGAAAGAAAATTGGCTTTTGTTGTAAACAAGTGTGCGTGAGTGTATGTGTGTATATATATACACGTGTGTGTGAGTGCGCGCATCTTATGACAACAAAAGCTAATTTCCTTTAAGAACATCTGTATTTGCAAGCTAGGTGTGACGTGAACTAACCTGACATCTTCACAAGTTCCACAGGAATCTCTCTTTAACCTTGGAGAAATTTCTAGGGAGGGTTTTTTTATTTAGACATCATTTTGCTATACTGTACATTGCAGATGGTATTTTTAGGCTTATGCCTTAAAACTTTTTTTTGTTTGTGCAATGTGCTATTTATGATTA
>VYZV01017315.1:487724-523487 GCA_013401275.1 Pandion haliaetus | reverse complement strand
TGTGTGTGTAAAAAAACACCGCCCCCCCCCCCCCCCCCCAAATACAGCTGTTTGACAGCACATGACTGAGATAACCAAATACAAATCACTCTGGCACATCCTTAGTTTTCTAAAAATGTATACGTAGGAGAGGCCTTATACATAGTTACTGGCTTCCCCTTTTGATGACTTCCTTTAGTGTTAACATGTCTTTGTACTCATAAGCTACCCATTTCACTGACTACTGGGTAACATACTTCAAAAAGTGTAACAAAAAAACCCCAACAACCCCCCAAAACCCACAAAGAAACTTGGAGAATGGATACAGTTGTATAGTCAGTATTAGGATCTCTACTTTTGCTAGTGGCAAAGTCTTTCTGCTTTAGAAAAACCATCCTAACTCTCCTACGACAGCAGAGGGGTCATACACTACATATGGGTAAGGTACTGGTGTACAGGTCAGCACTGACAGTCATTTTCCTGACTGCTCACTGAAATGTCGCATTTAAAGCAAATTTAACAAGGTCCCAAAGCCCTATAAAGTTAAGAATTACAATACATAAACTCATTTATGAATCCTGCAGTATTCATGGTTGCCTAAGATGTATTGACATTAATATCACAGTCCCTTGATGAGCATTTCAGTGGGGTTTTAGTGCTCACAGCTGCAATGCAGACCTGCACACAGTGCCTAGTCAGGGTTCAGTCCCACAGCCACCCCAAGGGCTGGCAGTGTTTCCACTGCCCTCGGTGCCCTGAATTGTCATCTATCCAGCTCCTGTCCCAGCTTAGCCTGCGAAGTCATCGGCACCTCTTCCACTGAGCTCAGTAGAAACCAATTCACCATCCACCCCAGCTGTGCCTTAGCATTGGGAGGTAAAACTAAACTGTGGTTTGAGATAAATGCCATCTCCCCCAATAGCAAATGCTCAATTGAACTAACTGCAGGCCCAATTCACAAAGAAATGCACAAATCCTTGTTCGTTTTTGGCATTTTATCGATGGCAGGTAGAGCATACGGATGAAATTACAGCCAGGGAGGCTCTAATTTAAATGGACTCAGGGAAAACCAACCCATACAGGTACAGCAACTGTGAGGGATTTCTGGGCAAGGAAGGAGGAAAAGGGACTCTCATGCGTTTGTCTTGTCCAACAGGTGAGTCAGTTGCTCCACAGCCCCCAACAACAAAGTGCGACATAGCTGGATGTGTTTGCATGCTGCTTTTTGAAGAAAATGCTGTTTTTTTCCCCCAGGACCTTGGACATGCAGTCCTGTTTGCTCTGGTGTGCCACTCACTGAACAACAGGGGACTAATCATGTGGCCAACACAAGCGCAGGCAGCATCATCTAAACCGATGTCTTAAAAGTCAAGTGGAGCTCAAATGATTTACAAGTCTCTATATGGGTTCAATCTTTCTAGCAACAGTTCCTCGTCTTTCAACACAACATATAATTTTATGCTTAAGATGGAAACATGACTGTAAAACACATTGAAGCAACTAGAATTCCTTTGTGCAGACATAATTAAGGTACCCTTTGTTCACCTCAGAGAAGCATCTGCAGTGATGGCACAGATGTGTAAGGTCGTTCCCCAACAGCTCCCCCATGGAAATTGATACCAAAATAAATGGCTGAATGTCCTTAAGCAGTTTCAGGGCCTTGGTGATACGAGAAGGTGATAACCTCATCCAAGACCCCAGCTGAGAAGACCAGCCACTCAAAATTAATTTGTTGGGATGGAAATCCTCAGCAGAGCAGCCAAAGGGTGCACTGGGATGAGGACTGAGCCACCGGCCTCTCGGGAGCGGAGCACGGAAATCAGGATGCAGCATCCCTGCTGGGTCAGTCCCTGCCTTTCTCACCAACATTAATACTCTCAGGGATGGGAAGGTTGATGTGACTCATTTTTCTGTACAGGGTACTCTTCTTGCAGCACGTGTCTTCACAACTGCTCAGATGGGATTTATTTATGAACTCAGCCATGCTTGCTGTAAGGTTTGTGATCGGTATTAAATGAAACAGGGAAAAAAATGTAAATGTAGGACTATGAATGGGACTTCAGTTGTGGTCCCAGAGGTAACGTACACAGTATTTTGCTGTATTTAAAATGATAAAAAAAAAGTCTGTATCACTCTAGGTGCCCCTACAGTCTTAATGCATTTCATTAATACCTGTTTTAATTTGCACAACCAGTTCCCAAGACACCCTCCTGTCCCTCCCCCCAAATAAACTAGTTTTAATAACAAGATAAATATGATGTGCTTCTCCTTGCTGAGTGCATTGACTTAAGGCATAGGCACAATTCCCCTCTTTGAACAGAGATGGTATAGTCCTGTGTCCCAATACAATTGTTACCCTGGGTGACCCTTTGCATTCAAATGTTGACTCAAGACATAATAATTACAGGAATCATTCATTAACAAATAGTTTGAATTCATTAATTAATTGGAAAGCATTATTGAAATAAAATTAGATAATTCAATCCTCTTTCAGGAATAAATTTTATGGAAGTGCTGCTTTGCTAGGCAGCAACACATCTAATCTAAACTCCATAGAAATCTTTCCTTTAAGTCCAGTCAGTTTTGGATTAAGCCAGAACTGTTCATTTTAAAAAAAATAAATAATCAAACCCTGGTACTCTCTAGACCACAAGAAAATATGTGGAAATCTGTAAAAAAGGAATGGGCTAAATTATTTGTAAAGATTTCTGTCAGCTACATTTTATCTTGAAGATTGCTTGAAGAATACCAGCCTTGCTTAGATATCACTAGGGATGGGCACAGATCTGTCATATTTGCACAAGGTAATATTTTCAAAAGTATCTCAGTGGCTTAGAAACCTTGCTGTCCTTGTGAAATTTACTGTGACTTGGATACTTTTGCTGTAATTGGTATATTTTTTTTTTCAAGGATTTTTTTTATGCATATGGATGCAATTATGGGTCAGAATTCAATGACCTGGGCTTTTCTTGTTATTTTTCAAAACTTAACAGTGGACATAATGTTACCAGATCAGATTTTGTGTTTTATCCTGCCCGTAAATGACTCTAGACTTTAAAATAAGGAAAAATGCAACCATGACAAGATTCAACCACTGAGTTTTTGGGGCTCAAATTCTAGAGGAACCAGCATCCAAACCCCTTGCTTTCCAGTAATCTGGCTTAGTCACAATCTTTATAAATCCTTAAAAAAGCCTGTTTCATTGTCAGCATCTCTGATATTTGCGGTCTCCACCAAATCTAAGTGACCTTGGACTGTATATCCTGAAAAGAAAGATGACAAAAATTCTCGCATAGCATCTACATTACACACCTAATTTGTATGAATTTCTCTGTTTCTATGGGTAGAGTAGGTAATTTTCTCTGTTTCTGTAGGTATTGATAGGCAATGTCCAAATCTTGAATCTTCACACCTTCACAC
Source organism: Pandion haliaetus (assembly GCA_013401275.1). Lineage (NCBI taxonomy): Eukaryota > Metazoa > Chordata > Aves > Accipitriformes > Pandionidae > Pandion > Pandion haliaetus. The sequence goes on along the minus strand of VYZV01017315.1, from coordinate 520,088 downwards.
CAAATCTTTTCAAAGTTAAACGTGCTAATGGAGAGTGTGTAGGGTGATCCAAGACACCTGCTAACTAAGGAGGTTCAGGATTTTTCTATTTAGTCCAACTTTCACAACTTTTTTCCTTCCAAGAACTAAATGCAATGCCGGTTTTGTTAGCACAGAGATAACTTTAGGTTAGGGTTAGAGCTGATGTGTCACATCTGAATAGCACAAGGCATCCTTGCCTATGCACAGGCAAGTCTCAAACTCCTTCAGAAAAATACACGATTATTCCAGTGAGAAGATCTGGACTTTTCTACTGGCCAAGCACAGTCCATCTCTCCCACCAGAGAGCCATGCTTCAGGTGAAAATAAGTGTAATTTAACCTTAGGTATCTTGGATCACTCTAGGTGATCAGTACAGTACATCTGGCTGTTTTGGTTTTTTTTTTTATGCCACTGATTTAATGGTGCAGAAATAATCAGAGATGCTTCTCTCCCCTTGTATGTTGGTGGGTCTACATTGGTTCCAGGGTCTTGCCCAGCCAGCAACCTCATTGCTCTGAGAACATGATCGAAAACAAGGGGTGATCATTAGACTATATTAATACAGAAGGGTCCAGGGGAGCATCAAATCCAATTCAGCAGATTGTACCAGTAAATTTTGTTGTGGGAAGAAGAAATGCTACACAAATGTAACAGGGTCACCCTGGGATTCCTTGTACTGAAACATCATTTTACACAGAGGATATATATATTTTATATATATATTTTTATATATATATTCACACACACGCGCGCGCACACACAAAAAAAGTCTTTGATAGGCTTTCTGTGTTCTAGTAAAAATAGTTGGCAGCTGCAATCTGTGAGACCAGAACTGGCTTTTGTGCTGCCTGTGATGTCCCACTGCAAATTGTCTCTCAAAGGCAGACGCTTGTATTTATCTGGCAGGTCGAGCTAGTGCCTGCCTGAGACAGAAATAACCTCCCATTGGGACACACACAGAGCTCGTAGATTTTTTGCCTGGACCCTGCAGAAGAGGAAGATCCTTGAGGCAAGTTAGGTAGTTTGATTTTTGCAGAATTCAACGTTATCTGAAGTCGGAGGTGGGGAAAGAGAGAAAAAGAGAGAGAATTAATGGAGAGATGTTCTTTTTGATCTTGTGTTTAAAGAAGCTTCCTTTGGACAACTCAGCTGATACAAAAAATGGGTAGGCAAGTGTATTAGGATGGGAAGGCCAGATACAAATCTGGGTGAGCATATTATCTGCCTTTACCATGAGCGACCTAAGACCTCCAGTTTGTTTCTGCTAATCTACCCACAGTGTTTTCTTGGCTTGTAGCTTCCTGGGGCACTTCTGTGTTCGGGTTAACCCAACCAGAGGTAGCCCACTGCTAGGTGGGGAGCGTGTATGGTTCACATCCACACAACGACTCTGTTCCTCTACCGGGACTTCTGGCACTGTGATCGCATTGCCAGTTATGCTTGCAGGCTCACAGCACTGACTTTTATGTATATTTTATGTATACATGTAACACTTTTATGTATATTAAAAGTAACTTAAATGCTGTAACAGACCTGAATTTCTCCTTATAAAACAGAACATAAAAGTGAACATGTGGCAGCTCTTAGACACATGGCAGCTACAGGGGAGTGCTTTAACATCACCGAGAAGAGCACAGTAAGATAACCTGCACACCAGAGTATTACAGGGCGACGGACAGTACTTGCTCTTATCTTGCAATTACAGTAAGAGTCTCCAGTTTTAGTATCCAGCCATCTGTTCTCCTGAGACAGGTCAATATATGCATTTTAAAAGCAACTTAGTGTGAAAAACATTAAGGCAACTGCTTGCAGTAGTGAAATGCCTTGGATTTCAATTGTAGTATTTTAGGTAGGGGTTTTTTTGTATTTTTGAAGGTTCTTTTGTTAACACCTGTGGTCTGGGTTCGGAATGTCTTAAAATGCAAATGTTTAGAAAATAAAAGTCCCATTCTATTTATTACACCTGACACTAAGACAAGAAAACATTAGCTTATATTGCAGCCCTGTTGTTGGGAGGTTTGCGTTCAATGGGAAGCTCCTCCTGCCAAGGCTCTTGGTGGGTTCCCCAGCAGGAGCTCCTCAGTTACATCCTTCGGTGTCTTCCATCATTGTGGCAGGAGGAGGGGATAAGAACCATGTGCCCATGTATTTTTGAGACACCAGAAGAGGCTTAACTCAACATCTATTTTACTTGTGTTCTGTGTTACCAGTTTTAGTTATTCTCTCTCCCCCTTTGGAAGTTTCCCCAGTGCAACAACCTGTGTCTTCTAATGTTTCCTTTCTTTCCAAAATGAAAACATCAGCTACAAAAGCTTTTCAGCTCAATGCCAATGAACTAAGCTCTTCTTATAGTAAAATGTATGATAAAAGATTTAATTATGTTGGCCAAGTAAATCTTGTTTTAAAGTGACAAGGAAACAAAGAATTTAGGAGCACTGTGTATTTTACAGCCACATAAATCTGCTTGAACAACAGATGCTATTATCCAAGCACTTTAAAAATAATGAATCAGCCTTTGCCACACAGTGAATCTCATTTGCATATGATACGTTCAATCACTGCTAGCAGCAACTAAGCTAGGAAGGCCTGCTGCACCAGTGCTTTCACACCAGTGTTTCAAATGCAGCAGCTCAGTGACTCAGAAGGTTACAAATCTGCAGGAGATCTGTGGCTTGGTTTGTTTTCGCTGCCGCACTTGATGTTCTTCGCTTACCTCTCCGTCTTTGGACTCCAGCCTGAGCTCTGTCCTGCACGTGGCTTTCAAGCTGCCGGCCTCGGCGTTGATCTCGATGCCTTTTGGAGCCTCCATCACCAGTGCGCGTGTAGGCGACTCCAGTCTGTAACAGAAAGGGGAGTTACAGAGCATGGTGCATTGAATATTCATGCTCAATCTCAGGCTGTTGTCTTGCACAGCCTGACTGCCCATTGCATGGCACCTTAGGACCTACTGATCCACGCCTGGTTTGGTCAGTGGAAAGAATTCATGCACAATGTGGTAAACCACATCACAAATCCAATCTGCTAACATTCTGTATCAACTTTGCTATGCTGGGTCAAGATGCAAAGTGCAATAAAGCTTCCCCCATGATCAGCTTGCTCATATGCAAGTTCAGATTTCTAACTAATCAGTCCTAAGGGGGGATACTAGCAAAGCAGTATACCTACACAGACAGCGCAAGCACTTTTCTCCCTCAAACCACTTTTCAAGTAGGAACAAATGAGTTCTCCTGGCTTCCTACAATGTGAGGTCTGGAAGGGTTTAAGGACATAAGGATATCGATGAAAACAACCAGGCTGAAGACCTCAACATTCCTGGCCTCCAGTCCAACGCTCACATCACACTACTCACAGCCATGCCCCCCTCTGCAGTGTTTCAACCCCTCCTAACCATGGATACACTACACAGGGAGCTGACAACCCTGTTATAGCACCGTCTAACACAGCCAAACCTTTTAGTTCAGGCAATTGGGGTTAATGCTGTAAGATACAGAAGTGCAAGGTTCAGTCTTCCTTGCTGATTACCCATTCATAGGTCTTGTATTATACTTGTCTTTTCTCTTCTTTATAATACAGGCTCTTACTACTTCTGTATTGAAAATGATAATAAAAACCAATTCTCCCTCTCTGGGAATATCCTCTTAGTTGATTTTATCACCATTTATTTGCTGTACCGTCACAAAATCTAGACTATGATCTCCTCAGGTGAAGCAGGCAGGCAGACTGGAACAGAAAGCCCTCTGCTTAGACTGCTTTGGGCAGGCAGCACTGATAAAACCGAAGCACAGGGCAGCACACAACCACTGAGCTTACTTGGGCGGCTTTTAGGATTTGCTTGCATTACTGCAGTGGCACTTCAGCTGTTTTTCTGCTCTTCATATGTAATCATTTGTGCAAGTAAGTGTATTCTTAAATGGACTCCTGCTGGTACTGAGACAACATTATGGGAGACTGAGGGAATTCAGCTGTATTTATTGCAGCCAACAGTTCAATAAAGCAAAGGCAAGGTTCCCTCTGTGTGGCACTTTTCAAGTTACGACCTTCCCTCTTGTCGGTGTCTTCATATTGCTGCTTTTCAAATACCTTTCCCTCAAGACCCCAAACTCATCCATAATTTCCTAGCTGACTCAACTAAATCTAAATTTCAGGGTAGAATTGAGGCATACACAGCCCAAGGAACGAGCACGGTCTCATGGTTAGCAGCCTCTGCACAATCTTTCTGAGCTGCTTTTTGTTTGCTCTCTGCAGGGAAGCTACATCTTACATAAACCTTCTTCTGATCCCTCCACTGGTATCACCCCTTGGCTGGTTCCTGTACAAGGAACCCAAGGTTAAGACTAGTGCTACTCCCTTTTTTTTTCCCCCTGATTGAATTGCAGATTGCATGGAGGAGAAAAAGCTTGCAAAGAATGATTGACATTAAAAAGTGCTACCTGGGATATGATTTCCTCTGACCTTCCAATTGCAATAACTGCCTTTCCAATATCTTTTAGAATTTCTTTATGGTAAAAATAACCACAGCGCACAGCCCTAGGGCTCTGGCACATGCGCTCTGGAGGCTTTCATTACGGTGGCTTAACACGCTGTCCACCCCACATTTTCCCTGGAGATTTCTGCCCAGGGATACAGTACGCTCTCACCCTTGGTGGTGCAGCTCACAAGCTGGTATCTACCCCGAAAAATGAAAGATGGTCTGCTTGCACTAAGCTCCCGGGATCTGAGCTGCAGTAGCTGGGATGCAGGCACATATACCTTCCTGCTGCCTCTGGTCAAGAGGCAGGATCCTCCAGAGAAGAAGCAGAGAGCTGAGGCCAGTAATGTCTTAAGTCACTGTAGCTAAATTCACCAGAAGATGTGTCCAGACCCCAAGACAGCTGAGCTAATCTGAGGATAAAATAATTCCTAAGAACCATGGCCAGGTGGTTCAGCTCTCCAACATCTTAGTGACTCTTCAATTTCTTTGATGTCTTGGCTGTCTCAATATATTTGTTCATCTGTTAATCTTGTAGCTTTTCTGCCCACTGAGAAATAAATCTTGTAAGTGCAAAACTGTTCAGACACCACAGTGCAAATGCACTCATTTGCAGCAGCAGCATCTCTCAATTCCTGCCCTGTACCTGAGCAGCCTCTCAGTCCAACACCAGTGCTTTGCTGGAAAGTGTGGAGAGCTGGGAAATCACTGAATGTCTTCCCATGGTGAGGGGGATCAAGAGGGACCCTCTCCTTGCATATCTTCCCCTGTGCACACAGGTGCCCATAACATCAAGCCAAGTTAAATTCGTGCTTTGAACAAGCTACCAAGTACCTGGGAGTCTATTAGATAACATTGTCCCAAAGTTTTATTCTCTTTTCCTATCTAACAAAGTGACTGAGTTGTTCTCCCCCCTTCACCCAATGAAAACCTACAAGCAGGATAACAGCATCTTACAAACATTGATGAAAATCCATACAATTAGACACATCCTAATCCCTCCAAAGCTTCTTGCCTCATGGAGGCACAAAGGACCCTCTCAAGCACCTCCCAATAGTCCACGGTGTGACGCGGGACAAGCACACAACGCTGGGGCTTTGCTGCTGCTCTGGAACCCACCCCACTCCCTGCAGCACCATGTGTTTTTAAAGTTAGCTGAGCTGACCCCCACTCTGTCATCCTAAATCACTACTTAGACAGCTGCAATCTTGTTGACATGCTGAATTAACCAAAACCCATTCCTTTAATGTTAAAAATATCATTTTGAAGCCCAGGGGGGTTTTTAAGAACCTTAAAACTGTGGAAATGAGTGCAAGTACTATAACAGCAAAGTGCAGCTCTTCCAATGATGAGAAAGTTGGGCTTGCAGCCCACATGGTTTTGTACTTGTGCTGTGGGTTTGGAGTTTGACTCTTCTCTCTCTTACATGTTCAGTATTGGTGTAAATCTATCTGTTTGGATGGGACTTTTGTCCCAATTTATACTACTGTAAACGAGGACAGAAAGGTCTAAATAACATTTTCCTTGGCATTTGAGGGGCATATGGTTGTAAGGGATTTAATTTGATTATTTCCTGATATCCTGAATGAATCCCTGTGACACCTGTCTTTAAAGCAGGAGCTGAAAAATCTATGCAAAGCCAGAGAAAGCAGTTGAGGAGTTTATGCTCTAGGGGGTTTGAGTAATGTTTACTGAATACTTTCATTTGAAGCAAGTGTTTAAGAGACACTCTGCTTTTAAACCTAATTCTGTCTTCCAGAGCAGAACCAATTTGGAGACTAATAATGAAAGAAAATGATTTAGCAAAGAACAGATAATTCATTCAAAATCAACATTTGTTTTCCAGTGTGATACTCTGGAGCTTTCAGCAGGATTCACATCTCCCGGTTAGGTGTAAGCCTGTACTTACAACAGTAGGCTGGAAAGGTGGCTGCATGAATATAGATTGTTTCATTATTTGCTCCTGCTCTTGAATTTTCCATCCCAGCAATTGGCACATAAGCCCTTTTTATTGACCATGGGTGCTGCATATTTTTGCTCCAGTATTTCCAGGACCAGATTCTGACCTCTCTCACAGAGCTGGGCAAGCAGAGTAACAGCTTGCTGAATTCAGGACTGAGATAAGCTACTGCCATAAAATTGCTCCTGTCCCACCTAGAGTCTCCTAGTAGGTGGACAAAGAGACAGTCTCCTGTCTGGGTGATGACTCACAACATGGGAACCTCTCCTATGGATCCCAGGATGTTATAGAAGTCCAAAATTTTAAAAGAAAAGACACAAGTAACAGGATTTTCAGAACTATCAAAGTACCCAGGTTCCACTCATTACAACGGGTGTTAGGTACTTTTGAAAATCCCATTGAGCACCTAAATGCCATAACAAATCTGACCTTTAATCTCAGTTCTTAGTTCTGCAACAGAGGTAATAGCACTTCCCAACTCCACAGGGAGGATGAAAAGATAAATATATTAGTGGTTGTGAAGTGGTTACATACTGTAATAACGGAGGCCAGGTAAGTACCGTAGCCAAAGATAGATGGCTGGCAGATGGATAACTGATCTTTCCAAAGCTGCAATATTAGGTTCTTACCTTCATCAAAAATACTGTTCAGTCTTGTTCCTCCCACTGAGCACACTCAGCCTGCATATCAATGCACGAGATGAGGTATGCAGGGGAAGCCTTTCTCCAGCTCACCATGCTTAATGGACAGTGCTAAATGTGCCTCTTAAGCCCTTCTACTCAAACCCATCACTGAAGCATCTCACATTTTAAAGACAGGTAACAGCATGTCTGCATCTCGCAGTGAACCCTTCTCCTGCCATCGATGGAAATTCTGTGCTCCTGGGAATCAACGAGGGAGCAAAATTTTCAGTGCCATCCCTGCTTTGCTTTGAAAACTTCAGCAATAATTTAAAGGAGGTCAGCATATGAGTTTGTATTGTGGTTTCAGTGAAAGTCATTCTCTTGGAAAGATCATTACTTACCCAGATTTCTAGTTTTCATTTCCTTCATCATAAACAGTCACATTAATCACGCCAGTACTATGGATGATATTTCCTTTATGTCCCTCTCCTCAGCCCCTCCAGGATAATGTGTCATTTTTCTTACTATTATGAACAGCCTTCTGAATTTGGGGAGAAGAGAGGATATTATAGATGTGAAGGCAGTACCACCAGCAGCTAGGGGCTGCTGACATGCTTCCAATAAAGTGGACATAATTTCCTTAAAAAAATAAAGCTTAATGCATATTGTTCAGGGGGAAAAATATTCGCCCAGGTTCAGCATTGATACAAACAGGACTTGCAAGTCATGGCTGGTACCAAAGGCTGCAGCACAGTAAAGGGATGATCCTCAACATGTGAAAAGAGTTAATGTGAGCTGGGGACCTATTGCTGCCACTTTTAAATTTTTTATTACTTTTTTTTTTTTTACAAGGAACAGCCTCAAGCTTCAGAATTTCTTGTCCCCAGTAGGATTTTTCTGTGTGGGGCACAAACTTTGCTTGCGGTATGGAAATGGAAAGAGAAGTTTACTCTCAGGAGGTGAGGAGCATATGATGCAGCAGTGTGGTAACATCAGCTAATTTAATTTTGCTTAGAAACCTCTGGACTGAGAATATAGCCTGTATTACTGCAGCTGTAGCCCATTATTTCTAATGACTTTAATTATTTCTTATGGTATCCATCTGACCAGCTATAAGATTTCACGTTGAGCATAAAATTAGCCAATGTTACCAATGTGCCTGCTTACATCTCATACAATTAGTAAATTATGCTAGCAAGTAAACATAGATCTCCATGAATTTGCTGGTAATGAACCAGTATCCCAGGCTGAAATTTGTTTTCAATTTTAACTCCCTTGTTTCAATGAAATCAATGGGATCACCCATTCACAGTGACTTATCTTTCTGACTCCATCATTTGTGTATTATCTTATATATATCTATTCATAGAAGAAAACAGTATTTTTCTTCCTATTAACTGGAAGTTAATTAGCTTTTACTGAATTGCAAAGAAACCATGCTTAATTTCTATTTCTAGAATGCTTTTAAATCTTTTTTCTTAATTTGTCTTATCTTTGCTTGTATTGGAACAGAAAAAGTTTGGAAGGAGAACAATGGGTTGAGTCTGGACTCACCTGGTGAAAACCTCAACTGATCATAAGTTCAAACAATGTCTTGTCGTCTCCCAAAGAGCAAAAGGCTCTGCCCTGAGCTCTACCGTTCATCACTAGATTTCTTTCCTGCTGGAAGGTACTGCCACTTTGTGAGAACAAAATAAGCTAAAGTATGGCAACAACAGTGAGTCTAACATAAAACAGGAAAGAGAAAAAAAGGGAGCTGGCCTCGATACATCAGAGTGAGAGGTCAAAATCCAAAGGCGAAAATGCACAATGTCTGTTTCCAAGATATCATGATTTTGACAAAATATGACATGCATGGCACAGTACAAAAGCAGCAAGTACTCTGAGAGCTTACAGAATAGATCATCACTAATAAGAAAATATGTATCCCTGTTATTTATTGCCTAGCATTGACATAAATCTTGTTTTCAATTACATTTTAATGAAGCACACCAATTACTGTTTGAATAGGGACATCTGATTACAGTCACAATCAAGAGAAATAAATCATGCTTATGGAAGGTTTCCAGGGTATTTTCTTTAGGAACATTAATTACAGAAGTAAACAAGGATATATTATTATCTTGTCATCCAATTGTAAATCCTGCCTATCGCTGTAAATACTGTTTAGTTTGAGAGCGTGTGCCACCATACAGTTTCCAGTGTTTATGCTGCAAATCTAATAAGTGACAATTCCAGTGCAGCCATATTCTGAAACAGATTTTTATGGCTGGTGGTCCAAAGCCTCATGTAATTCCTAATATGATCTAGCGGACAATGAATGAAAATTTTTTCAGCTATCATCCACAAACCATGGTTAATTCCCAAGGAAAATCCAGTTAAATCTGTCAGAGACCTGAGAAGAGCAGAGGTCTGATGACGCTTTATTGGAAATTACAGTTTTTTAATTGAGCTAGAGATAAGTCTGGTTCAAATGGCAAGGGGAGCAACAACTTTGCTTCTCTGTATTTGGGCAACACAGATGCTAAAGAGATTTTGTACAAAGCTGAGTCAAGAGAAAGAGAAAAATTAGTTGAGAAAATAATATGAATGTGCTTAACATTGTTCATAAGCTTTAATATTTCCTTGGATAGGGAACCTAGTGAACATGCTGCATGAATAGTCCTGCTTGGACTCTGCAAGTGCTGCAGTCCCTGACGGATGAATGAATGGGTGAGTGTGCATGTGTTTCTGGGTACCTGTGCGCTCGCTCCATCCCCCTCTCCCGGTGTGCTGCATCGATCAAGTCCTGACCATTTCTCCCTGCTTCAGCTCTGCTAATTCAATCTCAAGCTAATGCTTTAAATCTCATTTTACAACTTTCCTTTTCTCTCTTTAAAAAAAAAAAAATAGAGCTCTTACAGCTGCAATACAAAAAGAAGTGCTTAATCACAAGATGTGTAATAAATCTGCTGCTGGTTTTGCTAACTTCAGCTTAGTGCCAGATGAACCAGTTTATATATTTTTCACCTAGTTTGAGCTACAGGTACTGTGTTTAGCGAACTTTTCCTAAAGAGTCCATGCTAAAACAATACTCTCCTGACCATATAATGGAAATATCTTAATATCGCTTCAGAGACTACAACTCTGGGAGGAGAGCTAATTGAGTAACAGGAGTGGCTTTAAATCATTGCGAAGGAGGTCAAAGCCAGCATTAGGAAGATGCTCAGCTAATGTTCAAAGAAGATTTGAGTGGGTCTAGACAAATGAGGAACCAGAGGAGTTTGTAGGTATGGTGCTGGCTTGCAGCACTAAGCAGGTGAGAACCAGCTTTCATTTTCCTCTGAAAAAAATGTCATTCCTCAGCAAAAGGAAAAGTTCGAGCATGCAGTTCCTCCCAGCACACTGCAAATCCCGTTGTAGTCTTCCAGTACACTTCGCTCTAGCTGAGGCTTATTCAGAGCACTAAAAAGCAGTAAAACTAGAAAAACATGGATGAGCCAAAATACAATTGTAAATTCTTTGTGATTGCCTACAGCATGGGAATTGCTGAAGGAGATGTAATTATGCAAAGTTGTCCTAAATGTTTTAGGGTTTGGGGGTGGGTTTTTTTGACTTTTAAAGTAATTTCTGGAATGGTTTACAAGAAGCCAAATATAGTATTTAGAAGCCAAAACCAGAGATCAAACAGAAGATATCAAATTAATCGAGGGAGAAAAATGTACTGTGTAATACTACTGAGATCTAGTTTCATTATGAGCTGGAGAAGCTGTGAAGGGTAGAAATTGTCAAAGAAAAAAGTACTAGATTAATGTTTAATGAAGTGGAGGTATGGCTGAGAAAATTAAAATCATCTGGATAATTAAAAAATTCTGTTCCTTATAAATCAAGGAAGGAAATTATCATAGAAATTGGGAGATAGTAGAAAATGATGTGTGGTAAATACAGATGTGGTTTAAGAAGATGTTGTGTTTAAGTGGCCAGGGAAGGGATTCAGGGATGCAAAATGAATTATTCCTATTGTAAGTGTAGAGATGACTGCAACTTCTCTCTCCACAGCCGGTGGGTTGTGAGCAGATTGGTCTTGCTCCGATTCCCTACTGTGCCTGACAGACCTGAGCGGAGAGCTGTCTGCAGGATTTCCTCTGTCCTGCGGTGCTCAATCTTTCAGCCTTAATTGATAAGCTGGAACCCCCAGAGTCATTATTGTGCCATGTGGTGGGAAACCTCCATATAACAGTGCGTGGCTGTGGCCAGAAGAAGATGCTGAGTGGCCGGGGGCCAGTGCCACTGTGCACCGCTTGGCAGAGATCTTATCAGCTGAGAGCACGGGCACGATTACTAAAAACATAGCAATTGTAGGTGGGACTGAGAAGATTCAGCCCATAGAGTATAGCCCTGTATGTTAACATAATCTCTGCCAGGAACCAGCCATACGAGACACTATAAAATACAGGAGCAGAGAGTCAGCTTTGGCTAGAGGAAAATCAAAGGACAGATGTCCCCTCTCCTGGCATGAGCAGGAGTGGGAGAGTAAATGACATTATCACTGAGCAGGCTGAGCTCTAACTAAGCCATAGCACTGCTACTGATGCCACTAGCTGGAACTTAAGTGTCTGTAATTATTCTTATTGCAAAAAACTGACCACCAAATGTCTATGCCTCTTGTCACAAGTTACATAGTCTGGGTCAAAACTGGTCAAGTAATGGTCTGGAAATTCCTTCATGGCTCTGTGTGCTAACCACAGAGCTTGGAGCTCCAGCAAGGCCATGCCTCTGCTCCCGCTGACCACAGCTTCGCTGCACTCCCAGCGTAGCAAAGTAACAGACTCAGTAGTTAAGTATGCCTGATCTACTACCTAAACAACCTTTTTTTTGCTTGTCTGATATACCTCGTTACGTAACTTATTGCAGTAAATTAGCACAAATCGAAACAAAATAAAATCCTCCACCCGTTGGGTGCATTAATGGGCATACTCATTTCACAAGTGGAGAAAAATAATTACTTTTTATGTTACCATAACTGCCTGAACCACAAACGCATTTTTCAGAAACAAAGGTTGGGCTGGTGTAAGTTTCTAATTACAGGTTGAAAGCTTCTAATTAAAAGGCATAAATTGGAAGAAACCCTTTCAACCAGAATTACAGAAGAGGCAGCTAAGATTGGGTATTATCTTGACATACTGTCACCAAGCCAGGAAGGAGAAAAAGAAATAGAAACAAAGCATTACAGCTCTTCAACAGGGCCACTGACACCGCTTGCTACCTAATGCCTAACAAAGCGTTGCCATCAGAAACGCGGAGGAGACAAACACATCACAAAGTAGGTCTGTGGGGCCACCAAATTTCATAGCAACCCTGAGCCACTGGAGCGGGGAGAGGGACAGCTATACTGCAGCCTGGAGGTAACAGCTGAGGCTTAAGTGGGCTTTTCCCTGCAGTTTATACTGGCTTCTGGATGGCGGCAGGAGGACAACAGCCACCTGAGTTGGCCTAAAATTATAAAACCTGATGGAAAGATGGTACTTGAGTCAGCTAAAACTTGCTAGATTAACCCATAAAATATTTGTTAACATAAACATTATACAGTGCTCTGCTTTGGGGTGACTTTCATGTGCAGTAAGTGGTTGACCAGTGGATCAGTTTGGGCCAACTCTCCACTACTTTCATGTCTTGCTCTTCCACTCTACTTTGGAAGATGACTGCACCATACAAAATTTTTATCTTAACCTTCTGTTTTTCAGGGTGTTAAATCATCCTGATGAGCAGACCAGCATGTCATCACTGACAGAGAAATCACTTTCTTGTGCTAACCTAAAGTACTCAAATGAGAGGATTACTGGCAGGGGTGCAGTGCTACGCAAATAGTGCAGCCATCATCGTCAGTAGGTGCTACGCAAATAGTGCAGCCATCATCGTCAGTAGTTTGCATGCAGTCTTCTACATCAGAACTGCTTTGCGAAGAGAAGGAAAGTTGATCTAGATTTCCATTTTTAAGTTCTTTTTGAAGTCTTATCTGTCATGGGACTTTTACCTGCCGTTTGGTCAGACATAAAGGAAAAGGGTCAGGTAGATTAAAATCTCATGTGGATAGTGCACTGGTTCAGCTTACAACGTGTTCTGCAGCAATGATTTATTTTTTCTCTTCTCTGATGATTTATTCCATTCTTTCTAAAAAAATTGGACTTAATAGTAAGTCACTTACAACAAAAAATATAGAGAGAACAAAACTAAAACGGATTTGAAATGGTAGAATAAAAAACCTGCTGGAAAAAAAGGTGTGTCTGTATGCATCATATACTTGGTGGTGATATCCTTTGGAAACATGTACACACTTGCCTAAGTGGATTTGAAGAGCGTATTTAGCATGACAAATTGACTACAACCTGATGGCTATTTCTGAAAACCCACTTACAGACCTTCAGACACTCATACTCCTGGGGCATATCCATTCATTGTACAGTCAGTTTATAATGATTCCAACAAATTAAATCTTTATTAACAAACCTATTGACTCTGGCTTTGACTTTTTGTCCCCCCTTTTAATTAACTGCCGTAATGAGTCAAGCAACAGCCAATATAACAACTGACCAAACATTTTGTTTAAAACCTGCAGTTTATTTCAAGCAGCTTCACCAAAAATGAAGGCTGAATTGCTATTTGCTAAATGTCAATTTTCACACTCTGTTGAACCTTTTCTGAAGCTTGTCAACCACAAATCTGTAGTAATTTTCCCTCCTCTGATCAGAGCTATATAGAGCATCTAACAGGTTTTCAGTTACTTTTAATTTTATGCCGAAGATGTACCATTTGCTGTCCCCAGTATACTTCACAAAATGGTAAATATGCATAAATTGTAAATCTAAAGGGATGCATATGCTGAAGTTGTGGCCTCTTTCACAGTCACAGTTTACACCTGCAATACAGCATGTCTGCATGCGTAAGGCCACAGAAACGATCCAAACTCCTCAAATCTAGCCCATTATTATGCAACAGCACCGTACCATCCTCTTTTCAAATGTGCTGGGCTCCCGCTCAGAGTTAGGGAGGTGTTTCACCCTCCAGAGCATCATTCATAGCCTTGCTCCCTGATTAAAGGCACAATTCCTATTTCCAGCTGCAGTTACCTGCCCTGCTGCCTGGCAGACACAAAGCAGCCTCACTTAATCACAAGTGCACACACACTTCCTTGTACAAGCAACTATGACCATGCACAGAGGTGTAGGACTTGGCTCCAGGAGAAGAAATACCTTTTATAGGGTCAAAACCACCAGCAATCACTAAATTTGACCTAACTTTTCCCACACTTGTTACCACTTGCTAAAGCTGGGATAGCAAAGAGGGATGACAAAAGATGGTGTCTAGGTCAGGATACTACCATTGAATAGGGTGATAACCAGTGTCTAGTCTGATTTCTGGCATAAACCAGCCTGGAAGTCAGTTACTAATTCCTGTATCAAACCCAGCTGAACTGAAACCTGCCTTTTAACAAGACAGCCAATTTTTATTAATTATCCACTGATGTAAGATTTCTCTACATCCCTCCTTTATAGCACTGCTTCGTAACCTGTTTTGACAATTTGGAAAATTTTCCTGTGTACAAGTTACAATGTGCAATAGAGAATACAAATAAGTGAAAAACAAACATGTCTTCTCTGGAGGAACGCCAAGACAAAGCCAAGGAACAGGCAAGACCACTGAGAACAGAGAGAGGGGCCCAGTGCTCCTCCATGTGACCAGTTCTGAGCCACTGCCATTTCGGCACCGAGGAGTTTGGCAGGGCAATGGGAGGGATGGGGAGTATGTGAAGAAGTTAGTCTTAAAGCTCTTTGAAAGCCTAGAACTGAAAATCTTAAAGCTATTTGAGATTTCCAACTAATTTCTTGCTTTCAAATATGCAATGGAAAATAGGTTGGGAAATGGTGCAGAGAAGAAAATAAAGGGATTGTGTGGGTGGGTGGAGGGAGGAATGGAGCAGAGAGAGAAAGAGATTGGGAAGCAAAAAAAACCCCAACTTGCTGAAAAAGAGAGTATAGAGATGCCTCCAAAGGGACTACTTTAATTCTGGGAATAGGAAGTTTTGCAAATTCTTAGCATCAATTTATCTTCAGCTAAAAATGAAACTGTTTTCTGTTTACCTTTTGCATATAATCACTCCTGAGTAAAACATATGTTTTAAGGTAAGGTTTGGCAACCTTTCAAGAGAGATATGCGAGATGGTATTTTTCTTAACTGAGAAAGAGACTGAGCCTGATGGTGACAATTTACCATACGCTGGGAGATGAACATATATTGGCATGGACCCACCTCTGTAGGGCAGCAGTATCCCCATCCTGCTCTACCTGGAACTGGTGGGAACTGGGAGCTATGAAGCACTGCTGCTCACAGGTGCTTGCCTCAAGAAGCTGTGATCCCTTCTCTTGGCTCTGCTTATGCTATTTGATATGTGCCACTGTGCTATTGCTGGAATCCATACCGTAGGTTGTTGACCTTGTTTGTTTTAAGGTATAGAAATCTGTTCTCCAGCTTCTTGGGTCAACCACAGCAAAATGAGAAATTGTTCAACATTTCTTGACTTCCATGAGGTTGCTTCCATCCTTCCTTGGGCAAGTCTGCGTTTTGACTGTAATAACCTCCCTCGTATGACTTTTTAGCAGATAACAAAGAGACAATTACAGCTGCTAATGGAAGAGGTCAAATGGAGGTGAAATGAAATGGATAAAAAAAAAAATGAACAGATGTCAGAAAAGTCTCCGTACAAGTCAGTGGCATAACCACTTCCTAGAACAGGTTTTTAGCTTGGAATTTCATTTCATTTTACTCTATTTTATTTTGATTTTAAAAAGAGAGGCAGGCAGGAGGACTGGCTTTGTGGTTGAAGCACTGGAATTCAATTTCCAGCCCTGTGATGAACTGCCTTTGTGACCATGTGCAAGTGCATTCAGTGCTCCCTGGGTTTACTGCAGTGTAGCAGCAATGGGGTTGGCTCAGCACAGCCCAGGAGGAGTAATTCTCCCCAACACAGCAAAGTGATACAGGCAACTCTTCACTGCTGACTTCTCCTAGTACCCAAGCCAACTCATCTGAAAACTTCCTCATAGCAGACTGCTACCTCTGCTGCAGAGCATGGCCCTGAGCCATTGCCTCCACAAGGAACTTCACCAGATGGTCTCGTGTGGTGGGAATGCCCCCAGGTACACAGAGGTAACTGACTTCCCAAGTACTGCCTTTAAAAGAAGTCAGTAGACTTACCTTGGAAACATAACATGGGAAAGGAAATTGGACCTTAAAATCAACCTTAATTCTTCTTTTGCATGGCCAAACAAAATAATAATAAGGAAGAAACATTGCAAGAGAAAAATAATAATTGTGGTTATTTTATGGTCTTGAAAACCAACAACAATCAAAGCTGCAAAGTATAATTTTTTTTCCTGGAATTCCTTGCTTTTTCTGAACTGCCTACACCCTCATGGTACCTCTCAGCAGCCACGTTAACACTATATATTGATCGTCTGCTTGGTAGGTAGAAGAAGGGAAAATAAAACAGGCAAGAACTTAACTCTGTTTAGGTTCCTCCAGTGCATGTGGAATCTGGACAATTTTCTGTGGGTGGCCATGACTGCTAAAACCTTCCCAGTGAAAATTACTACCATGGTCTTCATCTGTGTCAGTAATCAAAGCCACCACCGAGCCACGCAGGGTGGGAGTTAGGGTATGTTTCTTCTCTCTAAAATGCTGGTGTGTTTCTGTTCTTTGAAGCAAAAGGTATGAGAGATGTCTTGATTTCTACCATTCAAAGCTGCCACACTGCCAGGTTTCCAAATGTCCCCTGCTCCCCATCGACAGCGAAGTGCTATGTGCTAAGGCTGGCCTGTCACACCCCTAGCATGCGGAACACCAAAATTCAGCATTCCTTCTAATAACCCCATGTCCCAGCAGCCAGGGGTGGTTAATTCCAGTTCCAGAATAGTGAATCCAGTCCTCGCTTTGTGGCCCCAAGGCAATGAGGAAATTTGTATCATGTCCACAAACCATGCTGAGGAGCCATGTTCAACACTGGACCTTCCAGTCCAAACCAGTACCGCTACCCACTTGCTAATGTTACCCACTGGGATATCACTGCTGGGATAAAACACTGGAATGAGTCAACCTAACAGATCACTCTTTTTGACACTGAGTATCAAGCCTGCCATATAGAGGTCAGAGAATCTACATATCTGTATCAGAGAAATACAGTAGAAAATTTCCTTCAGAGAAATTTCCTCAGTAGGGAGGAGGCACTCAAAGCTGGTTACCTCCTGTCCCCCCTTTCCAAGATGGGTAAGGAATGTTCTCAACATTAATGACACAGATTTTTTCAATGTTTCCTTTCATTTTTCATGATTAGACTTCAAGGTTGCCCAAGATATCAAAATGCAAATTTTTCAAGTTGGCCCCAAACATTCACCAAGACTTGGCTGCAATTTAGGAGGGTGAAGAACAACAACCCCCAACCCATGGCTGTACATCAACGTGCCAGGGAAGTCTTTAATATTGCAAGCCCAAAGCTTCAAAACGGAAACTTCGGTGGTTTTTGAGCTGCTGTTCTAAACCACATTCCATGTCCATGCAACATCCCAGCATCCCAGTTTATTGTGGCAGTGAATATTAGTTTTTCAAAGCAATTTAGAAGTGATGGAGAGGCAATGCCGGGGGTTTTCTCCTGCCTCAGCCCCTGCATTGCTGCACACCACCAGAGAGGTTGTTTCAGCACGCCATGCCCAGTCTCCTTTTGGCTTTTCTCGTTTGCTCAGGACACAGTTAGGTGCAAGGACTATCTTGCCGTCTACACAGCATTATGCACAGTAAGAACTCATTTAATCTACAGCATTTAGGAACTAATCCCATGTTAAGAAAATATTAGCCAAACATGCTCTGGTTACCCAAACTCAATTAGCTGTGAATTGGAAGGGAGCATGTTTAAAATAACAGGACTATTAAAAATCTGGTGTTGCATCTTTCTGTGCCCATTGCATGTGAAGGAGGTAACTGTATCTTATCTTCACGTAGTATCTGCTGCTGGATTCTCTGGCCTAAATGATTTTCATTCTTACCTAACATACCACATTAACGCCTAAGGGAAGGAACCTATTTCATCCCCGGACTCAATAAAACACAGACAATGGGATCATAAGTCCCATCACACAGGTCTCTCAATAGAACCTGACTCTGGCTTAAACAGGAGGGGAGAGGGAGACAGCTGCCTTTACAAAACTTGGAAATTGCCAAAGAATTACTTTTCTGTCCCTCAGATATTATTAAATTCACTGTGGTTCTTCCCTCCATCTTACTCCAATGATTCCCACAGCCCTCTTTTTTCCTGTGTACTGCTATAGAGCAAGTCACCAGGTATAAACAACATTTGCTGTTACCCTGAAAATGAACATTTGCAATTTTTAGTTTATAGGTGATGACAGTAACGGAGTACCCAGGGTAAAACCACTGAAACCACACAACCCCCCAAGCCAGTATAAACATACTCTGCCACTTCAAAAGAGTTCAAACAACTCCATCCCAGCAGCATTCATGGTGGATGAGGTGTGACCTGCCTTTCCGCAGCCTGGAGAGCTGGGAATGCCTGCCCGGGCTGCAGGGCACAGCCAGGTCTGCAAGGCACAGCTCCAGCAGCAGGGATGCCGAGGGAAACCCGGGGGCAGGTTTTATCCAGCGATGCTGCCTACGCTCCTATTATGCTTCTACAGATGACAGTATAGAGAGTATCTTTATCTCGTCTAAAGGGTATCTTTTATAAAGCAGTCACATCCGGACAATCATGCTGCTTTAACTTTACTGCTCTAGTTCGAGGTATAATGTGGGAAGAGCTTAAAGAGATATAACTGGACAGGCCTGTTTTAATTGTTCCCACTAGACTTGTGCTCTGTGACCTTGGACATCTACAGAGCCATAAATATAAGCTTTGATTGCTGTTCCCATAGTGACTGGCAGGAAGAACGCACTGGAGGGTGGACTAGGACCACTTCAAGCAGGCAAGCAGCAACTGGAAATGATTAAGTTCAGAAGCTCTGGGGACACTAATGTCACCGCAGGCCAGCCAACCTGGAAGATAAACATTGCTAGGCACTGCGAAAATGATTTTTCTATTTGCTTTCCACTGAGAGAGTGAACCAGGCACTAGGCTTGGCAAATGAGACCATGAGCTCTTCTGAGGCAAATTTACCAGTCCTTTCTGCTGCTGGAGACGTCAAAGCTGCTAGCGGGGCCTGTCATGTTTGTGCTGTGCACACTTAGTGTTGAGGAACAGCAACAGCAGCCCTTCAGCTCAGTCAGACCTGCAAAGCAGGCACAGCTGATGCACAGAGAACATTTCTACACGGAGCAACACACAACGTGGGAGACTAAATGACCCCATGCAAAGTTGCCTGAGCTGTGCCTCTTCCAGAGCCAAGGCCAGTGCAGTTATTTCTATAGTGCTCTGCATTGCGCACAGAGGGCTGTCACAGGGTCTGGTGTGGAAATGGAGACCTTTGGCTTCCCACTCCTAAAGGGTAAGGACCTGGTGGACGCACTTGGGAAAAGGAATGCAGCTTGTCCTGTGACTGTGTCATCCAGCTCTCGCTCTCACTGTGCTCTGTGCTATTGTCCTGGTTTCGGCTGGGATAGAGTTAACTTTCTTCTTAGTAGCTGGTAGAGTGTGTTTTGTTTTTAGTGTGAGAATAATGTTGATAACACACTGATGTTTTAGTTGTTGCTAAGTACTGCTTATCTTAAGTTAAAGATTTTTCAGTTTCCCATGCTCTGCCAGCAAGCAGGTGCACAAGAAGCTCGCAGAGCATGGCCAGGACAGCTGACCCAAACTGGCCAAAGGGATATTCCATACCACAGAATGTCATGCTCAGTATATAAACTGGGGGGAGTTGGCTGGGAGGGGCAGATCGCTGCTTGGGCATCAGCCAGCAGGTGGTGAGCAATTGCATTGTGCATCACTTGTCTTTTCTTGGGTGTTTTTTTTTTTTTAATTTTTGTTTTCCCTTTTTTTTTGTTATATTCCTTTTCATTACTTTTATTATTATTATGATATTTATTATTATTATCATTAGTAGTATAGTTTATTTTACTTAAGTTATTAAATCGTTCTTATCTCAACCCACAAGTCTTACTTTTTTTTCCAATTCTCCTCCCCATCCCACTGGGAGGGGGAAGGAGCAAGTGAGTGGCTGCGTGGTGTTTAGTTGCTGCCTGGGCTTAAACCACGACAGCTGTGAATACATAAATAGAATTCAAATAGCTCTAAACTCTCCTATTTCAATATAAGAAATGGCAGGGTTTCAGGAAAAAAGTAAAGACACATCCTGGTGGCCTGAGTATATATATAAAAGCAGGCCAGGAATATTTATATTAGCAGAGTGCACAGCAGGAAAAGCTGAGCTGTGCTAAAGGCAAAGCTGCCAGAGTATTTCTGAGTGACTTGCTCAATAGCACAGTGTGGTGTGCTTGCTGGCTGCCCATCCACACGCAGCTTCATTAACTCCCTGGTGATCAGGGCCGTACACATCACAGAAGAAAGGAATTTACACAAAGTCAAATCTATCATTGTCCACAGATCACTCAAAGTTATAACCCTCAAAAACACAACAGCCCCACTGTCTCCATGAGTATATTAAGGTTTGGAAAATTGTTGTTCGACCATTCAGGATAAATCAGTAATTTTTCAGATGGGAAGTCACACTGAATCTACCTGCCTATACACTTTGTACACTACCCAAAGTCTCTAATTCATATATATTAAACTCTTCAGACTTTGGTATTGTGGTAACTTTAATGCCAAAAGAAAACAAATAAGTCAATAAAAGAAGTACAAGGCATCACTTCTCCCATACTACATACAGCACCTTCACACATACGCATACGTCTGTTAAAAAAACATGGTAATTCTGACACGTTTTGAAGTCAAGATTACATGGTGGTTTATGAGAAGAAATTTAATGGCACACCACACGGAGACACTGTACTATTCTTATGTGATAACTGATCATTCCGGTCTCTTCTCTATGCCTCTAGCCTTTCACTGAAAGTAGATCCCATAATTTTTCAAGTAGTTGAGTCAGATTTGCAAAGTCTGCACATTCTTGTAGTGACCACAAGCACTTAAAGCAACAGCTTTTTTTTTCTAAGTTTGGTTCTTCTTTTTTTTTTTTTAACCAAGCAGAAAATGCCAGAATTGTCCAACATTTTTTAAAATGACTAGCTTGTGACCCCCTGATATTTAAACAGTATGGACCATCACAGTCTGAAAAATCAAGCATTACAAAAAATTAATCTCTCAGGTGCTCAGATGTCTTAGTTACTTTTGGAAATACTGACTAATAATAATTATTACCTGCTCTGCTTCACTGTTAATTTCTCTTTCAGAAAGTGCACTTCTTGAACTGTAGAAAATGACACTTTTAAGAAGAGTTTTGCATTTTTCTGACTGCAGCAAACCATATGGAGAGTGGCTGACAGGTCCTGATGGATAACACATGTACTAGCAGCTTCCCAGAATACTTAAATCTGAAAAGAAGGAAGCTTTGCAGAAGTGGCCTGGATAGCTCCATAAATCAATGCCACACCGTTAATTCCTGACAGCTATTAAAAATCAAAGGATGGTCAATTTTAAGGATTGGTCCTACAAAAGTCGTGCAATTGTTCTTTCAAGAGAGTCATAATCTCCATTTGGGGAGCAAGAGAATCATTATATGTAAGTATTCAGGGGCTCTGCTGAAATTTCAGCCTAGCTCTTGAAGGCTAATTTTGCTATTCATCACTCTAAGTAAAAGCACAGCCAAAGATGCTGCTTTTGTTTATATCAAGTTTTTTTTTTTTCCTGGAAATTCAAACCAAAAAAAGCATCTCATTGGTTGTAGAATCATTCAGTTCCACTGGCAGGTAACCTACCATAGCCTGGACTAGGAAAGCCAGACACTAAGGAAGTTATATATGATTTGCTTCACTTAGAAACAGAGAACTGGCATACAGCTAAAGGAAAGCTTCCTCAAAGAGATGATTATGAAACCAACACTCGCTTTGGTATTGCACAGACATTTTGACACACTGCATGAGTCAGAGAAACACTTTTAATGTGTATGTGAGCACCTTTGCCTGCAGAACTCCCATTGCATTGACACCGGTTCTCCTTTCAAGTCACATCAGTTCACAAGGTGTGATGCAACATCATTGAAAATGTGCATGTATTTATTAGAGGTTACAGCATAAAATATGCAGGCACCTTGAAATATATTTCAGACTGTGACAGCAGGCAGAGTGACTGAATACATGTCAGAGGTTTATGATGAACTCTAAAGTGTCTTCATTTAAGAGGCAGCATCCTTTTTTATAGGCATCCTTTATTGCTTGATTTATTCTTTCTATCTGTAACTAACCTCTAGACTCATAGATTTAGACTCCTGGTGTGATGTTGCTTGAATGCCATGCACCTCCAAGCTCTGCAAAATGTTCTGACAAAGTCATTGCTTGGTCGTCTCTCACTGTTCTGAACAATGCCAGTGGATGGAGAGATTAAATGATACCCCACTGCTCAACTAAGAACCCATAAAATCAACATATGTAGTGGGTGTTTTAGAAAATTTGTCACATGCTAAGCAGGAAAGAGCAGGAAAGGACTAGGAGAGATTTAGTGTTCCATTTTCTGCTCTCTTTAGTAGAATTGCCCTTGATATTTTCAATAAGACCTTTTTTTGCAAAGAGTTAAGCATGAACTGATGGTGGGTATGAGGAACTGAGCCTAAGTGAATGGCAAATTACTCTCTTCTTGATACAATCAGTTTGATCCCATATAGCAAAAACTGAGCATTTATGGAAGTATGCAGGGCATAGATGGGCCAAGTCCCGCGCTAAGGCAGCTACCAGATCCCAGGGATGACTTCAGGACCCAGCTTGTTTCCACATGTGCAGCTCATGCAAAAACGCATACAGGGTGTTTACAAGAAGACCTCATTAACTTGAAAGGAATTATACAGAAGTGAACAAGGGACGTAATGTGCTGTGTAAGGCCATCATTACCTCACGACTTAATGGGAACTTTTTTTTTAATAAAGGCAAAGCATTGCCTACAGGGTTTAGCCTATTAATACCTCACCCAAACTGCATTGGTAATCCCACATTACCAAAGTTTCTTCAAAAAATTATTAGTGAATTAAGCCAATGCCTTCAGTATGATACACACCTAAGGGTTTGGATTTGGCGAGGAGCAGAAATGCATTGCCCAAATCTCCTGGCACCATACGGCTGGCACTGGCTTTTTCCACTGTGCTCCCAGCACAGTTTCTTCTGCCCCAGGGGATCAAGAATTGATGATCTGGTACTGAGAGGCTTGGAGGCTTTAGATAGAAATGAACAGCAATTACAAAGGACTTAATTTTTGTACCCTAAAAGGCTCTGTCAGAAATGTAATTTGTAATTAATTAGAAGTGTATAAACCAGATAAAAGCCTGTTAAAGTCAAGTAGTTTTTAACCTAGGGATCTCTGCGTTTCAACTACTGGCTGAGGTCTCAGGACCTTTTCACATGTTTCTCTGTGCTTTCCAGGTGATCCTTCTGGCAGCACGTGAGTTTCCAAAATGAAATTCGTCAGGTTTATAAAAAAGTTTCCACCTTTAGACAGAGCTCCTCAGCTGATTCTTGTAAGATAACCTGTTTTTCTAAAGAGACTTTTATTGCAATATGAATTTATTACAAACCATTCCACATGCACACATATTCAATCATACCTTGTGGGTCATAAGAGAGAGAATTTAATTTCAGAAACCTTAGGAAGCAATAATAATCTTTAACCTCTGGCATTGCACAAGAAGATACTGCATATTTTCTATCAAAATGAACAGCTCTAATAACCTTCCATTAATATCCATTTATATTTATTACTTCTTCATTAAAGTTAAGGCACCAAATCCTTAATAAAAAAAATAAATTGACATTTCACTTTACTTCTTTCTCTGTCTTTTAAAATGTTAATACTTAAGGAAGTGGACAGGACATGACATATTTTTATCACTGCCACACAGTTCAGCACTAGCAGCATAAACCCTTTGTGTCTTGCTTTTTGCCCTTATTATATCAAATATAAGCAGATTTTCACTGAGTTCACTGGCAGGGAACATCTCCTTACAGCAGCACATCCCCTCATTATCCAGCCCTCTCAGCTGTTCTCAAGCTCACCAGGAGGCCATTTCCCCTCTGCTTTACAACCTCTTTTATGATCCTTGATGGCCTAAGTTTGGGGGTTTTTTGCTTTACTTTCTTGCTTGATTCCCCTGTGTCACTTTACAACATGTCCTCAGCCAGCCTTCCTACAATCGTCCCTAATGACATGAAACCAGGCAAAGAGGGAGAGAATGTGTTTTTCTTTTTGTACTGTGAAAAGCAAGAGATAACTCACGAACCAAGGTCAACTCAACATGAGAAACAGAGAATTGCAGCCGAGTTTCAGCAGGCAAAACAACTGCCTGGAGGGTCCCAAGAGCCCAACACCTATTTGTGTTAGCCTAACCCAGGGAAAAGCTCCTCTCCTTCTGCAGTTACTGCCCACACCCTGGGAGATTTGCTCCTTCTCTCTGGAGAACCAAGCTGTATTTCTGAACATGTTTTTCAGGCTTTCTTGGAGCCACTCATCTGCTTTTTTGGCTATTACTGGGTTGCAATCACATTTCTGCTTCCTCATCTCCTGCATGGCCCTGAAGCCAAATGACACTGTGTGAAACACACGCTTATAAGTTTGGCTTCTTCTATCCAAGGACACAATGTCCTTGTGCAGCTGAAGTGAAATACAGCATTATTTTACTTGCCAGCAAAACCGTGCGATGTATTGAGGTATGTATTTATAGCAGCCACCTCTGCAGATGGATGAAATGGTGGCTGCCACTTTGCCTTTCAAACTAGCAATACTCCACCTTTAATATGGTGCTTTCACGTGTTTGGCCTCAAAAAAAATGCCGCTTTTTTCAGTGAGTCACTCCAATGCCAACTCAGCTGGGAACCAGAGCAGGGGACTGCCAGCTTCAGAAGTGTCAGCAGAATCTGGAAACAAGGCAGCAAAGTCCACAGGCTCTCAACTTTACTAAGACAGAGAAGAGAAAAAGGAACCAGCTGCCAGCTTCTGCCTGCGCTGCCGGCACAAGTAGCTTCTGCATTTCCATTTCCTCCCTTCATGGGACATGAGCATGCACAAGGTGCAAGATGGGTCACTGACCATCTCCAGTCCAATGTTGTTGAGCCAACTCACTTCTGAGCCCAGAAACTGCACGGCAGTACACAGCAAATGCTCATGCACTAATAATATATTGCTATCGTTCTAGATGAAGTACAGACCAGGGGAGCAACTATGGGTTGTGCAGGGGTCCCCAAAGAGGGACATGGGTTTGACCACTGAGTCACTGAGAAAGGGGTTCTCATTAGCCACTTGCTGCCTCCGCAGAGCTGAGTCCAAACACCACTTGACAGCAGGGAGTAACATTCCTTTAGTATGAACTCAGCAATGCTATTTGGTTGGAAATTCTTGCTAGTCAAAACAGCCAAAGGTGCCACAATAACCCACAAGATAAATCCATACTGCAAAATATACACGTGGAGTAGAGCAGCAGTAGCCACCGTGCATTAAAAAGATAAAACCAATTAAAGTCATGAGGAAACAACATAGCTAACTCCTGTTTGGGCTAGAGAAAACAACTCTATTCCACATGAAACATAAATTCAGAATAAAGATTCTGTAGGCACAGTGAATATTTATGATTTCTCTTAATAAGTATATCGAATACTGCTTTCAAAAGAAAGGATCCCATTATAGTTACGGACACATTTCTCTCCTCTCTTTAATAGGGTTATGCAACAGGTATTGATTCCTAACTACAGTCTAAAGTATAATTAGTGTATTTGTAATAGTGTCCTTTTTAATCACAGTGGACTTGTATAGCTTGAAGTACCTCACTCACGCTAAATAATAAGTATTATTGCTTGATATAGCCAAACCCTCCAGCATCAGCAGACAGCAGTAGGAAACAAAACCCTGAGGACCTCTTCACTTGGGCAGAAAAGCATCTAAACTGTCCTTCCCTATTTTGTACGAGGTTTATGAGAAGTTCATGTTAAATGCTTGGTTTTAAGGAAGCTGGTTCATAACTGCTACTCTTCGTCAGACGAAACCCCAGATGCGGTTCCCATGCTGGGCTCTGCATGGCTGTGGGTGCAGGGAGCTCTGTTTGCCAAAGGGCTCCCAGGCTTGTGTGCAAAGTCTCAGCAGGGAGACAGTCCTTCCTTAAAAGCAGGTACCAAGTGCCGAGTAAGGCAAAGATTTTTATTTTGCCTGCTTTGCTCTTCATTTCAGGTTTTAGAAATGCGAGATACACAGCTGGAGAGAAGTATAAAGGGATAGAGAGAAATATTAAAGAAAACCATGCATTTTTCTGCCCAAAAGCAAACATGGTGCTCACTGGATTACATTCCTCTCATTTCTGTAAGATAAGAATAGTGTTCAAAGGAAAACCTCCTTCTCTTCTGAGCTATTCAGTCATTTTGAACACGATTACATCCTAAATATCACAGTATTTGCAAAGGATTGGAATCATAGTGATAGGCGGGTAAGGTGCTTTCCTTGCCGCCTTTCTATTTACTTCTGTATTTGATGCTCAATATCCTTGGTACAAATAGCTCTATCTCAAGTACAAATGTTATGATAAAACAACAGTTTTTGAGCCTCTCACAGAGCATTATAAATGCTGCATCCCAGACCAGCACACCAACTGATTCACTGTGCAGCATCTCCTAACCACCCTACGTTAACAGCAGCACTAGCCAGGCTCTGCTGCAAGGCAAACATGTTGCCCAACTGGCACTGAAACAAACACTGGTTTGCCTGCCCCCCTCTCTGAGTACTTGTCTAATGATTGCTTTTAGGACACTTATGGCTGCAGTTAGACCATAAATTGCAGACCCTATTACAGTTGACACATCAAAAATGGTCCTTAAAGCCTGCAGACCAGGTTTTCCTCCCAGGGCACAAGCAGTAAGGTATGCCACTCCGGAACATGTAGCCCTCCTTAATCATTATCAAAATGTAAATGAAAGGCAACATTTTCTATAAACATCTGCATTCTAGAGGCCAAAGGGCATTTGCATCGTTTTCTGTAAGACCTTCCAAAAAATACCACCTCAGGGAGCAGACTAACCTACTAGACAGATACATCATGTTAGATATGTCACCACATCCTTTTAATCAGTGCATAGTCAATATTCTGTATCATACGAATAACTAATTAGTTTCGCAACTTATTTCCACAGATGTCATTGCAAAATCTATTTGAGGAATGTCATCTGCACTTGAGAGAAGGACAAGCATTGTAATTAAGTATTAAGCCATTCACCAGTGTGAGTCTGCCATGGAGTGTGAAATGGCTATAATTCACATTTTTAAGACCTTGCATTTATTAGCATCTATTTTCTACTCAAGGTTAGCGGTGTGCCACACAGAGAGTTAAAAAAAGCAAAAAAAGCTCACATTTTTGTTATTCAAGTGGATATACGTGCATATCTGACTGTACAGATTGGTCACACCGATAGGACTTCTGGCTCATACACCTTTGTGAACAGCACTCGAAGGTTAGATGAATGCTCTGATTATGGAGCAAGCGACATTCTGCTGTTGAAAGCTAATGACAATCCTGGGCGCAACACACCTAGGCAGGATACAGATCTTGTATACAAGAATGATATTCAATCTGAGATAACAGTCAGGATTGACGATTAGTATCTCCCAGAAAAAGGCTTTGTTTGCATTAGGAAACCCCTACAAAATACATGCAGAGAGAGAATAATGAACCAGGCTATTGTATTCTATTCAGGGCCCAGGCAAAGTTAAACTGGTCTCTTTCTGGAGCCATTGCTCCAGTTGCAATTATGCTACTTAATTATATGCAGAAGAAGAGGAGTCTTGTGTATGCTCCCACCAACCATCAAATGAGAGGGATGTTTCCACTGCTCTCTATCCCATAAGCTATGCCATTTGGCATTTCCTTTAGAAATCTGTCCTTTACCTTCCCTATTCCCACTCCTGTTTTCACTTGAAGGGCCACGTGGCTCTGGTGGAATATGCACACTCTCGCACCCACACATTACTGCAGTGCAGAGGACACGAGTGCATTGGGAAGGAGCCACGCACCCCACTGCAGGCTGCTCAACCACCAATTCCAACTGCTTTGCCTTTTTTCCCTAGCTTCAGTCTATCTCATTTTTTATTTCAGCAATATACTGTGTTCAAAACACCTTCATGCCAAGCTCCCCTTCCTGCCAAGCCTGCTTTCACCATCCATTAGCCCTCTGTGAAGAGGATCTGCCTGTCTACGGACAGATGCTATTAGCAGCACTGTGAACAGGGCAGGGCCATGATTTATCCAGCCAGGATAAATCAGCAAAGCTCTGTCAATGCCTCTGCCATTTCCCAGGCATGTGCCTCCGGAACACCTCATCCAAATCTAGGCTTCACCTCCTAAAAACGGGGAAGGAAAGGACACCAAGAACTAAACCCCCTCTTCTGGTGCTGGGCGTGAAAGAGATGAAGGCCATTAAGAGAAGATTTGCTGGGGTAAGGAAAGGGAACAGCAACCCCCCTCCCCACTTTTTGCAATAGAAATACTTTAACAGATGGAAAGCCCCAGCGATCAACTGCCTTGTAACTCCAAGCCTTATAATACACTGCCCACAAGAAGCCTATGGAAAGACTGCCTTTGATTTGGGAGGGCTGTGGCTTGTCTTTTATAATAGATGAACAGGCAGCAGCTTTGAAGGGATGTCAACAGGAGGAAAGGCTAAAGCCTGTGGCTGTGAAATCAGTGTGAATTCTGCTCTAAGAAAGTTTCATCCAACAGCTCTAAGAAAGTTTCATCCAACAGCAAGCATTTCAGGAAGCTTTAGCTGTTATGGGAAAATTGTTAGATCAGGTGTGGTCTCCTAGACTAGAAAATGGAGGGTGATGAGGACCTCTGCCATTCAAAAGAAACTCATTGAAGTCCACTTAAATTAGCTCAAAGATCAGAAACTAGGAACCTGTTCTCTCATTTTAGTTGTACGTTAATGTGTTGACTTCAGTGTAGATTAAGTCATATAAATCCAACCCATCTGCATCATATGAAAATAGCTGTATTTTTTACAATGTGGAAAGTAAAGCTCACCCCAAGGCAAAAGTCTGTTGTCTTTTAGGCTGGTAGGACTACCAAAATTATTGGGATTGCACTAGTGTAAGAGAGAAAAGAATTGCATCCTTTCTGGTAAATCAATCAGAAAATAACACCAGCTAGATACAAGGCTACATTGCCCATTTTTCCCCTGCTGACACCTCACAGGAATCCCCAGGTGTTTGCTGTAAACTAAACAGCGTTTCAGCATCACACACTAGCCTTTATAAACAACTTCCATTTCTCATAAATTACTTCCTCTTTCATACCACTCATTTTTTGCATTTCCTCTAACTTTTGTTCTCTTAATCTTTATTAATGTAATGGGTTTTAGACAGAAACATTATTTGTGTCATACTTATTGAAAATGTCTCTGCTGCCTTGTGAAACACAGCTGAGAGAAACCTTAATTCGGTAAGAATTACTGTTTTGCAAAATGAGTATTGTTACATCAGCTAAGCACTGTATTAAATTGCTTTTTGTTACAATAGGTCTCACTTGGACTATTTGGATAGTTCAGTACTGTACATGGTAAGGTAGAATTGCACTAATAAAATCAAGCTGCAGGTACATTTCATCTGCCATTTGGTACTTTCAGTGCTTCATAATTAACTTTGGTCAAAAATTACCCCTTCAAGCCCAAGGGATTAATTCTTCCTTAACTGTATTTGTGCATTACAGGAAAACAAGTCATCCCTTGGTTTCCTGGCCTTGGATGAGTGGTTTACTGCATTTTTAACCTACAATAATTGTGGATGAATTCCAGCTGTGTGCTTGCCCCTCATGGGCGAATTTCGTGCTACCTGATTTCTTTTTGTTTAGCTCTGGGAACAGAAATGCCCTAACCCAGGTTTCCATGCTCCGGGTGCCCCTGCCCAGCATGACCTGCACATTAGGGAGGTACTTAGGCTAGCTCTGAGCCCAGGGACCGGGATGGATGCTTTAACACAGCACCCAACTGGCATACACCCTCCCAGCTGCCAGCACTTAGCAGTTTAACAACATCCTCCTGATATTTTTTCTTATATTGGATCACCCACTTTTTAATCCCCTCCCCTCAAATTATTTCCCTTCTTTCTTACTCATTGGCTAGTCTAGACTTTATCCCTCACCTCGGAAGAGTGCTGATCTTGTGTTTGTCTGACAACTTCTGTTAGCCTCCTTGGATATATTTGCCTTTTGGAAGAAGATAAATAGAGAAAGGCAGGTGATTCCTGCCAGTGTCAAGGAGAGGCTCTCAAGACAGGCTCTTGACAAGTTACTTGGGTGCTACTAAAATAATCCAGTGAAAAAAGGTCATCTTGAATTCAACTTTTATACATAGGCAATCACATTACCATATGTCAAAGACACCAGCCTGCATTAAAAAGAGTCAATGCAGAGAGGTACAAATATTTCAATGTCCAAACAAGCCCTCCCCCTAAACTATTTTGGGATGATATTGAATGGCAATGTTAAACATTCCAAGAATTTGAAAATAATTTGAATTTGTTTCCTTTCTTTTTTACTGTTTTTGACCAATTTAGAACCCAATGAACAACTACCAAAACTTTCAAGAGTCTAAAATTACTTTAAATAAGTAAAAACATGGAAATGTTCACAGAAGTATATCAAAT
Source organism: Pandion haliaetus (assembly GCA_013401275.1). Taxonomy (NCBI): domain Eukaryota; kingdom Metazoa; phylum Chordata; class Aves; order Accipitriformes; family Pandionidae; genus Pandion; species Pandion haliaetus. The sequence continues at coordinate 489,204 of VYZV01017315.1, read as the reverse complement.
AGTTTTTCAACCATGTCTAGTTCTTAGGTCATTATTAAAGAATATTCTAGATCCCAAATAGGAAACATGAACTCTTAATAATACCCTGCACTAAACAAAACATTTATGAGCTCTGGCATTCCTACTACAACTGATACTGAATAGGGTTGTTTTAGGACATGAGTCTGTCTGCAGCACGAGAGAGCACCTCCTGAGAAGGCTCAGCAGCAAAGTCCAGACCTGGATCAAACAAACACCGAACTCATTCTTGCAGCCTTGTGATGGGCTTAGCATGCAGGGAAAAAGCTACGCACATATTGCCACCTGATTTTTCTCCATCTAAACTGCTGCAGACTAAAGTGTTTTAAAAAGGGCAGTCAGGAAAGCGGATCACACCTTGTCCGTTCTCCAGGACAGTGACCACCTTGTAGAGCAGCCGGTTAATAATAAATGAATTAGGCTTCATGAACTGAAGACTGTTGGTCAGCTAAACGGGGACAAAAAGTCTGTTGAGGACATGTGTGTTGTCGCTTGGAGCGTGTCAGTCTTCGTGACACCTGGGCATGACTGAAGACCTTTGGGAGATGGGAGGAAAAGAAGGAAGGAAACAGAGGTGACTGGCACAATTAGTGTACTGCCTATCTTGCAGGGGAAATCAGTCTGTTAAGGAAAGGAGAAAGGGAAAGAAGACATACAGATGGTCTGACTCCCAGTGGTGACAGGAGCAGTTGGTCTCCTCTCTTTCCGACAGTGACAGTCGCTGTCACCTTATTTTGAAGTCTCCTAGCGAGAAAGTGGGAGTCAGTGTGGTACTGGAAAGAGCAAATGGATAAATCACGTAACTAATCGTAACCATTTGGTCTAGGAAGAGTGATGGAGGTTGGTGGCACCTGGTGCCAGCCTGTAATAGCTGAATGTGCACTTTCCCACCCCAAGAACTTCAGACTAAGGAGGAAAGAAAGTTTGCACTATTTATTACAGAAAAAGGTCTTTTAGAGTCAAGCCAGCTACTGAGTGCATGTTTACAATGCTGCTTTCCTAGCAATGTATGAGAGCTCGGGACCCATAGGCTGCCATCTCATTCAGTCCCATTTCACTGCAGCATCTTTTTAAATAGGCCAAAAGGGCACCTTATGCACACACTCTGCTATCAAAATAGGAAGGTACCAAAAAATGTCCTCCCAGAGTAACATTATTTTCCCTCTTAACTCTGTACTGCACCCAAAAGGCACCATTTTACCTAAGAAGCAGCCAGTGCTCCAACATGTAGAGAGAGGGATGGATGGTTCTTGGTTTAGGGAGGAACAGAGCATTTGCTCTTGAGAAACTTTGCTTTCTCTACACAGTGCTACCATTGGCTCTTTTCTTCTCAGAATGGTGGAAAAAACATTTATTTTTGCCAAGATACAATTTTCAGAAGCACGCAAAATGTTTTAGGACCCTGTGGGACTTTTTTCAAGGTAAATCCTATTCAGTGATTTTCCCTTAAAAAAAAAAAAGA
>VYZV01017315.1:456093-486391 GCA_013401275.1 Pandion haliaetus | reverse complement strand
CCCCCCCCTTTTTTTTTTTTAATAAATATAATGCCCAGCATAAGCTTGAGGGCAAAGCTGGTTCTAAGGAGCTGTGCTGTTTATTGCCTCCTGATATATTGCTGTCAGTAAGCGGCATCTCTGCCAGTGTCAGCAGTTACATGCATGCACAGCTAGGCCCTGAGTAGGTCAGGAAGAGTTTGCATTTCTGCCAGACAGATACTGCTGGGGAGCATTATCCTTTTGCCTGCTGCTACTCCCTGTGTTTCAGCACGGACTCCAGTACCAACCTGCACAACCAGGAAAAGATTTCTCTATTTTTTTTCAAATGGTGAGCCCAGGGTATGCAGAGCATGTTACAGAGGAGAAACAATGCTCTCATGACCTGTGATTGCCTTTAGCTCAGTCATATTACATGTAAACATGGCTGGTCCCTTCTCTTCCATGGCATCCTCTTGGTGATGCCTTCCAAAGTGAATCCCCAAGCTCTTATACAAAAGCAGAAATGATGCCCACCAGTATGTACAACTCCAACAAGGCGCCACTGGGTTACCGTTAAACCATATTCCAAAGTTTACCTTAGTTCCTTGAAGGGGTCTGCCCTGACATTGGGAGTTTCTATAGATTTAGGGAACACTGTGCCTTCTGCTCCTGAAATCACAAAACAAAACAGAAGACAAATTGTAAACATTATAAGCTGTCATCAGGGGAGTGATTGTCAAATCATACCTAGGTGCAATTTAACCCGTCACCTGACCCCACTTCTCTCTTGCACACAACCCTTCTGTCCCCAGGAAAAGCCAGATCTTGATCATCTGAAATTGGTTGCCTTGATTACAACGGGGATTTGCCTGTAAACTGCACTTCTGGCTGTAAAAGCAGCTGCTTGCACCCTGACTGTGTGAAGTGTTTGCTGACCCAACTGATGCAGGGAGCTTGGAAAAGATACCCCCTTGGTAACCAGGCATGTAATCCAGCTGTGTCCCTCATTAATGAACGTGGATGCATGCCATGATATTATTTCTTTTGCTAGGCTCTGCGAGATACTCAAAGGAGAAAATCAATTTTTGGCTCAATCACTGCAAATGCCTCTCTGGTCAGGTTGTGCTCCTGCCTGGGGAAAAGAAGGGAGGTGTCTACCTGATGAAATGCAGCACAAGCAGGCAGCAGACTCTGCTCTAGTCCCAGCCAGGCCACCAGTTTGATGTGTGACCCAGAAGTCATTTAACTTCTGCTCATTTCCCCCTTCTCTTAGAGACAGTGGGGAAGGCAGCACTACCCCCATTTGCTGACTGTTTTTTGATTGCAAGCTGTAAACTGCTAGGTAATATGAACAGCTTTCCTAAGTTTCAGGTGACTGCAATCCTCTTCCATGGCCACCTGCATAGCCCAGGTTGGGCCATTTCACCCAGCCATCCCTGCACTGGGTCCATATTTTGTGACTGAGCCATGCTGTGTGTCTCTACAAAGACAAGCTCTCCCTCCCGATATCATTGTTTTAAGCCAAAGGCAGCCCATGCCATCCTCTGGTAAGCCTTTCCACTAATTGTTCTAACTTAAAAAATGTGCATCTAATCTGAATTGGTCTCACTTCAGCCTTCAGGCACTAAATCTTCTTGTGTCTTCATGTGCCAGCCCATTGGCCCTGCATGAGCAGACTCTCTACCTTCTGTAGATACTGACAGTGACCCAACCCACTCCAACCTTCTCTGATTCTCTGAAAAGTTACGGCTTTCTGAATCATTCACTGTGAAGCAGATTTTCTGGAGTTCTCATTACTCTTTTCCAAACCCATTCCACTTTTAAAATACTCTATTGGGACACAGGAGTCCCCAAGTGCTGCCACTGACGCTCCATGCTGCAGAATGTCACGTTCTTGCTCCCATTGAAACTGCCAATTAAAATACAACTAAGAATGGTACTAACTGCCTTACACACAGCAGTGCACTAGAAATTAATGTTCATGTTCTCTAATATATAGCTGCCTACCCGATGAGCAAGTATGACCTGTATTCTTAAATTTAGACCTGTGCTCTTGTGTTCAGACGCATTGTGAACAATTAGTCATTCATTATCTGTAGTCATCACAGCAATTTCAGTGTCAGCATGCAAACAGCACCAGTGGCATTTTTTTAATCCCTTAATTATTACTTTGATAAAGTTATTGGTGCAAACTACAGATCCTGATGAGACCTTTTACATATACTGTTTGAGATCTCTTAACACGTGCCATTATAATTGTTACCAATGTGCAGTCTGAAAGTCACCCCATAGAATAAAAAAAGTTCTGAGATGATGCAAAACGTTAATACAGCATCCTTCTGTAACTTCTGCTATAAGTGAGAAACACCTGTGGCTTCAATAAGGCTACACTTTTTTTGCACTGAAATAAATTAACTAAGCTGTCCCACTGTGTTAAAGAAAAAAGATCAGAATGAAAATAAGCACTCTAACATTTACTAAAAAACCCCACCTTTTTAACCTAGAGAAAAACAAAGTATGATAAAAGCAGCCTAAAATTTGAAGCTTTATACTTGGGAATTGAAACTGATCCTATGGCACAATACAGATATTTAGCTCTTAACTTTACTCTAAGCCTTCATCGTCACAAGTTGTCAAAAGCAGCTGTAACTTGCCAGCCATGAAGGTTATTATTATCAGATCTGTCCTCTCTCAACAGTTTCCAAATGATTTAAGTCTCTGTTTATCTACACAATTGGCTTGGCTATTAGCTTTGCGATGAAACTTAGCAAAAGACGCAGCTCGCACATACCTGCATAATAAAACAATGATTTTCGAGGGGAGGAAGATGAGGAAGTGCAGCCACAGAGGTGCACAGAGATATTCTTGTACCCTTTTCACCTGTATTGCTTAAATGGTGACTTTATGCTGGTAATTTTGATTCATTTTTACACACTACTGAAGTTACGCAAAGCCCAAAATAATGATCTGCACATAACCAGAAATGCCTGCAGAATGAGGAGAAACTTTAGCATATTTCTAATGACTTGGGGTTTTCCAGGCTTTCATTATTTAATTTAAATGCAGGCAGCAACTTTGGAAACAAAGCCAGCAAAGACTCCAATGCAGTCATTTCAGGAAGGCTGAAGATAAAAACCCCTGCTATTCCTTTCCTCCATCTCCTTGTTTCCCTTTCCCTACACACAATTCCTAAACCCTCTTTTCCTGTCTTCTTTATTCCCAGATCCATGAAAGAGTCCCTTATGCACTGGGAACAGGAATGAGATTTCCAAACCCTTCTGTTTCTCTGCTTTGATACGAATTAGAAGTGAATGCTACCTTGATAAGGCTTCCTGCCTTGACAGTATAATTTCTTATTATTCTGTTTTAAGAACCCAAGAGCTCCCAAAGGGCCACCTGTCCCTGTCACTGAGTAGGCCATCATCCACGAGGGGATGCTGAGGGACCAGGACTCAGACATCCCTCCCTTGACTCTGGCTGTCAGCAGCTGAGGGACTCCTTGAGCTGGCCATGTCATCCAGCCACTGGAGAGACACTGATAAGCTTTCCTCAGCTCACCTAATTATCATTTTAAGTGTCCCCATTTCTGCAGCAGGGAGTTCACAGATGAATTAAATACTCCGGAGAAGTTCTTCCTTTGGTTTCAACCTGCTGCCTGATGATTTCACTTGATGTTTGTTCTGCCTTGGACTGTGAAACAGTAAATAACCATCCTCTTCTTTTTGTGCTACTGGAAATTTTATAGACCTCAGATGTGCCCACTCCCACCAGCCCTCTCTCTTCCACGCTGAAGAGTCTCGGTCTCTGCCTGGGGGATCGGCAGCTCCTGCAGTGCCTCCTGATTGAAACAACTGCCTTGGACAAATTCAACTACACTGGATATTTGTGTCAAAGTCTGGCTCTTGGCCACTATAGAAGTCCCTAGCCAGGCTGTGATAGCATCAATGTTGGATGGTGTTGAAAGTGAAGGCATTAGGCTGGCGGAAGTGACCTCATTTAGTGGTTTTACTAAAGGCTTTGGCAAAAAAAGAAGGAAAGTTTGAGGGAAATGTGCTGTTGACACTGAATTGGATTAGTCTGGCTCTGCAGAGGAGAAGTGAGATGTCACAGAGAAACAAATGTTTGACCTCAAGTAGTGGAAGAAATGAGAGAGGGTGAAATTTAAAAATATGAAGTCCAAGATCATGTGCTTAGAAAGTAGTAAAAATTTCTTCTCCATGTTGGATGCTTCCAGGATAGGAACATCCCTGGATAAAGGCTGAGGGCCACTCATGATTCATGGCAGCAAGACAGTGCCAAAGGAAAGGCAAATGTGACATTAAACTGAGTGGCAAGAGGCAAGTCTAACAGGAATATGAAAAAATCACATTATTTTAAGAATCATCAGTGAATCCTTAAAGTGTTATGTAGCCCTCAGCTCATCCCCAGTGAGGAAAGTGTACAGAGAGGAAATACTGTCATGACTGCACTAACAGAAAAAGTCTATCCTACAAAACAAGACTGGAAGGACTTGGCTTTTTAGCTTAGCAGCATGATGGCTGAACAATGATACGAATGCTGTGTATAAATACATTAGGAGGATAAATAACGTGAAGGAAAAAGAAATGCTGGCTCTAGGCCAATGTTGGCATGAGAGCAAGTGGCAATAAACTCACCCCAAATATATTTGGGTAGAAAAGTAAGTGTTTTCTAACCAAGAGAGGAGCAAAAATGCAAGCAGCTTTTCAGTTAAGATGGGACAGACGATCTAACAGATTTGACAAATTCTTGACTATAAGACATGGCATCTCAAAACCAAGGGACAAGATTTGCAGGACCAGAAAGTACCTTTTAGTCTTGCACTCCCCTAGTCTTATTTTCACTGTCCTCTACCTGAGGAATGATGGGTTTTGGCAAATGGTATTAATGCGCAGCTCCAACAGTTCAAGACTCAGCTGCTACAATGTCCCTTCTCAATCACAGCTGCTATATCCCTCTTCATCCTTTACCGAGTATAAAGCAAATGTAAATTAAATTTATTATTGTACAACACAGCTTTGGCTTCCTGATTTATCTGTTAGTAAAACATTTGCTATCTACTATGAAAAATGCATAATACAAAATTTCTATTTCATTGCAAAGTACTGAAAATAATTTTTTTCATCTTATGAGACTCTGCTGCTGCTAAGGGTAACTTACCTGCAAACAGCCAAAGACAGTTAAGAGAAAACAATCAAATAGTTTGTATTTAAACATACTATACTGTACATCTCTAGGCAATAAATTATTCTTTCTCACAGTATTATATCAGAGTGACTTCTATTAAAAGCCATACCTACTGATTCCTTCTTCTGACACTGTGTAATTTACCACCGATAAATGTTCATAAACAGTTTGACTGAAAAATCGATACAGCCGTTTCAGCTTTATTTTAAGTTCCATTTAATGTCCCTCAAAAATGATTTCATCAATGTGTTTCCATTAGCTGGTTCTCTGCCCAATAACTTATTTCCACACAATCACTCAGGAACTTATAAAGCATATGACAGGATCTACCTAAAGTGTTCTGAATCACCACAACGATTCACTCAAAGAATGTTTCTTTTTTTCCCTTTCTTTCTAGTGCATAAGGTGTGGGGGCACAAAAGTCAAAGACCCCTCTATGAGTTCACTTCATGCAAGAACAAAAATCAAGGGTTCTATGTCACTGGACTATTTACAGTTCAATTTCAGGGTTTGGGGACTTTTTTTTTTTCTTTCTTTGTTTCTTCTTTCATTTGAGACTCAGAAGAAAGACTGCATGGGAACAGGTCTGCCAAATAAGAGTTTGTATTTTCTCTGGCACTAGTGGTTTCTTAGAAGCTTACTGCCGCATCCAGGAGATAAGCCTTGCAGTTTGGACCACTGCAAGTATGTTGTTGGAGCGACATTCAGCTTCAGGACCCCTTCTCACCTCCCTCTTTCTATTCTGCACCCACCATAGGTGCCTCCAGTCTGTTGCACCTTCTGAACAGCTCCAGCTCTTGCACAGAAGGACACTGCCCTTTCTTGCTGCAGAGCACGTGCCTGGCACAGCAATCTGCCCTCACTGTTCCCAACATGGAAGCAACAAAAAGAGCCAGTGGGCTGGGCTTTTGGCAACCATCTTGGTCTACGACATGAATCCAAGTCAGCACAGAACAAGGCATTTTTTTTTATCCCAGTTTTGCACTGAAACAAACCAGAAGCATCATGTTCTGCATGTGCATGTTGGTCTGCCCATCTTCTGTTGAAGAGTGCCTTCTGAAGCATTAGCCCTCTTCATCCAAATGTGGGGTTGTTTGATCGATCTCATGAGTTTTGTGAGAAAAGACTGGGAGATTACTAACACCCCACCAAGGCAAAGGCTCTGGTGTGAGCTCAACACTGGCTGGATGCCAGCAACTCCATAGGGGAGAGAGGAGTTACAAATGCCCCAAGAAGGGAGCAAATGTCACTTGGAACGTGTATCTTCTTAACCAGCAACAAATCTAACCAGAGGAAAGTGGGCATCAACAGTTCAGCTCTCTAAGCTGCCTCTTGCTTTCTCTGTGTGCTGCAAAAATACCTGAGCTGCATGACACTGTCCTGGCACCTTCCTGGGTGCAAAGGCAAGGGCCATCCCTGCTCCCTGTGGCCAGAACTGGGCTCCAGCCATCGTGGTAAGATACTGATCACATACTGCTCCCTCTGCACAAAACTTGCTCTAGGCTTCTACTGCTATCAGCTGGAAGGGAGAGAAGAGCTCAAATGCAATGTGATGAGAGGTATTTTTAGACTAATGATTGATGCTCCTGCTGTCAAGGGTAGGTGGCAATCAGCTGAACAGCACTTGGGGGTGAACAGAACGCAAAGGAGGGAAATCAGGTTTCCGCTCAGGTGCAGATGCACCTGGTTAGCTATTCCCCACTTTCCTTTTTCTTTCTAGATGACACATTTCTTTACCACTCTGTGTATTCTTTTAGCAATAATTCCAGACCCACAGTACACCTTTAGTGTTGCATATCACTGCTTTGCAACGAAATTGGGGTCTCGGAGCCCTGTGACAAACCTGATAATTAAGTTGGCTTAAGTGTATCTTTTCTTTAGGGCTTTGCCTTAATGTAGTGCTGTGCAAATGAGGGGAGAAGGAGAAGGATTTGCTATGATTTTTTTTCTAGCTAAAGTCAAGAGGCAATGTATAGCGTGCTGGTGAGCTCCTTAAACTACCTCTATTCCCGCTATTATTGATCAGGACACTTTCAGCAATTTGTTCCTGAAAACACCTGTCTGATGAGGTTCTCTCCTCTGTAGGTCTCACCAGGGTAATACGTGACAGTCTCAGAAAGGTGTCTGTGCAAACAGATATCTAGGAAGTAAATCCAGTGCAATACAGGTAGAAATGATTTGCGCCCGCTTCTTTTAATTCTGAGCTTTAAAAGCCTTATTCATCCTTAATTTATGTTTTTAAATGGATGAACATAGTAATTGCTGTTGCTCCCCTTGAATCCCATCAAATCTGAAATCAATAGGAGCTCCATTTCAGGGCCCAACAATAATAGCCTGGCTAGGTTAAGCCAGTGCACTGAACAAAAGCCATAAAACTTCATTCATGTTTCTTTCCAGGATACTCTAGAAATAGTTCACTGCAAAGGTCTGTCTGTCTACCCACCTTTGTTGTCAAAGTGTTGGGGAATTGTTCTTTTAAGGGCAATCTATGTAATGAAATCATGCGCAGCATCAACAAAGCTGTTTATAATAAAAATGTAATATAAAATATTTAGAATCTTTTAGATGTTGGTCTTGGCACTGTATGCACGTTTGGAGTGAGTCAACCGTTAGGCACTGGGCTGTGGTTGAATTAAGCCAGACGGGAACTCCTTGTGATTCCAGCTCCACCGGGTGGAGGAGAAGCAGTTATGTGACTCATAGTCCCAAGAAATAAATGGAGCCTGGTTTTAAGCTAGAAAACTTGCAAACAAGATGAGCCGGAAGCTCTAAGATGAGCATGTGGGTCATTACTGTTGTGTGTGTCTGTAGACACACGTTGATCTTCAACAGCCTAGCTTCAGTGGTTGAATGTCTGAGAAACATAAAGGGAATCACAGAAAAGAACAGAAGGGCTTGCATCCAAACTGAGAAAAGACATATGAAAAAGGTTGCTACAACTTATGCTGACCTCTAGGTATTTCCTTCTTGACTAGTTTTGGGGTCCTTCAACACTTTTTCTGCAGCTCAACAATAGCAATGTCATCACTGAATTCCTTTGAAGCTCTTCTTGGCATTCTTGTACAAAGTTGCAAAGAAACTCAGGAGAGCACCTGAAGTAGGAATACACAGTGGAAATTTATCAAGGAGAATATTACGTGAGCTTCAAACAGTTCAGGTTGTGAAGGCTAGGGAAGACACTTAGGAAATAAAATATAAATCTGCCACACTTTTAAACTTGATTTCAGTGTTTGGTAAGTGTACAGTATGTTTCTTTCATAATCCTTGTGACATTTAGTCAATATTAATCTGATGGCGGATGATTCTCCTTTTTCCTTAAACAGGATTAAGGTAACACAATCCGAACACATATTTCAGCCTAGACTTGAAGCCTATACACTTTACATAAATGCTATCATTTTTGCCTGGAATGTACGTTGAAGTAAAAGCAAACACAAGGAAAACTTCTCAGTATACCTCCCTCCCAACACACATTGTTCTCTCCAACAAAAGACAAGTTTAAATCTGGGTGAGTGGATTTTGAAAAAGGAGGGCAATGTTAGCTGAATTTGCTATTAAAGGAATGGACAACAGTGCCTACACCTATTGCCCTCAAGGCAGCAAAGCAGTCAGAAGTATTCATTCAAGAATTGTATGTTTGTTCAAGATCTGGTAATTTTAATTTCTTCCCTTATACAATGGGAAAAAGACTTTATTTGGAAGAAAGCATCCAGAAATTCACCGCAGCCTCTTGGGGAAAAAACCCCACCCAATTCAACCAACTCATTTTTTTCTATAGAGTTTTTTATGTGTCACTGCTGATTACAGATTAAATCACTTTTTCACACTGACTTTTACATTGATACAGAAATGGTGCAATTCCTAACTGAGAGCAAAAAAGAATTTTCTTGTGGCTTTAATCACTGATAGGAAACATTTCTTTTTTCCCCACTGCTCCTTAATTTTGCTAAACATATTTTTTTTCCAGCACCACAGCTCTGCATTGAGTGCAAAGAAATTTGATGGAAGTCCACTGCCATGACTGAATGCTACACACAGTGGAGGCTGTTTCCAGTCTTGCTAGTGCCAGTGCTAAAACCTGGTATCTACATTTGTCAGCGTATTTCCCTACCTTCCTCATTTTATTCTCTGTCCCTTTTCTGCAGGACCAATGACTACATGACAGCTTGGCAATCACTCTGGGACTGCGTCAGTATTACTGCTTAATTACCTATAGGGAGTGCATAGTGAATATTCATAGCTGCTTCCTAAAGAAGTTCATACATCTTCAGCAAAAGATCAAATGCCTGCCCAAGCCTTATGAGCAGCTCGGTTGTGGCATGCTCTTTTCTCATGCTGAGAGCACAGAAGGCAGTTGTGGAGCAACTGCTACCTCCAGGTGCCTTTCAAGCAGCCTGAGCAAACAGGAGCCCATTTGCAACTGGATGAACTGGGAAAAGCCTCTGACCCCAGGCTGATGGTACAGCGTTTGCTTCCAGAAGCACAGCGAGGTACCCCAGCAAGGTACCATGGCCATGCTTTGGCAGCACCAACCCATCTTTGAGTTAGAGGCAACTTCTCCGCTGCCTTTGTAAAGAAAAAGGATCATAGTAGGAAAACATTTCAATTTGCTAAGAAATTAAGTCTTGTGGCACCATTTCTCCTTTGAAAAAGCTTTGAAAAGTAGCACCATTTCTCCTTTGAAAAGTATGTTTCTCAGGAAAACGTACAAAATACACAATACAAAGATTCAAGCTTGGCATTTGTCCTCAGGCACAAAGTTGCAGCAGACTCAGTGGTGAGGCCAGAAAGCTCCATTTCATCTCTGGATGAGGCCTGATTTCAACGCTTGGCTACAAAAGTTGTTCCCTCTGCCACAAACAAATCAGCAAAATGCCAGTTTGAAATCATAATGGTGCTGTAAAGGGCAACCGTGCATGTCCTGACCCATAAATAATCGCTTCTGAAGATGGGTGCATGCAGCAAAAATGGGTGGTAATTCCTGGAAGTTGTGAAATTGCTAGCTTACACCACCCCCTGAAATGACTGGTACCAGTCAAATAGCTTTGTGGATTATTTTAATGAAATATAACTACTCTTGCACTCATTAAAGTTACTCTGCTGTAAATACTGCAGCAAACTCAAGCTAGAAAGCATGTGCCAAGAAGCTACTAAAATTGTAATATTGAGGAAACATGAGCAGAGTCCTTTAACCAGGCTGGCATTACAGCCACAGATCTGCAGGGTTCCTCCCAGATCAAGCTAATACAAAGCTCCCTGAAAATGTTTGTAGATGTGAAGCTTTAGAGACAGCTCGGCCAGCTTACACAGACATACTAGTTTACCACATTCATATTAAATCGTGTTTTCCTCTTGTCCAAAGCGAAGGACACTGCAAATACTTTTTTAACCCTTCCATGGGTAATAAAAGCCACCACTCTGTATTCGGCACATACAGAGCAGATTACCCTTTCTGCCCCCAACAACAGAAAACCCCACTCTAAACCCTCCCATTTAAAAGAACTTTCTACGAGACAATCATGCAGTGATCTCCTTGACTGTAAGTTTGGGCTATGTTGCTTTTATCGGTGGTGTTCCTCCACTAAAACCTCTAAAGTCTTTAATATATAGCTCTTGTAAATAAAATGCTAGAAATGTGCCTTGGAATTAATTACTCCAAACTTATTAATAAATTTGCAATAACATTTCAACAGCTGACTCCTCTTTTCAGGTGCATTCCCAGGCACCTGGAGAGAAACTAGAATAAAAAACACTCCCAAACTAATGTTTCTGAAAGTCTAACCTGTAGCCAGCATTTGAATGCTCCACACAGTTCATCACCCAGAGGAAATATGCTACAGTGGAAAAAAGCTACAAGGTGGAAATAGAGCTACTGGCTAATTATTTGAAGGGAGGGCATGCAAGGGGTTTGCAAGATCAAAGGTACATTTTAGCCAGCCATGGTGCTGGGGAGGACTGCAATGTATGGTGGGTGGGTCACACATCTCCTGCAGAGAAGTTCCTGCAGTCTTTACACTGGGAGATGAAAGGCATCCTACCCCATTCTAAACACAGCTATTTTAGTTAGGGTTTGCCACAGGCAAAGGCTTTAGCCAAATGTTTATCATTAGGCTAGATTAGAAGAAAAGCTTCTGCTATGGTAGTATAAATGTCTAAGTAAGAGGCACATTTTCCAGGGAACCAAAGTGGGAGCAACTTGGGAGCAATCCCTGTATACTTCTATTACAGAAAAGGGACCTTGTGGTTTTATGATTAATCCTATCTTTATTGCAAAGCAAAATGGTAATCTTAAGAGTAGTTAAAAAGCGTGGTTGATTTGTAATGGGACAGCATCCAGCCCATGCAATCCTATCTCCCACGCAAACTTTCCTCCACCACTCAAAACCAGGCACTGCAAAAGCCTGTAAGCTGCAGGAATGCATCTTTCTCATTTTTATCTCAGTTCACTGCAATGCATGTGGATTCCCATCAATATTTAGTCTTTAAAAAAATGGTTTAAATCCATCATAAATATTAAACACCAGAGTACACTGGCAAGTTTCCCTGAAAACAAACTTCAAAAAATAATCTCCAAAAAAGACATCAAGGCCCTTGGGAGAACTGACACTGGCATGTCATCAGATGTTGTCTTATAAGGCTAATTTAAGTATCTGACCAGAGTTTAATTTCTGTAAAAACTCATGCTAATTTAAATTGCTTTAGATTTAATTAAAAATGCTTTTCTATAGAGATAATAATGTAACTCTGTTAATTAGTATCAAGTGGCATCTAGAGGGCATATTTAAAAACTAATCTGGAGAATAAATAGAGCTAATTAACAGTAAGAATAATGCTTTATGATTGTCTTTTGTTTATAAATGCTATAATATTCAATATGCTATTAAATGAAATTGGTAATTAATATATATCAAAGTTATTTTTTTAATGCTCTTTTAACTAAAGACATTTCTTATGCACCATTTTTCAGATGATCTGAACATGTTTCATTTCTGGAGGGAGAGAGGAGGGGAGAAGGGGAACCGCTGTATGACATACCACATAGGAATTCAATTAGGACCAGCTCATTCACCTCCTGTAATGCGGTCTGTACGCATTTATGAGCCCACGGGGGCTGTCCATCGAGGCATTAGCGTGCATCTACATGGTGTTTGCCAAAGTGCAGTGCTGACTGTGTCAATGGCCAGCGCAGGGACAGTTTGCACTTCACCCTATGCACAACCCCAGGAGCAGCACCGTGGTGCTGTTTTGTGGGAAAAGAACTGGCAGATTTTGCTTTCAAAACCTAAGCCTTGCAAAAGCAGAGTCATGGTTTTGAGGAATGAGAACAGCTCCGAGGTTTGCTGTAGTATCTTTTAAAAGACCATGAGGTGCTCAAATACTAGAGGAGTGAAGGTGCAAAAGAAAGGAGTGCTAACAGTGAGGATGTGCTGCCATCCGATCCCACCACAAGAGTGGAGGGGGTGGCTGGGCAACTGCAGGTACTGACAGATAACCTTGGAAGAAAAAGGGCAGACCAGATTTGACATAAGGCTCAGTTTCTACACGACTTTTTGCAGGCAAACATGAGTGCCTTCTGAGTCATCGGGAGCAATGCAGCTGCTGAGCTCCCAGCTGGCTCTGAGCAAGGCAGAGGGAACTCATGCTTGTGTCTGGAAAAGATTGTGTAGATGTTATCAGAGCTGACCATGGCCAAAGGGCTCAGAGGGCTACCCTTGTCCTCAAACAGAAGTTCCTGTTATCTTCAAATCTCTCCTATGACAACAGCTTTGACTGGACTCACTAAATCAAATGAAATCAGTGAAGTACTCTAAATTGCAACATGCATGAAAAGCTGAGGGGACCAGCATTGTCTTTCTGTGTCCTTTAATGGTTATAAATCAGAAATAACTCCCCAAAATACAATTAAAATAAAAAGCACTTTATTTGGTAATCTGCACTACCCATGTTGTGCAATTTTTTGAAGCACCATCAAACGCAGCACATTCCTACTTGCATTTGGTTTTTATCCATACTTCTGAGTATTCCTCCCTTTTTTTAACGCCTTGCTAATGTTGAAAAACCCTTTAGCTACCCAGAGCAGAGTCCATTTCAAAAAAGGAAAGCACCTCTTTTCTCATGACAAGGCTTCAGCATTACTTTGTAGAACAAACTTTCAGAATCAACTTTGAAGAGCATACAAAGAAAAAAAGTAATTATCATTAACAAGATTAAAAGCTAGCCACAAGCCCAGTAACTGCTGCTCTAACCTCTGTGAGTTGACTTTCATGCCAGATTGCAGACATACACTTCCTTCTATAACAAGTACGTGCTCAGCAATAACAAGAACAGGTTGAGATTATTTACATAGCATAGATAGGTGTCAGCAGACACATACCAACAGCACCTGAGATCCCAAACACCAGAAAAATGATCAAAGGAATTTGTCTGTGTACTACAAGTTGGACTAGCCTCAAGTGCAGACAAAAACACTGGAAGAAATATGAACATATGGTATAACACTTCCCAGCATGGCAAACAGCCATGGCAAACACTTTTGGAGGTAAAATTAGATTGGGGAAGCAAAGCTGGAGAAAAACAAAGCCAAGCATGAACTCTGAAAGCATTTCAGCTCAAGGTCATTGAAAAACTTGCCATTTAACATCACCAGTGGTATCATTCTACCTTTTCTTTTCTGATAGATCTGCATAAGCCAGAAACACTCAGTTGCAGATAAAAATGAAAGTGCACTACAGTGGTTAACAGTATTTTTGATGCTGTTTATCCTGGAGACTAAAACAAGGCAGAAACTCAAAATAACTGTCAAAAATAATTGTTGTTTCTCCAAAGTACAAATTAAATAAAAAGCAATATTTTTGTAAGTATGTAATCTGAAAAGGAGTACTTGCAACTTGTAAGGAAAGTTTCTGGTTTTTTTTTTTGAAGAACCAATGATATAAATCTCTCTCACTTCAAGGTCTCCAAGAAAACACTTAAAAACTGTTGCTTCCTGACTTCATCTACCCTCCACAAAGACTGTACATTTTATTAGCTCTGAAGGGTGCAATGTGAAGAGAGATTTGTAGTAGAACAGGGATTGTGACAAATGTTCCCCAGCTCTATAACACTGCAAGAATTTTGAATGGTCCTCTTCAAACTTTTAAGCTAAAAAAGATACTGTTAATTTTGTGAAGTTCAACATTTATCTGATAAAACGCACCTAACTTTGTATAGCTGGTGACTGAACTAGTCCAGTATGTAAGAACAGTGACCTGCAAAGAGTTAC
This sequence comes from Pandion haliaetus, assembly GCA_013401275.1. Classification (NCBI taxonomy): domain Eukaryota; kingdom Metazoa; phylum Chordata; class Aves; order Accipitriformes; family Pandionidae; genus Pandion; species Pandion haliaetus. The sequence continues at coordinate 471,963 of VYZV01017315.1, read as the reverse complement.
ACCTGGCCTGTCTACAAACAGGAACCATGTAGAATAGCATGACATCAGGTAACAAAAAATGTTGAGGGTTGGATACAAAGTCCCATTCATGATGGTTAGACTCTGAGGCGCTCATTTTAAGCTCCTTTAGATTATACATAATATACTAATAATATGCTATGTAATCTGTAGAACTAATAATAACTAAAAATACTATACATCATTCTAAGCTCCATTGATCAATTTGGAGTGAACAGATGCATCTAAATCAAGCCATTAGAAAACAGGTATCAGTGCATCCACAGAGATCAGTGGCACTGTTACGTGACTAACTGCTAGCAATATTCAGCTACCCAGTCTGGTCCTACATGAAAACATTCATGAGCAAATTTTAGACTAACCAAAGAGCACGGATTGAGCTGGAGAGCATGAGAATTCAAGTTCCTAAGAGGGAATTTCATGTAACTATCAAATACATTTTAAAATTTTACAATTATCATAACTGTTTCTTTTCTTTAATTTAAAAAAAAAAAAAAATCCAAACAAACAATAAACAATCCCCACTGCCCAAACCCCAAGAGTATCCCCAGTTTGTATTAGGAACTACCGATGTAAAGCCTAGCAGGCAGGACAAAAGGAGAGCTCAAGCTGCTCTGTCTGTCTCAAAAGGCACATGGGGAAGTGGTGGCGTTGGTAAGGTTGGCCTCTCCTACCATGCACAGGACACTTAATCCTACCCACAGCATAGCTGAAGATGGCTCAGAGATGCACAATGTGCTCTTGCATGTGGCTAAGGGAAGATGGCTAATATAAAGGCCACCAAACTCTTCAGAGAATTAATGTGGGGTCCTAATACATGTTGACTTTTTCACTGCAGGTCTCCTCTTCGGTGCTTGCTTTAGAATGAAGGAGGAGCTGGCGAAAGTGGTGTGATCGAAAACATGAAGCCTGAGGTCTCCCTAAGCACAGTGACAGCAGCCATGGAAGTATCCTTAGAGTGATCCCTCACTGTCCTTCATCCCAGACCCAAGCTGTTCAGTTTCCAAAGCTGGTTTTAAACCTACTTCACTGAGCCAGATGAACCACTTCCAGGGAAGTCTTTTCTGAAGGGGAAATAACATATTGTGCAAATTAAGAAACCCCTCAGATAGAAACTCCTGAACATCATCTGCTTGGGGAAGACTCAAAGCAATAAAGATAGCAAAAGGCTTTATCCCCAAAAGAAGCTTTCTGCAAGCATAAAGGAAAGACAGGCAAAACTGTACTAAAATTTGAAGAGGCGCATATTAAAACAGAAATTTAGTGAATAATCTTTTACCTAAAACTCTCAATCTCTCTGCTCCAACCACCACTTCGTTGTCATCTGCAGAAAACAGCAATTTTCCAGAGAGGGTTTTCACCTCAAATTTTTGGCTATGTGCTTCCACTGCTTGGGGACCTAGAGGGAAGAAGAGATTTAGCACAACCTTTTAGTGAAAAGTATAAGAAAATCACATAGTAGCTTCATACATTTAATAAACCCATCTGCTAAGAGCTCTGCAGATACAACCTGCATCGGACACATCAAACAGGGAGGTGTGTGCTTTTCAGAGGGTGAAATCTCATTAGAAAAGGGCACTGTTTTCTACCCAAATAACAACCCCTCAACTATTTCTACTTACGTTTTTGTTAATGCTTATATATGTCATAAAATCACAATTAAGCTTGGTATAGCTGGGGAATTTTTACAAAAAGACAGATCCACATGTGAAATAGCAATGAATATACCCAGCCATGCTTTGAGAGTGTTGGTGCAGCTCTAAGAGGCATCAAGGGTTCCCGAGTCCATTTTGCTTGGACTGATGCTGTGGCGTAAAAGATTCTTGGTTTTCTGTCTGTTAAATATACCTGGATTAAAATGATATCAGTGTCATGCACNNNNAAAAAAAAAGACAAACACCACCACAGGAGCAAATGTTTTCTTTTAGACCATTTCAACTATGTGCAGCCTAAGGCAGTGGCAGGGTCTCCCACATTTCAGAAAGTTTTTACATGAGTAAAACTTTCCTTCACAGCTCTTATATCAATTCTGCTGGTTCTCCTGCAGGCTGCTGTGCACCACAGTGCTGGAAAGCCGCTGGCAATGCGTTTTGTTGTGGAGCCTGATAAACATCAGCTGCCTGAGTAGCAATTCTGTGCAGGTCTGTGGCTCAATGGCTACAAAGAGCAGGCTCCTCAGTTACCCGACCTAGGCTAAACTTCGGACAAATCACGATCTAACAGCCCTGCGCAATTCAGTCCAAGCCACAGCCTCCCTGGAATATGCTACTGCACAAGGCAGGTGATCGGACTTTGCATTAATTCTTGCCATCTTCATGACTAGTCTCATTTCTCAAAAGACAAGAGAAGTAAGACCTGAAAGCCAGTGTTTTTTTATAGGCAGTTTCTAACTCCATCTATACCCACATTTGCCTGCACAGGTCATCTGTATTGGCATCAGGGCACACAAAGAATCATGTGCATGGTTCACACTACAGAAAAGTAAGACTATGCCAAGATCCCTGGAAACACTTAAAAATGTTGCAGCCATCCTGAGAAAATCCAGTACTTTCAAGCTTTAAGTTCAATTTGTATCTTGCTAATTAACTGCCTCCCTACTCATCACTGCATCATGTGGGACCACATCTTCCCTCCGCTTTGAAACCAAAGGTGCTGCTGAACACAGAAACGAGCTCAATAACCTGAACATCATGCTGGGAGACATCACTGACTGCTTCCTCCCAGGCTCTCATGAAATGGAGGTGCTTAAGTGAACTTGAAAATATATGGAGAACAAACCAACTGGACATGTTCATTCTGAATGTGAGAATCAGGGAACTTGGGGTTGAATTTATTTCCTTCCTCCAGGCAATTTTCACATATGCTGCTTAAATCATTGCTTACTGAAGCTGCATATTTAATTATTTAATACTGTGACCAGAGGCCAAGATGTTATATAAGCAAACCAAACAACCCAGTCTCACGTAGAAATAACATGTTTATGGATTACTGGCTCTGCCACACAGCAATACTTCTCCCAGTCCCTAGATAAATCTCAATAAATAAATATCTGTCCTATAGCATATATATATTATACATTAGAATATATAATGCATCAGGCTCTTTCAACCCAAACTACACATGCATTCATTCAAAGGCTGCTGTGCACTGGGGATTTACAAAACACCCACTTTCCCATGAAACACACTCATGCTAGGGAGCATGAGAGCGTTCATCAGCAGAAGGGCACAGAGAGCTCTAAATTGCACAGTGTCCCAACCCAGCCACAGTTAAACTGCAGAGTTCCCAAGATCTCAGGCAAGTTAAAAAAAAGCGTCTTAGGAAAAGCCTGTGCCTGTTACAACAGAAATGTCAGCCTGCATATGTTCTCCTTGACCCTGAAGTTGTACAAACTGTCTCTGGATTGGCTTTCAAATGAAAACGATGGTCTGCTTCGTTATCAGAAAGCACCAGCCAACTGCCTCTCCAGCATGGCTTTCATGTCTCTAGTTTTGTTTCTACAAAGTGGAGCGAAATTTTCATTTGTACTTCACAAGACACCTGGGCTCCCCTCCTGTGTGCTGTCTAAATCCAACACAGCATCCCACAACACACCCGCTTTCATCCCTCCTTAATTCTTCCATGCAGCCTTTCCCCCTCCTTACCTGTTACAAGGCGAGTAAGGACTTTAGTCTTCTCATTGAGGATGTTCACTGTCACATTTCTGGCAGACTGGAAGTACAGTGGGTTGCCCTGGAATGAGAACATGAGAGCAAGCAAGTGAGATGGGGACGGCTGCCTGGGACCAGCCTGCTTGAGACACCTGGAGCTTTGCCTAATGCCTGCTGCTAATGGCCCCAAGGTTGGGCGTGCAGTTGAGGTGCAGGCTACTCTGCATTAATTTTTATTGTCCAGGATAAAACCATAGTCCACACCTCTGCTTGGCCCAGATAACGTCCCAGAGACTAGCCTTGTTTTAGGGATGGTTAGGTTTATTGCCAGTATAAACCAACCAACCTGTTATTTTAAAATGTGCAGGTGATATGGGACCTGACCTAAGCTTCCCGAAGGTCATGCTGTTTTGGAAGGGTGGCTGACTGCAGCAGCGTATTTCAGCGTCAAATCTGCAACATTACAGCCAGCTTCAGATGACTCCAATGGGTGACTGTGTCTGCCTACCACATAGCCACGTGAGTGAGCCATGCCCATGGGCTGTGAACGAGAAAACCTTATTAATATGTACAAAGTGCCTTTGATGATAAAGCACTTATGAACTATCCCGCCTGTACCACCATCACATTCCAGACTGGAATGCCAGCTTGAGACCAGACCCATTCCATCAGGCCTGGAGATACAGAAGATACAAAGTCTTTCCCACTCCTCACTTGACCACAGAGTTTTCTATCCATTTTCCATTTTTATGCTTTAAGTACACCTCTGAGAGAAGAGCTAGAGCAGCTGTTAACACACAGGAGCCACACAGCTACCTGGCAACATCCATCTCAGGTATTTCTCCCACAGAGCGAAGCCAAAGAAAACCCACAGAGAAAACCATCTGGCTCCTTCTGTGTGCAAACGCATCCAAGACACCCAGGAACTCGTGTTTTCTACAGGCAGCCCCAGCCCACACGGTTGGTTTCTCAGGGGCTATTAGCCACCTAGAGCACTAGCACAGGGTGACCCCAACTTAAATAAGATAAATATCTAATGTGTGAGGTGGAAATTCACTACCAGTGAATCTCTTCATAATGTCTAAAGCAGGCAGCTGATGAAATTCATCAACTGACTAAGCCATAGGATCGGTAGAGGGGATAAAATAGCAAGAAAATCAGCAAGGAATTGAAAATTTTATGTCCATGTGCTTCCTCCACCACAGTCTTTTTCCAGTGTTTCAAAATCTTTCCATTAGGAATGAATAATCAGGATGGGGATAGAGGATCGTGTAGGTCCGGTGTGTTCTCCTTGCCTCCTGAATTTATAAGGAACTTAACTAGTATTTGCATAGATGCCGTTTTTCTGGATTATGGCAGAAGGACTAGGTTGTCTGCATATAAAACATAACAGGAGCACAAGAATGCACTCACGGGAGTCCTGTGATGGACTGGAGCTTCAGGGAACACTTCTAGTGACGGGTAAGCAATTCCCAGCAGTGTTTGCAGAAAACAAACCTCAAAAAACTAAACCAAAACCAGCCCCACACCTGACCAAATATTCACAGTAATTACATTTGTTGCCTTAACTATTTGTGCTGCATGCACCCATGGGATCAGCCCTTCAGCAAATAAGGGGGAAACGGGATTTATTTGATCAATTATAACTAGACCATTATGGCTATGTTCAGACTATTTACAACTAAATAAAAATAATAAAAAGAAAGAATTCTACTTAATCATTTCCAGACCTTGGACAAGTTTCAGGAGCTCTTGGTGTCTGTCTCCTCACACACTAAATGAGGACAAATCATCCTTATACCCCTCTGTGATGTGTTTGACAGCTTAAGGAATATAGTATATGAGACTGAAATATGATTAGTAAGTTAGAAGGAAGGAGCAGTGGTAATGACTGGTAATGATTTTGCTCTTTTTTGTTAATTTTTATCTGTGATCTTCTAGAACCTAGAAATTAATGTTGATTACTATTTTATGGTTAACAGCACAGAAGAAAAGATGGCTTCACTTGAATACCCACTTGCTGTGGTATTAATTCTCCACAGCCCTGATCAGGGACGTAATTTGAACACCCTCAGCGACAGCAGTTTACTGCTACATTTTCATCTCACACTTACAGATGAAGGATATTTTTAAAGGCAGATAGCTACTATCTGCATAACCTATAGTCATATGTGAGACAATAACCACTATAAGCATGCCATATAAAGCACAGAAAGCTCACATTTTTGACTTGCACTATCTGACTTTTGTTTATGGAGTTATGCAAATAGCTATAGTGTTTTAAAAAGGCCAGGAAACCTTGTAGTCCAAATTCAGGTAGGAAAAATCATTCAATCCCCATGGCTTTGAAACTGTTACTGATCTGCATAACAGGAGATTGCACTACGGAAGTACTACAAGATAAGCCAAGCGGTTAATATAAAAGAGTAACAGAAAAAGTTGCGCCAAAGAAGTCTTACAAGACAAGGTAAGAGCTGGTATCCACTTATGAAAGACTTAAAATACATAATCAGACCTTGAAACGCTTACCCCAGCATAGTCATCTCATTCACTGATTCAGAGCTCAGATTCATGCAGCCTTCAAAAAACTAAATTTCCCTAATGGAAGAGTTATGTTTTTATTGGTCTGCAAGGAAGGAACATTTCAAGCACTTAATGCAATGCCTGCTCTCATTTTCATAATTCTTCTTCCATTAAGATATGAAAAAGAGCTGAAAAAATTACTCCTTTTTGCTGAAAAGTCTGCAGATTTTCTGTCCATCATCTTCTGTTTACAAAGGTAACAACACTGACATCTTTTACACACTGAATATTTAAAAAATGTTTCCTCTGTTGCAAGCTTGGTGATGATGTCAGCTTCCTTCAATCACACAGAAAAAAAAAAAAATTAAAGCATTAAAAAATTCTTAGAACAGTTAGAAATTATAACCGAAAAGACAAAACCTTTCACTTGTCTCACACATTCATGTTATCATGTCACAAAATTAGGTATTCTGATGCAGATGAGCAAGTGGAAATCTAGATCAATATAGCATCATCACCACAATAAAAATAATTATGTAGTGAAGTCATATTCTCATAAACTGTCATAACAATTGATAGACCTAGAGTTAGAATATCAACATGCAATAAATAAGCACGTCTGACTAATTGTAACACTGTAAGTATGAGACACACTACATTTCTGAAGTATAATATGTAATAATCCAGTTCTGAATCTTTCCAGATATATAATATTGAAGAATGAAATGTATTTTACTCTTGGGATTGATGCAAAGAAAATGGAATTGAATGGAAAACTGGACTAAGTATTCTTTTGGGTTCAGAAAAGTAGGGAAAATAATCTTTTTGTCTACCTGTTTCTCTCCAAAGTGTTCAACCCAATTCTTCAGAAAAGTACATTTGAGAGAAAATATATCTGGTATCTCTGATCACACAATAACCCAATATATTTCACTGCCTGCTATCAGCTATACTGAGAAATCTCTGTCATTTGTTCTTCCTCTCATCACAAACAAGACAACAAGGTTTTCCTGCACCTCTCTTCGCAAGAGCAGACGCTGCTCCCAGCCCACATGCTGCCACTGACTTGCTCTTTATGCTCAGACTCGGCTGTTATGATCTTAACCTCTTTACAACAACCCTCTGTTAACTGTGCTGTGTTAGCAGAGTCCCAGTTTACGTCCGTCTTAGCTATCCCATTGCCCTGCACTGAATTACAGCCTTCAATTTAACTTCCTATGCAACTTTGCAAATTAAATCAGTGGTCCAGTGGTCACCTCCTTCCTGACACTATTTTAATGTTGTTTTTCTTTCCAGTGGTTCCTTTGATCATTTGGCTAGAGAAATTGAGGTAGAGACATCGATGGGAGCAGAGACATTGATGGGAGTAGGATGCATTTTTTTCTCTTCTGCATGTTTTCCTGTTTGCTTCTGATTTATTTCAAGCTTTCTCCTTGCAGGATACTGATGAAGGATTCCACCCTGCTCTGGGCTGCAGATCCATTTCTGGGGGCAGGTGAGGCTGGGATCTATTAAGGACTCTTTGGGCTCATTATCTACTTCCAGCCCACCATGAATCTACTATTAATCTCTGCAGGAAATCCTACATAGTAAATACATCATTCTGCCTCTTACTCCAGCCCCTCATTAGCAGACCCAATGGATTAGCAATAATGCAAATGTTTGTAGACACACAAAAGAAGTTGCCACAGTTACCCAACATATTAAAATGCTGGACACATGCTGCAGAATAAAGAATGTGAAAATTGCAAAAATACGTCAAAACAGTATAGCTTGTTTCCTCACTAAGCAGTGAGGTATCCAGTAAAACACAGAAGACTCCACAAAAGGTTCTGACTGATTATTTGCTAGGTAAAACACATGGCAAAACAAGCCCTAACAGCTCACTAGCTGGCTGTCTTCGGCTCACTTTGGAAGAGATGTGAAAAACTCCTAGATCAGAGACTAAAACAGAAAAAGCACTTTGACTGACAACCTTAATTTGCAGCTGAAGCAATTCGACCAGTGCTGTCTTTAAGAAAATGTAATACTTTAACAGATGTCCTTAGACTGTTTTAGGAAGTTATTAAAGATCTTTGGAAATCCTTTTAAATTTTAACAGGCAATTTAAAAATAATGCATCACAGTCAGTGTGTTTGTAATTTGGATGGTCAAAAGGAGTAGCTTTGACTCGATCCTGTGGATTCAAAGACTTCATAGAGTAAGTGCAAGGGAAGCTTGTGGAAATAATCAAAATGGTGAATTTCCTGCAGGCTTGACAAAGTAATGGGAAAAATTAAAATACTAAGGCATAATCCAGGTTGGCAAGGAGCGGTCTATGGAGAAGCCACTCAGAGCACCATTTTTCTGCTCAACTGTACCCCTCACTGACATTACAGAAAGCAAACAGTGCTCCACACACAGCTGGACTGTCAGAGGGGAGGGCAAAAGCTCATTTTCTGTAAAGCAAGCAGCCAGCCCACTCTGAGAGCAAAAGCTCTCCTTCACCTGGCCTATAGCCACAAGCAGCACATTGACTTGCCTGCACCCTTGAGAGCTCTTTTAAGGAGCTGCTGATAGAGAGGAAGTATTCATGCAGGTTATAACAAATATATTGCCTTCCTGAAGTCCAATCAGTCCTACTATACTAGTAGCTAAATGTGATAGTAGTAATAAGAGCAACGATACTTACTCTCCTGCATTGCGTTTTCCGTTGGTAGGGACAACTCATAGCTGCACGAGGTAACGCTTCCAAGTTTTGTCTGTTTTGGAGTGACAAGTATTCATTGCTCATTAACTGAGACACATAGCAGTAGTTTCAGGGCACCTGAAATGTCCTTCACCAAGAATGGTAAACTGTTAATAAAACCCCATAAAAACATCACCTCTGCAGTACTTCCTCATGCAAACAGACCCGGCAGCATGCGCTGCCTGGGACACAGCGCTGCGTGAGAGCTCATTTTTGCAGTTGTCAGGCATGTTCTGAGACCTACCAGGAAAGCTGACTTTTTAACCCTTACTCTGTCATTTTTGGTCAGTTGACACAGATGTGCTTAAATTAGTATCCCTGACCCAGTTTTACATGTTCCCATATGACTTGCTCATCCTTCAAAGGGAAGCACCAGTAATACCCTCACTGCATGACACTAAACACAGTTTCCTAACCACAAAGATCTCCAGAAAGTGCTGTGAGTAGACAGTCAAAAAACCCAGACCTGACCCCGAGTGTGCATTTCTTTCCTCCACTCCTGCCTTGAGAACAGAATCTCCTTTGGGGAATGCCTGATGCTGGAAAAGCTCAGAGTTGCCCCCATAGAACAGAGAGTTGGGAGGAAACAATTGAGTAAAAAACCTTCAGAACTGGTAACAGATGCTGCAGAGATCAAGCAACTGGCATTGCCGTGAATCACAGAAAACCTCACCAGAACATTGTACAGACATTGTGCACCTCCTGAAAAGCAAACAGACGAAACACTGGACAGCATCTATCTTTGGCTGTGAAGAAGACAAACTTGGGAGTATCTAGTGAACCCATCCCTAAGATCACGCTTGGAAGAGCAGCCTGGCCTTCATCTACATCAACAGAAAATCTAGACTTCAGGCCTAACTTGCAAGCCAACCATTACTGTTTTTATTTCAAAAGTAAACCCAATAGCTCTTCCTCCTGTTTCTGATCTAGCTCCCCACAGCAAGAACAGGATTTTGCCCAGAAGCCTTCTGGCACAAAAATTTAAGTCATGTAGCTAAATCCCTAGGTGCTAGATTGAAAACATCCCTTAATATGATTTTAATGTACTTTTTGTTGTTTAATCACTGAGTCTCTTTTGATCTTGATTTTTGTCCTTCAAACAGTTGAATATAATGCTCATGTAACTAAATCCCTTTTCTAGAATAACTTCTTATTTGTCAGTGTAAGTTTTTCATAGCAGAATGAAAGCAAACTATGAATGGACTTGGTAACAAACAAATTTAAAAAAATGCTACAAAATGCCCCAGCATGTGCTACATTTGTGTCTAAAGAGGATCTCTTTCAGGAAGGGGGCAATAGGTCCAGTGCAGAGAGAACAAGATGTCATCTGCATCCTCTTCTTCCAGGAAACAAACTCTTTTCACAAGTGTAATACACCCAGGTAATATAACCTGGATCAGTAACGGAGCTGACAGAGCCCTGACCTGCAACTGGCACTCAAAGGCATAAATGTAGTATCATGAGCTGACAATGTACTGTGTTCCAATTTCTGACGCTTTATTAAGTATTCAAATTCTTAAAACAAAATATTCAAGTTCCTTCTTCTATGCAAACAAGGTACAGAAAGATATGCTTTACAGTACCATGAAGATCAGAAAATATTGTAGTTCCACCCAATGTGACATATTTTAACGGCATAGCGCGCATGTTGGAGTTTTATGTCCGATAGCACAACCCCCCCTCTTTTATGGCACTTCTTCAAGTTCATTTTAATAACAATAGAAACAAAAGATAAATTTTCCACTGCTGCATTAAAGCAATTGCATCTCTGACTCTTCTTAAAGTGTAAAGAAGGCAGGTCTGCGATGTGAGATTTAAATGACTGGGTTCTGCTTTTGGATGGCTACCCAAGGGGGTTTGTATCCTTCAGTGATTTATTTCTGGCAATCTAGGGGTTTCTCTCTTTAGAAGAATACCTGTAATAATCTCATGAACACAGTGCTTCAAGGGAGTGGCTACTTCTTCAAGATGCCTAATCACCTGCTTTGCTGCAGAGATTCTTCTGAAAATTAAATTACACCATGTCTGCTGACATTAAAAACACCACCAAAAAAATCTCCAAGACTTTACATCTTCCTTGACTTCTTTGCTATTCTTTTTTCTTTTTTACTTCATTGACTTATAATATGAAGAAAACCACAAATGACACGATGAAACCAACAGATATACACATAAAACTAAAATGCAACCATGCATGTTGGAGTTCTATTCAGTACCCATGGGGGTGGGAAATCTGGATTTGTAATGTCTGAAGGCTGCTGCACATTCACAAAACTTTCTGTATTGGTAGGACTGAACTGAGCATTACTGGCTTCGGAAAAAATCCAATGCATTAAGCACACTCAGCACCTAGAGTCCTCTGGCAAGACACCCTCAGACAACAGCTGATATGCAGAGAACAGCATAACTTGTAAAATAACCAAATAATTCTGAAAATGCTCCAAGCACTTCACTACACTCCAAGTTCACCCAAAAGTGTTATACCAGAGTCGATCAAATATGCACTGATGATTAACTTTGCGTCACTCAGGAATGGCTTGCCCTCATACAAACTAAGGAGGACTCGAGAAACTGTAATGCTCTTAAACAGGAGAACAGCGGTCCTAGGTTCTCAGCACAGTGATTATCACTTCCAGTAAAAATCAACCAAGTATTTACTAACCATTTCAATTTACTTGAATTCTTCTGCAGAAATACCAAACCGCAGTTGCTGCTCAGTGGCAGCTCGCACCAATCTGCTCCTTGTCTATAGGAGGTGGTGTAGCAGCGGGACTATGGATTTGTGCTAAATTATAGCCTATTTTCTGCCTCAGGCTATCCTAGTTATGGTCAGACTCCAGTGGTGACAGATCTCCTGCTGAAGTGAACACACTGTAGGTATAGGCACAGGACCATAGGAGAGAGGGAGAGAAAAGGAAAGAGCTCTGCTGAGGTTTAAAATATTCTAAATCATCCAACTATATAGCTACTCCACTGCTCGTAACTTTTACTCCAGACAAGTGTGCAGACCTCTGTTCATGTGTTTTCATTTTTATGGCCTTTCTGGTATGCCTACTGCCTGCCTTAAACATCTTTTAAAACTGCTGGTAAATCATACCTCACTATCTATAAAAGGCCTTTGAAGACAATACTAAAATTATACAGAACTGGTAATTTCTGAGTTATTTTCTCTTGCTATCAGCATTACTTGGACCATATTACAACCACAAACAATTAGGATCTCACTCAGTTAGTGAGGTGAATACATATTAAAGTGTACATATGGTTAATACTAAGAAAGGCCCAGTGATATTTTCCAGAAGTCTGATTCAGCAGAGACACTTGGGTTCTGTAATGCTCACAGCACCTTTTAGGTATTCTGTCACTGCACTGTGTAACGCCAAGTTATACATCCAGATATTTTTCTCCAAGAAGGCTAATAACATGACTATCTCCGAACATTGCTTTGAAATTATAACTTTCCTTTGCTGCATGTCATGGATCGCTTACTTCTTGTATTAGATTATAAATGGCCATCCCAACTTACATACGCATGTACAGCATGAAACACAGGCAAGATCCTAGCAGAGTCCCCTGGTGTTACTGAAATTCAGCTGCTGCTAATAAGAAGAAGGGAAAACATTTCCATCTGTCTGGATTGGGAAAAAGAATTCATGAGTCTCTGATTCATCTGCATCCATATGCTGATATGTAGACAATACTTACGGACACATAGCCTAGGCAAGGTAGCCAGCAACAGAAATCAAATCAATCACAGATCACAGCATGTGATTTGCCTAATTATGAGTAACACCTCACATTTTTTATCTGTGCAAAAAGCACTCTGTGAACGAGCAGATGGCATTGCTATGGGATGGCACCATCCTCGACAGTTGCAGATGCAGAGCATTTACACAGCACGCTGAAAAAATGACACAACACAAGCTGCTTCCTGGGGAAAAGATTCAAATTGAACAAGTGTCACCAAACAAAATACACATATTTATTGATGTTCTGAACTTATCTGATCCAGCCTCTCTCCTCAAATCAAATACATACATGCAGGCCAGGGAGTGATGCTATCTAGACATCATTAAAGTTTCTTAGATAGAACTGCCACGTGAGCTGCCTAGCACAGAAAAGCAGAGATGCAGACCAACTTGAATCTAGTTCCAACCTGCAAACAATTTAAATCCACACAAGCAGAATCAATAGGAAGAAGCCCTGCAGAGAAAGCAATTACACTGCAAAAGCAACTATATTACAGCACAGTTACGGCTGGGAGGCAGGACGCAGAAGGCCATCCTCACTTCTGTGATTACCCAGTGGAGCTCTCTCCAATGCATCTGGCCTGTGAAATGACAAGGTTCAGCCCAGACATGTTCCTGCAATCAAAGCAGTTTCTGGGCTTCTATTGCAATTATAATGCTCTTCTTTATGAGACCAGTCCTTCAGGTTTGCTGTGCTCCATAGGCAAATGTGGGTCTGTGCATCAGGAAACAGGTTTGAAGGGCTCAGTGTGCTCTCCTTTTCAATAGCTTCATGGGAGTAATAATCTCATTTCCCGGATCTGTAATTATTTATTCACTGGAGACTGTGCACTTGCCACTGTACAAGACACAAAGAAAGATCATCTGACCATTCCTGGTGACAGAAAATTCAGGTTTTCTATTCAAATTCTTGCTTTTATTTGTGTTTTGTCTGCATTTTTCTTCCTGAGCTGCTGTAAGCACATACACTGGTGTGACAGGTTTGAAGCAGCTATAAAATGATTGATGAAAACCGTATTTTGGCCTTATTGTGGGAATATTTATTGTAGAAATATACTCATAAGGGCATATCTGGGAAAATGGGAAGGACAGAAAAGAAAGGCTGGGCCCATGACTGTACCTCTGATACCAAAGTAATGTGATCTACTTTAATTATGATACAGGGTTATGGGGTCACAGAAACATTTGCACAAACTGTTTTTGAATTGCTTTTATCTAACCACTTTGTTTCTTCTGCTGAAATGATCAATACTTGGCTTTAAGAAGGATGCTCTGTGGGTCTACATGACTAGACAGAGGGGATAAACTCCGAGCTGCAGTGCCGTAACAGTTGATGTGTGAGTTAGTGTCAGACAGGAACCATCTTAGAGAGGAAGAACTGCAGACCTCCATCCAGCTTGGAGAGGCTGAACGTCTAACAGCCAAGGCAGTAGTACACTTGAAAAGGTAAAATGACAGATGCAGCTAAGCATGCTACAGAGATAGCATGACAGCAAATGTCTGAGCAGTGGGACAATTGCATGAGCATGTGTAGGGTGCTCTGTGTTGGGATTTGACTGTATCTTGTGGCTGCCATTCAACAGACACTCTTGACTATCTGCTTTGAAGAGAGGAGAGGAGAGGAACACAGGATATTGCCATGCTATGGGGCTGATGAGCAAAAGTATCTCCCTAACCAACACTGCTGGGGAGTGGCATTTCAAGAGATGTCAGGCTCACAGAAAGAAGAGCAGATGCTTTTTCCATGCCTGGAAGAAGTCAGGAATGTTGTTGGGGAAATGGTGAGTAATGACAAAAGCAGCCAAAGAGATGAGGATGTGTGAAGGTAAAACAGAGCACAGGGAGGCACATAAAAGCCAAGGACCCTGAATTACTCTTTGGGCAATCAGCAGGGTGGCTTTGCCTGCCTGTCTGGTTGTCTCCACTTTTAAACAGAAGGCATTTGCCTCCTGATGTTTTTATTCCTGGAGTTCTTTCAAAACTCTGGAGGAACAAAACTGATCAGTGAAGACACCCAACCAGTGGCTCCTACCAGGAAAGGGCACAGGAAGGGTCCTGGCTGCGTGTTCCTGTTTCTTCTACTTCAGCTAAGCTACACCTCCCAGCATGCTGCATAATAGATAACAGTTGCAGAGAGAAACAAAAAGCCTGCTGCTCTCCCAACTGTGTACCAACATCAAGGTTCTTCTTTTATAAATAACAGTTGGGTTCTTAAGGAAACATATATAGCAGAAGTCAGTTTGCAGTAGGAGCTGGGGATTTCAAGAGGTAGCAAAATACGGGTAAAATATTTTGGCTTGAAGCAACAGTAAACATGCAATAAAAGGTGCTTCTCAAGCCAGCAGCATTGACAATATGTGCCATTGCCCTGTGTGGCCTTTACTTCATTTAAACAGTGAAGGATGTTCTGCAAAAAAACCTGGAGGTCACAGGCTCTGAACACTCAACCACAGGAAGCATCAAAGGAAACATGTTCAGGTTCATTCCATCAACTTGCTGTCTTCCAGCCATGGCTCTTTGGAAACCAAGTCACTAAATCAGCTCAGGGAGATCTTTTACTCTTGACCTTTTACAGCAATTAGTGTGTGTTTGGATTATGGATTATTTGGCCATTCACTGTGTGGCTTCACATGTGTACAACGCAACAGTGAATCTGCTTAAAGGGAAACATCAACTCCTCTAAGGTGATGAACAGCTATGCCCACTTTGTACTTCTAACCTGCAAAATATACCTAGGAAAACCATGATTTTAAGAAAAATAATAGGTTGTTCACACTTACAGATCAACCTAATCAAGAGAAAGACAAAAGCTTTTTTCTAAAGAACTGAAAGCCTTGCTGGATAGATATGCTTGTTCTGTCAGACAAATGACCTCTCTTCTCCCCTCAGTCAACCTGACTGTAACTTTATTTATTTCTCCACTTTTAAATATTGATGTCTTACAAAGCTTCTCATTGGAAAAAACACATCTTACTCTTCAGCTGTGCCGCCTTGGGCTGCAGTCCTGTCAGATCCTATCCACGAGGAAAGCTCAGCTTGCATTAGTACTTGGAAAAGAAGACTTTCCAGGCACTGTGAAGAGTGATAGGGATGATTCAGTGAACAGCAAGCTTCCTTCCAAATCAGTAGCCACCCATTCCTGGTGCCACGGGCAATCTTTTGCAGCTGCTGCAGGTTTCTTAGCAGAGAACAGGTAAATGGG
>VYZV01017315.1:361332-456081 GCA_013401275.1 Pandion haliaetus | reverse complement strand
TAACCACTTTTACTCATTAAATGCCCCATGACAAATCCATCCCTTGTCTAAATCAAGAGAGAGACAATGGAACGGTATATTGTTCTGCTCACAGAGAAAAAGAACTAGAAGCAGAGTATCAAGCTTTAGCTGGAAAGAAAGAGAAAGGAAGAAGCTTAGGTCATAAAAGCAATTTTCCTTGCCTAGTTTTAGACTACAAATTAAAAATCCAATAAAGTATCCTGCACTAAGATATTGCGCAAATCTTGCCATGTATTTACTCACCATTTTCACAAACAGACAGCGATTTACAAATAAAATTTTAGCACTGCTGCATTTGAAATAAACTTTAAATAAAATGTTCCCTTGTAGACCATAAAGAAAGACCTTCCAAAGCAGGGTATGTCTCTATCCTTAGAAGGGATGTTTCTGGGGGAAGCTGGATGACAGGAGCACTGTACAGTTGATGCTGTCTGGGGAACCTCAGTGGTGAGAAGGCAAAAGCCATGGATGCTTTAGCTCCATTGCTCCTCAGGGAAAATTTAAGGTTTGAAAGTGAGGAATCTCCTTCTATTTTACATAAGGATGGCAAACAAGGACTGTGCCCTGATGGACGAACAAGGAAGAAATACTGTGAGCTGAAACACCTTGAATTTTCTTTCTGTTCCACAGGTTATTCCCTTTCAGAGAGAAATGAGGAGCAGACTCCCTGCTAGTACTTCGTACAACCTGCCTCAGAGAATTTTAAGGCCAGACTGGAAGCAAACTTAAAAGTTCACTGGACTCAGAATTACAGCAAATCAAGAGGATATCAATGTACATGTAATATTTTATACTGCAAACCTGCAGTAAAATATGAAAACAGAAACAAACAAAAAATGGGCACCATGGAAACTGCTTTCCTTCAGCCCCACTAAGAAGGACAACTTTATCGTATTAGCTTTTATTTGAAAATATCTACCAGCTCTATCACCACACTTCTTTACACACCTGGGGCATGTGATCTACTAAAATGAGCATGCACATGGACACAGGACTCCTCACACCAATCCTCAGCTGCTGTAGGAGTGAATGAGCAAGCTGCTTTGCTCACTCTCATCCCTGTCTCCTGTCCCACTCTCTGTCTACCTATTGACAATGTAAAATCTTCTGGAGGAAAGAGAGGTGTATGTCCCCATGTTTGCACAGAGACCTGCAGGATAAACTCTTGCCAGTGGCTTTGCTCTCCCACAGACATGCAGTATATCTAGAAATTACAGGGCATAACCCAGCAAAGAACAGAACGTACGCCCAACTCTAGGCATGCGAATAGCCTTAGTGATGTCAGTGAAATTACTTATGTCTATAAATTATGCACATAATTAAATATCTGGTTGGACTGAAGCCTAAATCAATGATTCACTGACAAGTCAGAATGCCTACCTCTGTGACGAGATTTATAGCCATTTTTATCACACACGTACAGTAGTGTCCTGCACTCCAACACTGTGCCACTAATGCTGGCGTGCGACTGTCCCTTCCTGAAAGACACTGGTGTACATAGGAGTAGACAGCCAGGCACAGCCTCAGACAAAGAGATCAAAAATAGAGATGTTCCAACCAGGGAGATATTAACAGCCAAAGAAATCTTATTTTTCCTTTCAAAAGCAGCAAGTCAGTTTTCCCAAGAGCCTCAACCAATTTGCCCTAAAAGAACAGGAGCAAATTTAGAGCTGTTCTTGTCTTTCCCTGTGTTCTTCTTTCTCTAAATCCAACATCCGTCATTTAGAAACAGAATAATCAGAGAAACTCTTATTACTGGCATAGCAACTGGTAAATGAAACCTGGAAGGTCTGGCTTTCCTTTCATGGTGCAAATCAAAGAACACACAAACTGAACTGTATGTAAAAACCAGTTGTGTGTGCCTGCACTTCCTAACGACAGCACAGCTTGTCTTGTCAAGTAACAGTTGCCTTATAAAATACGTAACTATGCTGCGAAATAGTTTTGATCAGCAGAAGAGCTGCAGAAGTGTTTCTTGTCCTGTCATAAGCAGACATGATGCTCTGCTCTTGAGGCTTCCTGGAAATACCAGAAAAAACATTCTTTTTCTTTATAATTGGATCTTGCTATTTGTCTTTTAATGTTCCCTTGGTCTATTTGTCTCTATCTTCTCTCTATCCATACTGTGTAAAGTCTTATTCCTTTTTCATTTTTAGTATTAAGAAGTTGTTTTTATATTTTAGCCTTTCCAAAGCAGCCAGAATTCTGATCGTCAGCAGCAATGTCTAGATGTAATAAATCCTTAAACCCAAGGCCTTTGCCCTTGAGAGAGAGAAATGCAGCGTACACAATCGCACATGTTTTTCCCTGAGCAGTTTCAGGTGCTTTGTAAGGCTTACTTCTTTCTGAGGCTACAGCTTGTTAAGATGAAATTTGGATCAAGTCTTGGACTGAGAATTCAAGGCTACTCTGCGAAATGCGTTCAATCCCATGGGCTGGTTCAGGTCAGCTGTAGTCAACTACCAGCAGGGCTTCTCTTTTAACAGTAATACCTGTCCGGCAATACAAGTCAGCAACAGAAATCCCACAATCAGTGGGTGTGACTGATGTGTCCCACACTCATAAACCCCCAAGTAACCCCCTGTGCTTTTTATTTTTTATAATATAAGATTAAACATAGAAAAATAAGGATGAAGTACAGCGCCTGAAGGTATAGAAGTATGTAGGACTACTGAGAGGTCACAACAAACAGCTAATTAGGAAAAATGAGCTTCACAGTAGCTTTCCAGTTAATTCAGAGAAGTAGTGTGCAAATTCAAGATGCCAAACAAAAGCTGAATTAACAGACACTGGAAGAGTAGTACATGCCCAAGGAAGGCAAGAAACTGCCTGCAAAATTCATTCAGCTCAGCCATTTTTATTTTCAACTTTAAAATCAGTAATTCCACATCTTTTCCGTTTGGGGGAATAAACTAATTCAAATGTTTATTCTATTCTTTTAGCTTCTAGTGCCTGCACTCCTGTCTCAAGGCTTGTGACTCAGTTGAAAACACGTTAACCGATTTGCAACATTTCCATGGAAATACAGCTCTACCACAAAACTCAGCCCCACTGAACTCCTTTTCACAGCTGAAATGCAAGCAATTTCTGGGATCATGGCAAAAATGCAATGCAAAAGCTTAGAGACCACAGGTCACCCAGCAGCTCACTTTGAGCTGTGATGCACATCACTTGTTTTTATGACTGCAGAGTCCAGCTGCAAATGTTTAAAATGAAGAGGAGATGGGAATTGGATCAGAACAGGAAAACTAACACATTTGAAGAGCTCCCCTCTACTTACACAACCAGCTCAAGCAGAGAAATTTCACCTGTCAAAGGGAAAAAGTCAAACATGTTGGGAGATCATTTGGGAAATTCTCCATCTCCTTCATGTTTAGCTCTGCAGCTATTAACTAGTCCGCATCAACTCCAGGGCCCAAATCATCCCCTAGAAGGCAAAAACCACTGACTATAAAGTGCTTATTTAGCTTATGGGTTCAGATACTTCTGCAATGACCATATCGGTTTTTCTGGACACAGAATTGCCACTTATGTTAGGATAAGAAAGTACAAACACGTTGTTCCCAGAGTTAGTTCAGAGGTGTACCCATGATGAAAATACAGACAAAAGCTGAGGTAGGTAGCCCACTTGGCACAGCTGATTGACTTTAATAGGTGTTGATTACACTGCTCATATTGCATGAAATTAAAAAAGCTTACAAATGTTATGAGCCATTACCCTTCCATTTAAGAGAGCTTATGACAAGTTAGCAACATTTAATGAAATCCTTTTCAAAATGCCATAGGCGGCCTCCATGAGATTTTGCTTTGAAATGCAACTTGTGGGGTTATTTCAAAAACTTTGTTTACTTCAGAGCTTCCTCTCTTGCTCTTCTTTGGGATACTCTGATTTTGCAGCTGGTGGGATACTTCAGTTCCCTGTTGTGCTTTCACTGTGCAGCACATAATGCCAGCTCGTTAGACAAACAACAGGGAACAAACAAAGCAAGATGTAATTCTGGTGTTATTGGATGTACCCCTTCAGCCAGCCTACAAAATTTCCTTCAAAATTCAAAGCCGAGAGACTTCTGGCCGATTCTACTATGAAGGTAAAGGGAAATGTTTCAATAGTTGCTGTAAAATTTACTTATACTTCCACCTTTTCAGCACACTGGAAATACCACAGAGTTCCTAACTGCCCCCAAAGTGCTGGGGTAACCAAGGTTCAGTCTGAAGTAGGCTCTCTGGATTTTATGGCTTAAGAATGAAATTAAGAGTAGAGCATATCAGTTTTATAAATCCCACTGGACACTCACAGCCTACTGCCGTACACGGACTCAAATCTGCTTTGGATAGTGATGGCATCAATCTCTGGGCATCAGGTGAGGGCGCTTCTGCCAAAATGATGCCTTTTGCAACCTGCTTGGCTGCTTCTGTTTATTTTTACTGTTTGTCCTGCTGACTGCCAGCTCTCCTCTCTGTTGATAGCTGTCAGGCAAGCAAGACTCAAACTGACCAAACTGAGAGAGACATTTATAGCAAAAGCACACTGGCACACAATCTAACAACAAGGTATCTGGAGTGGTGCCACAACAAATGCTTAACAAACCCTATAGGGCGAATATCAGATGGCCAGGCACAACTGCAAGAAGCTTGCTTTTGTTGGCTGCGCCATCACTAGCAACCTTGTTCTTTAAATTTTAACATCTGCTGCCAAAAATCAACCAAGAAGCAGTAAGCTATGAAGATGCAGTTAGAGGAAGTATTGTGCTTCAGAAGTCAACCTCGGATAGCGTGAGTTTCTTCTACCCGAAGCTACAGTGGCAGCTGAACTGCCCCAGAGGCAAATGCCAGGAGACCAACATTTCCGTGAGCTGCCAGGAGCTCTTAAAGGCTCGTTTGTATCATAATGTGCAAAACAGAAGATTCCTCTCTTCTTTGAACAACCTGTCACTAAGGGAGTATTTAAACACTGGGAAGAGTAATGGCCAAAGAGGTGGTGGGAGTGTGCAGGGACTGCTAAGTGACAGCAGCATGGTGAGACAAACTTCATTTCCACCCTGTGATGGTTTCAGTGAGTGTGCTGAAATCCTTAAGCACTTTGATAGACCAAATCATCAGGAACTAATTCAATATCCTTTCATTGCTCTGTAAACTCTGACAAAGGAAGAAAAGGAATTATTCTGCCTCTGTCAAAAAATAGCAGCCTTCTTTCATGCTATCTATCTGAGCCTTTACTGAAAGCTGTATTTCTGCTATACAGTTTGAGCATCATACAAAGTTGCAATTATCTTGCCACCTGCGTTGCCTTCCTTCATGGGTGAATGTTGCCTTTTAATCCAAATTAGTATGTTGTATTGTTTATAAATATGTATTTATGGGTATAAGGCAGGTATGCCCCATTGTGGGCACATGTCATTGTTTAATCCAAATACAGTGTTTATTGTTTTTCAGTGCGTATTTTTAGCTTTGAGGCAGGTAGACCTGCAGAGCAAATAATACAAAAGAGTATGTCCATTACAGAACTGCTTTTGTGCTTTAAAATTATACCACTCTTCTTCCAGATCTGAACATAGTGAGACAAGTACATTGGCAAAATAATTATTTATCACTCTTAAAAGCTTCCTTTAAAATTTCTATTATTCAAATACTGTCTGAGGAAAATGTAAAGTACAGACAACCATATTTTATGCACTTGCTAGTCTAGCTTTTATGCTGATGAGAACTTACTAAACACCAGTAAAGGGAATAGCAGTTATCAGCTCTAATTCACAACTGTGAATTTTTTAGGCCAAACAGATGCCCTTGCAGAATCACAGCCAAATGTTAATGACAGGCCCAGCCCTTCTTCCACTATAGTCACTAGTTATTTCGTATGGCTTCAAATGAAGCCAGGTTTGCTCCAATGCTCTGAGTGAGCACACTGCTCTCAGCGAGACACTCATTGCCACAGTGAGCAGCATAGGGACTTCTAACATCACACAAAGAAAGGAAATGAGAAAAGACACTGTACTTTGCCTCGGGCTTTTTTCTTTGGTGTACAGGATTCTTCTTTTAAATTCTTTTTTCAGTTGATTAAAAATAATGGGAAGCAGAGCTTCAACGTGAAACCAGCTAAATACACTAAGAGATCTCTTTTAAAAGACACTTAAAATCTCGTCAAAATCTGTTCAGTGAATTTTGCCATCACTTATACCTGCTCAATGACAGGATAGCTTGGAGCTCCCCCAGCCAGCGGAGGACAGGCAAGAAAGGTTGGTGCCCATGTTTAGATCTGTGTTCCCAGACCCACCCATCAGTATGAGAGTCTGCAAGAGAGCTGAACGGGCAGGACCCCAGCCAAGAGCTTTATACTGCAAAAAATCTTTGTCAGGCAAATCCATACTCTTGTTTTTAAAAGGATTCAGGGTAAGAAAATTTAAGCCCAGGTGTAAACATTTGCAAACTGAGGTTTATTTTTTCTATCTATGCACTTGAAACGAACATTGAAAGGGCAAAACCACCCTAATCTTATCATGGCAATGTCTTTCTCTGCTTCCTAAAGCTGAGGATTATCATCTCATTGGTTGTCACACAGCTCCTGAGAGAAGTAATTCACTTGATTTTCCTGTATAATCACAGCACTGGATTTTATTTCTGTTGTTACTGGAATGAAAAATACACATAGCCTGTTCTCTGTCTTGCCCCTTTCAAGTTACTTACAGACCTGGATGTGGCAAGCTTCAAAACACCCCAGCCGCACTAAGAAAGCTAAATCTGGGCTCACTGTTAAGTTTCAAGCTACCTGCTTGTTAGCAGCTCTTCTCAACAAAGGCAGGAAAATTTCCAGTTTTAAATTTCTATTCAAATTAAAGCAATGAAGACTGAAGACCACAAAACTGTTGCCATTCCTTTCCAGCACATAAAATTAACAATTTGTGCTGCTGCGTGCAACTTTCAGTCAAAGTTTGTCTGATTTATAAGCAAGCAGATGGTTTACACGATAGTCCACAATAAATTACAACAGTTAGAAAGACAGCTACATTTTGAGAGTGACAGTGCAGCTGAGCTACAGATGGGTTTATAGATGACCCTTCCAATTTTTAATAATCTCCATAATTTATGTGCAAGTAAAGAAATGCAAGGATTCCTAATGCACCTTTTTGACTAAGTACAAATCACTTTTATTTACGCAGGCAATACTTCATGGTCCAGTTAACTTCTTAATTAAAGGCAGCAAGATGCTCATGTTCCATGCAAGTGGCATGGAAAATACTGTTTAGTGTGCAATATGTTCAGCTGGGAGTTTAAGATGCTCTGAACACTCCTGGAAAAGGGAATGCATCTATCTCATTTCTTTAAAACAAGACTACAAGGGTGCAAACACTGCTACCACCAGTTACTATTCATTAATCTCCAGAAAAACTTTAGGCTCATGCAGTAACAAGGTTATTTCATTTGCAAGCTCTGATGCTTAGAAATAAGCTCCTAATCCAGAAGGCACTACAAACCCAGTATTACTAAACCAGGACTGGGATAGGGAAACAACAGGAACAGAGACCCTCATTATATGAAGACAGAGGGATTGGGGGGGGGGTCACTCTTGAATGGGTGAGGGAAAAGGAAAGTGAGCCTGGGGGGGTGTCATTCCTGAGACGGGAGGCAGCAGTGGTGCAGAAAGAAACTGGCTGGAAGCAGCTTTAAGAAGCCAGTTCATATGAGTGATTTTAATGACCGCTTCTCTCGGATGGGACTGAACCACGTCGATCCAAATCTTCTGCTAACATTTTTGAAGGAACTCCCAGAAAGATGCCTTTGTTGGGTTGTCACCAATTGCAGGCCCCAGAACAACAGGTTCAGTTCTTCTTGTCTGTAATTTCAGTTGCAATGAGTTACCTTCCAAAAGGAGCACAGCTAAATGCAACTGCTTTGTCGAGAGGGTGATGAAGGGAGCAGTACCTACTACAGCTCTTTAAGGCACAAACTACAGAAACTCAGAGGTTCCCACACAGCTAGTCTCTCAGGATGACATTTGAGGGCTATTCCTCCTCTCTAAACCTTGGTATTCCCTTCCTGCCAAATTAATATGAAAAAGAAATCCACTTTTAAGTGGAAATCCAAAACTATCTTTAAACCAGAAGGCACAGGTCCTAGGAAAGTAAGTCTGTGTGTAATTTTAAATGCCACCTTCCTGGGACTTAAAGAGATGCAGCAGAGAAGAAGAGGCACCAGTGACAAATTCAGGCTTTCAAGAATTATCACAATTCATGTTTTGGCGATATTTCAGCAGGGATTGCCCAGCTCTGCCTGCAGCAGGGCAGCGTGGGGAGCAGCACTGCAGAGACACACGAGTGGGAAAACCCACTCCACAGAGGTCATGGGACTGCAGCCAGTTACACAAAAAGCAATTCTTCCCCTGCTATTTCCACGCAGCACCAACACCCCTTCAGCTGCTACACAGAACGACAGTGAAATTAAATTTGTTGGTTGGGGTTTTTTTTAATGAAAGTCTTCTATAAATAACTAGTGTCTGAAAGTCTTTTGAGCTTTATAGAAAACCATTATCTATTACTGTACACAACTCTTAGGTTGTTTAATTAAACATATGAAAAATATTGTATGTCAACTTATTTCTGGGATGCTCTTTACCGTTACTTGTCATATTGTTTCTGTTACTCTTTGCATATTTAAAGCTCCATTGTGTACTTCTGAAAACCCAGAGAAGCCTACTATGGAATTAGTACGGATGTTCATCAGTACTACTGAGTCCTGAGTTTGGCACTCTGTTTTAGCAATATTCATCAAGTTCAGGAACTGCTAGTACACTTCCCTCTGAGAGAAAACTGGGTCATACTACTGTTCTTTAAAAAAATATAACATATATTATTTAATAATATTTTTAATCTTCTGTAACTATCATCCTTTGGTTGACTGCAACCCTTCCATTTGCTTGCAAGAGGCCAAATTCACACACAGCACAAGTTGACTGAAATCAGTAGGATTGCCCCTGTTGCCCCCAGTCCAACAGTAATTCCAGCATTACCACGAGCAACCTGAAAGCCAGCACAGGCTAGTCCAGTTTAACTTCACTGAGAAGTCAGAGTAACTATATGCATCGTTTATGTAACTATATAGTTCATACAGTTTCCAGGACTCATCTACTGAAGCCAGCAGGGATGCTCCAACTCACTAGGCTGGAGATGAGACCTTCTGGCTTGCAGCTAGATCCTTCTCTGGCTAACAGCAAAAATAATCCTGGAGGAGGGATAAAGCAAGGAACATGCACACAGGCCTTACCTTATATTTCTTGTTCCTTGCATTCATTAAACTGTCAATGGTGTGGAAACTAGTTTCATAACCTCAAGAAGGGGACACCTTTTGTACCCCTTGTATTAAAATGTAGATCAATATGATAATATGAAAACAGTAAACTCCCGAGTAGCAAGAAGTGGTTCTCAGTTCTCTTAGGAATCAAGTATTATTTCCAGCATTCTAACTAGAGAAAAAGAAATGTAAGTAGCGATTTGTCAGTCTATTTATCAAACTAAGTGCTGCACCTTTCCCACACATTTTACGTTACAAAGTGTATGACATGTAAGGTTCTACAGTTCTGTTTTAATTCAGGGATGAAAACATTTATAGATATGAATGTTTTCTTATTAACTTCTCTTCCTAAAGGATTATGCTTGGTCAAATCAATTCCTAGCCATCCTACAGAGGTTACAACCTTCAATAACTGAATCGGATATTGTATTGGCTGTTGTGTTGATTATGCTACAAGTTCCAATTTCTACAAGAGCACTGAAATGCTGAGATAAAAGGATGTTAACTTTATTTAATTAGCTATCTACCATTGTTATCAAAATGGAAGGTTGGTATCTGACTCAAATTAACACTTAGGATCAGGAAACAAGACAGATGACATCTTCTGAGAAGGATCCTGGAAACTCTCTGTAATCATTTCAGTTATTTTAAAGATGCTCAGGACAAACAGGACTGCATTAGAAAGAGCAAAAGTCACCACAGTCAATGAAGTGCTGCTATGAAAATGCTATTTCAATCACACTTGGGTTCTTTCTCATTTTCAGTTGTTAACATCCTTGCCACTTTTGTCAAGCAGTCTCTCCTAGCAGCACTGAATTTTAACTGCACATAATTTTAAAACACGAGATAGGACTGAGCACATAGTATGGGTTTATTGTGCCAGCTAACAACAGATCAGGCCCTTATGCCAAGGCATCACTTCTCTGCTCTCTGCAGAAAAGGAGTAACTAGTTAAATGCAAGCTGGATTTAAGAACTGCCTGCCATCCCTCTACCTTGGAAATGTTAGGTCTCTGAGTTAAGGGTTGTTTATGATTTATCTCAAAAAGAGACAAAAAGACAATCTGAAGCCTCAGAGGTCCTGGAAGCACTTTAACGGTGGCTTGCACAAACTAAAGCCACATGTATCAGCTTTGCAACTGCCCAGAGGATATAGTATCCAAATGAAATCCTCAAAGGACACCCACTGTCTCACTCCCCAGATCACATTTGTATAGAGTGGCCAAAGTAATTTATCCAATAACCATGCCACCCTACCACTTCATGCTTTCTTACTGTTAGGGCTACAGAAACGTGCTTATTCTTTTCCCGACAACTTACTGGTCTTGACCGGATTTCTTTGGCGTAGAGAGGTTTTAAGAATTCTGAATCTCCTTCGAGCTTTAGACCCTTTTCTGTGATTCTCAGGTTCCCCATTCCATCCTAAAACACAGACAAAAAGAAACAACCCCATTAGTTACAATTATTAAATTTACCAGGCTGCCAATAGCTGATTTTTTTTTTTTTTCCCATACAGGATAACATGTAAAGCATTGGGAGACACTAGAGAATGCAATTACTTGTGCTACCCTTTTAGCTCTGTTTCTGTGAAAAAAAAATTCTATGCAGAACAATCTTCAGTGCCCCCCCAGTAAACCATTTACACAGATGAAATACGTTCTTTTAAGCTAGCCACCTCTACTCAAAGAGACGCAGTGATGCTCTGTGTTAACAGGAAACTATTCACTGGAATATCCACCGGATGCCTGTATATTAATATATTTTCTCATTCACAGCAAATCCATATAAAAACTATGTGATTAATTCTACTGAACTCCATATAGAGAGTATGTGATTAATTCCACTGAACCAGCAAAATAAAGTTTAGCTATGTAGGAGTATTGCAATAGAATGTGGTAGGGAACTTGACCCCTGTTATTTGGGGACATCTCTGCAAAACATGGACTCTTTGATGGGATTTCTTTAGGGCTATCAGACCTTACAGCAAAAAGATGTGAAAACTCGTTGATTAGTTTCAAGTCTCACAGTCTTTTCTGCGCATTTGATATTGTTAAGATGCTACACAGCTTTATTGAAATATACATTTATGCAAATATTTGCTCTGGGAGAAGCAATGATACAACAGGAAAATCTTTCCAACAGACTGCTCTCCTGTCTTGGTATAACTCCTGCCTTTTCTCTCCCACAATGATCAGCGCAGGATCAGAGCCCTCACTCCGCTCCTTGCACAGCCCAAGCACATCCCAGCAATCTGAACCTCTGTGTCTAAATGTTTGGGTCTCCTGAGTCATCCTTGTGCCCTTCAAACAACCGCTGAAAAGTCCATTGGCCAGGCGTTAAGTGACTGATGCAACATGCATTTCTGTCCTCTCCTCATTTGGATTTCATAGTTGCAGCTATCAGTCCTCACCCTCTGCCCAGCCCTCCCAGGCTCCCCAGTATCCACTGCTCCCTGTGCTTCCACAGCAAAAATCTTTTTGACAAATGGCATGAAGTGCTGGCTGCAGGCCTCCAGCAGATGACTGCAAATAGTCCCTTTTCTTTAGAAACCATTTAGTTATGTGTGTCCAAGATGTAATGAAACATCTGACAAACTATAATAGCAAATAAAATATATGTCAAAATTATATATGAGTTTTTCTTATGGTTTTTATGCAGTAAGACAGGCATATGGATACATTGGCTCACAGCAGAATTGGACCAAACTATATTTCACCTTTAACTTGTGAAAGTCGTAACTTTTACTAAGATGACGGATTTAGGTTCATTTAGGCTATAATTGCTTAGAAAGCTCTGTGTGTGTAAGAAACATGGTGTGGATAGGAGATTGCACAGGTAAATGTATAATCAAAACCACATCAAATGCAACATATTATTTCTAAGATTCAGGGTGATTGTCAAAGTCTGCAAGTATTGAGGTAAATTGGTTTTTTTTCTGAAAAAAAGATGGTCTGAGGAATACCTTTTAGCATAAATTTGACTGACATCACTAGGATTTGAGACTGACACTAGCAAAAGCTATGTCTCCACATGTGTAAATTAAGATTGGGAAATGACCAAGAGTTGGGTAGTGAAGAACTGCCATGACAATCCTCAAACATACCCCTTAAGGAATCTTTCCACCTGTTTTTTTTCCCCATTTCTCCAGGCTAGAGAAGCAGAAGGATGATGATATACGATGCCTCAAGGCCTCCAAGATAAGGCAGGATACAAAAATCACAAAACCTGCAATAGCTCAGAGTGGAGAGGACATTGCAATGAGGGGGTCACACATCAGCACTTCCAGGATTCCTGTTAGTGAGAGAGACGTTGAAACCAATGGTCATGCAGGCCACAGGATGGCACGAGTAGTAATTTGGAGGAATTACTGATCTATAAGTATGGGCATGCCATACTGACTCCATGGCATCTCATTATGCACTATGTTTAGGGACTCATTGAGAGGGACTGGGCTGCCTCCTTCTCAAGTGCTGCTAGGCATGTCCTTAAACACTGAAGTCCAAATCAAAAGAGCCACCTCAGCGCCTAACTCAGCTGTTTCAGGGATTTTAGAGGAAAGGGGTATGTACTTGAGTAGAAGCCCTAAGAAGATCAAGAGAAGACCAGGAAAATCCAGGAAAACCATGTATGCTTGGACATACATCTTGCATGTTTTCTAATGATGCAAAACATAAACCACATATGTCTACTTCCTCTTCCTCCCATTGCGTGTGCACCTCCCACACCACAAGAGGAATCACTGTCACTAAAGGTGAATGGTTAACCCAAACAGATTTGCATGAACTACTGCCAAAAGACATGAATTTGGAGGGATAAAAATCAAAGACATAGCATGGCTCAGCAGCGACACTGGTCACTTGCCAGAGGTTCTCCCGTTCCAAGAAGTATCATTCCCAGGGTGTACCCTGCCAAGTAAATATCATTCTTGCCAGAGTGTGGTGTCTTATGAACAAAGGCAGGCTCAGGAGTGCTGGGTGATAAAATGACCACTGTCATCTCACTTTGAAATGAAAGCTGTAAGCAAAGTTTAAATAGAGACATATGCTGAAAATGTTATTGATTATTGAAGGGAGGAGAATGAGAGATGCGTCACGAAGTGCCATTTGCTACATTCCTTGTCCCAGGTGTACAATATTGGCTTATGAATTCTGGATTGGTGGTGGCACAGAAGGAGTTCATTTATCTCAAGCAAAAGGATGAAGGAAAATGAGTGAAATATGATTATGCACCAAAGAGCCCAGATTAAATTTTGATAGTGGTATACTTTGCAATTTGAGTGAGCAGGAATTATTACAGCTATCTGCAGACCCTCACACATTTTGTGTTGTTAAAAAAACTCTACAATTTTTTTTCCCAAAATAGGTATTTTGGTAAGTTTACAAGCCCTGAGGGCTTTCACATTGCAGGGTCTTCTCTGGTTTCATTATGAAAAGTTGCAGGTTGTGCAAGCTGGTATATGCCACATATAGCTGCAAGAATGACCACCTCTGTGGATACGCAATCCTGACCACTTCCAGGGCTCACTCCTGAGCTGAAGTGAGGCAATACTTTACCAGTAATATGGACCAATGGATAAAGGGAACTGTCAAGTCACCAGTGAAGCTATGGGTAACCAGCAATTTTGATGGCTCACAATTATGTTCTATTCTGAGTAGTGATACAGATCCAGCATTCTACTCTGCTCCTCTCTTGCATGTTTCTCTTCCTTTCTCTCCTTCACCCTCTGTCTCCCAAGTGTCCCACACAGGATTTTTATATATAAAAAACACACATATGGGACATTAAACTCACAGCTAGCAGGTCCTGTACATCCGAAAAGAGGTATCGGGCCTATGGGACAATGTATAACAACCAAAACATCAAGAACACATCTGATTTATATCATATAAGTAGGTGTATATGGGTTTTCCCCACTGGGTTGGAAAAAAAGAGGCACTTCCCCATGTTATTCTTCTCAACCTTTGATCCTTCTTAACCTCTGATCCCTGCTCACCTTTCTCTCCTCCTGCGGCTGCCAAAATTAATAAAAGCTGCACCCACCAGACATTATGTCTTGACTTCCCTGGTGCTTGGGATCAGGATGCAATGCTTAGCACTGACTCTTACCACAGTTAACTCTCTGCTGCTTATGTTTCTCATTGTTAAAGGTAACAGCTTTTTGTAGTGACAGTCTGGGTCACCAGGTGAAAAAACAAGCAAAGGTTGTAATCTCAGTTTAAAGTTAACAAGTATCCTGGCCTCTTATAGTACAATCATTATTAAATCATATTAAGTTATTGTTTCCCATTAGAAAAAAAGGTAAGCAGCTTGCAGAATTATACAGAGATCCCAAAATACAGATACATTAGAGAGAAATCACTGCATGAAAGAGTATCTCACGTTGTTTTGGATAAAGCATCTTCATCCTCCCTAAATTATACGGTTTAATAACAAATAAATGTCATACTCTGCTACAGTGAGTATATATGGAAGTTCCTATGAAATTTCATGGACCATGACCTATAAAATGTAGCAGAAAGTTGCCCAGAGTGACAGAGACCATGAGTGTTTATTAA
Source organism: Pandion haliaetus (assembly GCA_013401275.1). Taxonomy (NCBI): domain Eukaryota; kingdom Metazoa; phylum Chordata; class Aves; order Accipitriformes; family Pandionidae; genus Pandion; species Pandion haliaetus. Next base: position 441,224 of record VYZV01017315.1, on the reverse strand, counting down.
ACATTGTGTCTATGATTGGTATATATCCTTATCTACCACTCTATTGCTTGTGAATAAGGACAAAAAAAGCCCCAGTATTGATTATTTGATACACTGACATCTGACAATCTTTGTTTCTCCCCTTTTTATTAGCAGACTCCTCAGCAGAGAGTGAATGACACTATTGCGCAGGCACAAGCCAGCTTTGTGGGAGCTTCTGGGAGGCAAGTTCCAAACAGGATGCACGGAGCTGGGAGCTTTCCATTACCACCTGCTTTGAATTATTTGCCTTTTTGGTAGGGCATGGTGAAAACTTTTGTATAAATTTTATCATTTACACACTGTCCTGGTTTCATCTGGGATAGAGTTAATTGTCCTCCCAGTAGCTGGTATAGTGCTATGTTTTTGAGCTAGGTATGAGAAGAGTGTTGATAACACACCGATGTTTTCAGTTGTTGCTAAGTAATGTTTAGTCTAAAGTCAAGGATTTTCAGCTTCTGATGCCCTGCCAGCAAGAAGGCTGGAGGGGCACAAGGAGTTGGGAGGGGACACAGCCAGGACAGCTGACCCAAAGTGGCCAAAGGAATATTCCATACCATGTGACGTTTTAGGAACTGGGGGGGGCATCGCTGCTCGGGGACTTCCAGGTGCGTCGGTCGGCAGGTGGTGAGCAATTGCATTGTGCATCACTTGTATATTCCAATCCTTCTATTATTACTGTTGTCATTTCATTAGTGTTATCATTATCATTATTAGTTTCTTCTTTTCTGTTCTATTAAACCGTTCTTATCTCAAGCCACGAGTTTTAGTTCTTTTCCCGATTTTCTCCCCCATCCCACTGGGTGTGGGGGGGAAGTGAGTGAGCAGCTGCGTGGTGCTTAGTTGCTGGGTGGGGCTAAACCACGGCATGCACCCTCTCTTTTTATGCAATGCCTTGTAAGGGGCAGGCATAAAAATCTGTGTGCATTGCTGACTGCTCTGTGTTAAAAGAGGAAAGCAATGGTAAAATCCTGAATAACATAAATATCATTTTGGTGATGCTGAATGAGAAAGGATTTTTTTTTTTTAGTAGCTTGAGAAGCAACTCAGTTTTATGACCAATTACAAATGATGGTGTTAAGTGTTAGGGGAAGAGCCTAGCATTGCTGCTAACTGATCACCAAGGCTCCTCTCTGCCTTTTGGTTAGCAATGTGGTTTATACATGTGGGTAAAACCTAGCTGGTTTTTTGTTTTCCTTTTTAACAGTTGTGGGTTACTTTGATTTTTTTTTTTTTTTTTTTAAATTGTATGGCTGGTAGCAGGGAGACTCAGTTAACAGCATAAGAAAAAACAGCCAACCTAACCAAAGACATGTAATTGCTGTGGTAAATACCTGGAAGTGGTGTTAGCCACACCAATCTGGACTGCTTACACATAGGACCAGGGGTAATTTTCAGTGGTGTCTGCCATCCATGGGCAGCTTTATTAGATCAGGCTGGGCTCACGCCACAGCTTAACCTAGTCAAGCACTAAGGCGGTGATAACACGTATTCACTGTGGCCCTTCGTGCCAGGATGCTTTGTTCTTTACAAACAATAAATTCAGCCTCACGCTCCTCTGCACTTCCTCTGTTCTCCTGGCATTTCTGAACATAAAGGCAAATTTGCTGTTTACTGAGGTCTTTCTAAGGATTTTAGGGATGCTGGTGATTGGGAACAGAGAGAGCTCCAGCTGTCTGCTGGCCACCACCAGCACTGGTGGGTATTTCACCATGCTTTTTCCTCCACCTCCATCCCTTTTCAGTTTTCAGGAGAAAAAACTGTTGGCAAGGTTTGTCTCTGCACGGCAGGTAAGCATTTACTTTTTTAGTAGGAATAAACTGAAGTTATGTTTGGCAATGTCCTTTGGGAGAGAATTATCTTTGGAGACTGCTCATGTCAGATGGCTGAAACACCTGATTATCATTGCTTGTATTATTGATTGCTGTGCTCTGCATCGCTTCCAGATATGTGCAAGTTATTACACAGCTCAATAGATCCAAAGTTAGGGAAAAAAAAAAGCAAATGCAAGTGACCTGTTTTTTTCTTCCCCTACTGGGAAGATTTCTGTGCTGCCATTCTGCCTCTGACTTGACATTAAATGTTTCCAGATTCCACAGATTTAAGGAAGGTCTGTACAGATACACATCATTGCCAGTTCTTCGCAGCCTCAAACACCTACTTGCCCTAATAGGATTTGCCTTCCCTCCTTCTCCTCATTTTCTTCAGTTAATTTGTCATCTCAATAAAGACCCCAATATCCAGCTGTGGATCGGCAGCAATATTTTCCTATGGAAGCCAGGAGAGCCTGAACACCTCCCAGCAGCACCAGTCCCATAAAGTTAAAGCTGGTTACACAGCAAAGTCCAGAGCAACATACACTCCAATGTAAGGAGACAAAGTGTGACAGCTTCTTCCTCTGACATAAGACCTTGTTTTGAAACCTCACGTATGGACTTAGGTTTGTGAGAACAGTAGAGAAAAACAAGCCAATGTGGTGATACACAGCATATATGATCATATCCCTGTATGCACGGATACATACTTATGCTTTGAATTGCACTATGAGGTCTCATGTCCAAACTGGCATTCATCTCCCTCTTTTTCTGCCTGCTTATTGACCTCAGATGTCCCTATCAGATGTCTTAGTGGTAGTGTTTTCATTTAAAACATGATAGGCATAGCATAGGATAGCTGTGCTGAGACATCAGTAGGTGATGGAAGGTGACCCCGAGCGCTGTGCATCACTGCGAGACAGTATATACGCCCTCTCCAGGGAAGGAGGGAGACACAGATGAAGCACAGCTAAAATCTTTGCAGCTAATTGGTGCACTAAAACAACATTATAAATTGCAAGACTAGAAAGCAGCTAACTCACTGCTCCCTCTAGAAGGCTCCCTCCAGAAGCTCGTGACAGTCTGTGAGAAGACACCTCTATATAATCTCAGACGCTGTGGTAATCAGTCACAGGGAGACATGGCATTGAATGAGAAAGACCAGCTGTGGGAGTCACCCACTGGAAAATGACCTCTAGAAGCTGCTGTTAAAGTTGTATGAGCTATGCAGGCACTTTCAGTTCCTTCCACAGGTGTGAAGTCATTTGTGATAGCTATAGGAAAATCAGGTGGCTGCTAACTTACGAAGGAATTATGTGCAAGTGGAGGAAACTGCCTGTAGACCATTATGGTTAATGTAAAATTCAGCCCAAACCAGTCCTATGCAAAGCTCAGAGCTCTTCTTTTCCAGTGGGGACTCCTGTTTTTGTGAGTTCCTCTGCATGACTGCAGAAAAAGAAGCAGAAGATGAGAAGAGGGGATACAACAAGGAGAGCACAAGAACCAAGAGGACACTTCACAGTTACAGCAATGAGCTGTGATGCAGAAAATCTTGACCTCATTCCCATCAGACTCACACGCTATGATGTCATTAGGGACGTCTTCCATGTGCATGTTCCCACAGTGCCTTTCCCCTCTATCTGTTCCTTCCACACGGAGCGCTCACCAGAGCCAATGCCATTTATTATGAAGATTACTCAAAGAGCCCTATGAAGCTGTCATTGAAGGCAAAAGAAACTTATGTATTGTCTTTAGTGGAAGTTAAGGAGAAAAGTCTTAAGAAGCAGGAAGAACAGGATCAAATGCGGTTTTCCAATTACTGTTTCAAATAGGTTACAACTGACCAAAGCAACTAAATCCCATCCCTTGAAACAATTCCAAACTAGAGTTGGAGTAATTTCTAAACAAATCGTTCAGCTAGAGCTTGAAGAAAGCTCAGCTCTGGATTTACTGCATATTGCTGAACTACTTTGGGCAGGAGATACTTCTTTTCAAAGCAAACTGCTAGTGACTTTACTCAAAGTATAATCATGTGTGGCAAAACAAAACCAGGATTTCTAAGAAATAAGCCACCCCACTGGAGGTACATTTTTGCAGGGAAAAAGATTAGCAGACCTTTTGGGGAGATGATTATGAATCCCAATATTGTTACTACAACACAACCATCATATGCAGAATTCCTCTCTAGGGTAGCAACTTCCCTTCCCATTGGTACAGCAGGAAGGAGATCGAAATTTGCCTTTCACGCTTCCCAACTCCCTGTTATGGAGCACTTTGGCACTGAAGCATTATAAAATGAGCTGTGCTCTCTTGAGGGCTTTTCTGCTTTTTTGCTCCAACACAAATAGTAAGGTTGCACATCTTACCATCGACATATATTCTAAATGTGTCCCGTGAATTCTCCATCTTTTTTAGTCTAGCTCATTACCATAATTATGCTAACTAGAAGGGAAAAGTCCCATCCTCCAGAAATTTGTGCATGCTCACAAGTGGAAAAAAAGATTCTTATACTCATAGGAACAAGTGCTCTTATAATACAGCAATTTAATAATAAAATGAGCACATAAATTCACTGTACAGTTCAAGGGCTTTCGGAATAAACAGGTATTATAAATTATGGTCTAATACTCCTGAGTTATGGTTGTCAATCACCAAATGAAGGAAAGAATAAACTCTTTTTTAAACTACAGGGATCTTGGACACAACATCTTCTGTGGCATCGCTCCTCCAAGTCATACCAAGGCTGAATTGAACTCACTCATGTTTATATTGTTGGAAGAAGCTTCCAGAGAGAAGGAGGATTTTTTTTCCTTTCTCTATCTTAGTGCATCCAGAACGTAATTCTGTACTTACACTCTGAAGTAAGATTTTTCTGACTAATCCAGTATTTAGCAATTCCCCCCTGACCAGCAATGAACCTGGAAGATTAAGGCCTGACTGTGTGAAAAGGAAAGCACCAGGTCTCACGCAGCATTTCTGAAGGTGAGCTCTTGAAAATGGGGCCAATTATTGGGTCATTTTTGTCTGATGTGAACGTGCCAAACCAAATCGGGGCACTAATTAGAGCATAATACCAGGTCTGTTCAAAGAAATAAGGCTTGCGCAAACATGCTCCGGTTTCAAACCCCTGTCCAAGATCCATGCCAACACTCAAGATACCCGAAATACAAGCACAAGTGGAGAAAGACCCAGCAGGGCTGTGGCCACTCTCGCAAGTCCCGTCTGTAAGGCACATTTGATGAACCCACCTTAGCAGACTGATTTACAGGCTACGGGGGAGCTCAGAGGAGGTGCCTGTTGCACTGACCTTCTCAAAAACCAGCGCACCTGCATTATATACTGGCTGCTATGGCAACATCAGCCTCCGAAGGTAGGATAATCATGATGCAACTCCATATTTTCAGTTGCTTCATTTACTCTCCTCCACTATTATCTCCTCTATTTCCAAAAGCCAGGAGAAAACAGGGTGGATGGGGAGGAATATTTTCAATGCACCTCAATTAATCACTTCTGAGCCCAGATTCAGCTAATATTGGGCATTTAATTGATGAGCCCGTGTTTGGAAGATAATCACCCTGTGCTACCTCTGCAGTCGGCGGAGAGAAAATGGCAATGGAGTCCACCTAGCACCCAAATCACTCCCTGGAAGTGCTTCTTCCCAGCTGCTGTGGAGGTCCTCCAAGGTGACTTAGGCATCTTTTCTGGATGCCTGTAGATAACTGGGATAAACCGAGACCTCAGTAGCGTGCAACAGGATTAAAAAATAAAATAAATGGGTTGCCAGGCAAAACAATAAACACATATCATGAAATAAAATATACTTTAAAAATGTGATTCCAACTATACCAACATGGAGTGGCTTCAGGGATTATTTTAATGATTTTTCTTTTTTTAATCAAGACTCATACTTTCAGTAAGAGATGGGAGATTGGGCACATTCAACTTATTTGCACAGGTAGGTAAAAAGAAATTTCCTTTAAAATCAAATTCTCTGTGTTAAGAGGAATCCACAGTCCCCTTGTTAAGAAGCTGCCCTCATGGCTAAAGAACCACCACAGAATTTTTATAGCTGTATTTGTCACAAAAATATATGATTTTGCTCTTCCACTATCAGAATATACTAAAAAATAATTTAAACTGTCTTCCAGACTTATCTACAGTGTGTATATGACATTGTTGTTAGCAAGGGAGGCTCTGGGGACAGCAAAGAAATGAGAGAACTGAAAGCACTATTCCCAAAGAGGCTGAAATAAGTATATTGCTTCTATTGCTTTTTGAACATTTGCCAGCAAATAATTATTCATAGAGGAAAATATATGGGTATGTTTAGGGTCCCTTGCCACCGCAAATGGTGGGCAAAGATTGAGATCAGATCTGTGAGTGCATCTACTGATTTCAAATAGCTCCACCAATTTACACCCACCTAGTATCTGGCTCTAGAGCAAGGAGGTAGGAAATGGAGGGCTTCTGCAAAACGCCGTGGCTGTTAGGCTGCAGTGGCAGTCATTCAGGCAGAGTGGGCGCAGCAGGTCACGGCATGTGGGGGAAACCCCGGCACACACCCACCGTGCCTTGCTGAGGGGGATGGATGCACAGCCAAAAGCAACCAAGCTTCCATGGCTTGTCCTAACGCTCCGTGATGGGCTACAACTGCCCAGGAGCAGCTAGAGGATAAGCAGCAGTTTCATTACTTGTCATCATTGACTCCTCCCCAAACCCCCAATCCCAAAGTATTTAGCATCAGAACTAACATACAGCTATTTAACACACCATATACATGCTCTCACATCTGTGCATGGCACATGCTATACTGCCTGCATGCTCACACACATGAACACCCTCTTAGGGGAAACTGAGGCACAAAGTCAGGCATTCACCAACAGTCACACGAGGAAGTTGCATTAAAGGAAGAGTTCCCAAGGTTTCTCTCCAGCACTTTGTTGTGTCACAGCACTGCAGCTAAGAAACTATATATATCCTGCTCCTAAGAAACAACAGGTTAATTTTAGCAACTCTCAAATGCCAACAATTCAGACTTCAGATACTCTCTCTTCTCCCTGTGGTTTGCATCCCTCTGCCTCCTTGCCAGAAGATGCATTATGCTTAATGCCCCCTGTCTTCTTCACAACTTTTTAGTGCACATACAAAAGAGTTTACTAGAATAAAAATAATGCTCATTATGCAGCAAGGGAAGGAACTAGGAGCTTGCTAGTCATCAACCCAACTCCAGAAGCATCCTGCAAGACTGCACTTCCTGATAGTTTCCAAAGTTATCATCATGGTAGTTTATACTTCTTGAGCTGCGAAGTAACTGGAAAACATTGAGATAATTTTCCTACTGTTTACTTTGTGAGGAAAATAAAGGCAAAATAGCTTTTTTTCTTATCCAGAACTCACGTGTGGAGTGTTTTTAATTTCAAATTATTTATTGAGTGGGTGCTTACTGAGTCACAGGGGACTTTTGCCAGATGCCAAGAGATTCTCTTGGAAGTCAGGAGTACAATACTATATGCTTGAAAATCGGGCACTTATGTGAAATAGCCAAGAATCACATGCAAAAATATACAACTGGCATCGGCAAACTACAACAGAGCAAGACACAGCACCTTTTTTTAAATACTTTTTTAAACAGAGAGTCTTAAAAGTCACAGGAAAGTGATTGCTCCTACCGTGCTTTGGCCTTTAGAGAACATAGCTCTTCATTACAGAAATATGCCTTATTTGGGGATATTAGCATTTCTTCCTCCTTCTGCTCCTTTTTAAAACATGACACCAGCAGGAACAAATTAAGTAACTCACATTCTGCATACTTACTTATCTGCCGTGTGTAATGTCATCTCAGCTTTTTTAGTTCTTTTCACTAGCACCAAGATCATCTAAATAATGAAATATTTCAAAATAAATACTAAGTGTCTCAGATCGGGATTTCCTTTACTGTGAAACACATTTGAACCTCCTGCCAGGCCACGTGCATTTTGGATGTGAGCTGCTCCTGGGCATGATTCTGCAGCAACACCAGCATGAGCAAGAAGTGATGCCCACTCCCTCCAGCATGTCACAACGAGCAAGGGTGAGCAGAGCACATGATGCTATCAATTTAAACATGTTCTATTCTCCAGTGGGTGTCTGCAAGGTTTGGCAGAAGCCCCCGGTTATGCTCCCTAGGAACTTTTCAAAGTAAATAAACAAACAAGTCACAGGAGGAGGATGCAGCCCTCGCCAGGAGCAGCTGCCTAGTCCCACGGGGCAGCCCTGACTGGTGCTCAGCACGCTTGCATGCAGATAGCAGCCCGCAGGGAGACGGTAGGCAGGACCAAGCTTCGTTAAAATAATGTTAAAGTAATGAACTCAGTGAAATGTTTTCGATCAGCTAGCGCTGCTGGTTTGAACTGCACCAGTATGCTCCTCCACACAGCCTTTCGCAGGCAGAATCGGGCTGGCTCAAAGGCAGCAAGAGGCGACTCAGCTCTCCATCATGGCCCAGACAGAGCTCTGAGGGCAACCTAGACTTTTCTTAGAGCTTTTTGGCCATTTTGGCAGCCTGTGCTTGTTACTGCCTGGATAAGACTTTTCTTTCCGAAAGAAGAACCACCAGGGGATAACGACACATAATTGCTAACTGCTGCACTTGGTTAGGGACCAAAAATGCTCGAGAAGGAATTTTTATCCCTTAAAAGAACACAAAGCATAGAGCAAAAAATGCTGAGCCTAACATTTGTGTTTCCTTTTGGCTGTCCTTTGGCTGAGCATCCACAGCCTGCCTTCAGACTGCCTGAAGCCACGAGATTTCCCTCCCTCTGTGCGCTGAGGCTGCATATCTGTGTCTTTGCTTGGGACATGGCTGTGACAATGAGGTAGGAGCTCTGCATCACTGCTACCTCCTCCCCTTCCCATCCACCTAAATCCTAAACAAGATTTCTCTCTCTTGTTTTGGCTTTCATCACTGACCTACTTGACTACTTTAGTGAATTTAATCTCAAATCACTCAGGGATACAGGGCAAAAAATATTTTTTCCCAGGCTACAGATAAAGAATGTAGTTTCAGGGAGCTTAAATGGTGCAACAGGACTTTTTGGTGACCGGAAGAAATTTAGAACCTTATGATAAATTTGGGATATTAATGTAAGAATAAAGTCACAGTGCTAGAAGCAATATCTTATTGACAAAACTGCTAGGAAGTTGCAATGGTAATAAACAAGGAATTGAGATGGATTACTGGTGATATGCTTTTGAATGTATTACTCATTGCCAGCTGTCGGATACCTCGTGAAGTCCTTACATACTTGGGTAAAATACTGGACTTATAAATATCTTTCTCAAATGGGACTATTAATGAAAGTAACTACAGTAGGTGTGGTCACTGACTTGATATCGAGGAAGAGATACTAATGCAAGTTTTGTCCTGGTTTCATCTGGGATAGAGTTAATTGTCCTCCCAGTAGCTGGTATAGTGCTATGTTTTTGAGCTAGGTATGAGAAGAGTGTTGATAACACACCGATGTTTTCAGTTGTTGCTAAGTAATGTTTAGTCTAAAGTCAAGGATTTTCAGCTTCTGATGCCCAGCCAGCAAGAAGGCTGGAGGGGCACAAGGAGTTGGGAGGGGACACAGCCAGGACAGCTGACCCAAACTGGCCAAAGGGGTATTCCATACCATGTGACGTATATAAACTGGGGGGAGTGGAAGGGTGGGGAATCACCACTCAGGGACTAATGGGGCATCAGTCAGCAGGTGATGAGCAATTGCATTGTGCATCACTTGTATATTCCAATCCTTCTATTATTACTGTTGTCATTTCATTAGTGTTATCATTATCATTATTAGTTTCTTCTTTTCTGTTCTATTAAACCGTTCTTATCTCAACCCACAAGTTTTAGTTCTTTTCCTGATTTTCTCCCCCATCCCACTGGGTGGTGGTGGGGAAGTGAGCAAGCGGCTGCGTGGCGCTTAGTTGCCGGCTGGGGCTAAACCATGACAGTGTCATAGTTTATTATACTAATTGGTTATGTCAAGTCTGTCTTTGTTGATACTATAAGAAATGTATAGTATATAGCTATAGCTATGGCTACATATCATGGCTATTTTCTCACTCAAGGTTTAAAAAAAAAGTTTTCTTTCAGTTACTGCTGGGGCCTTAAGGACTTCAGCAGTCTTGGCAATCAGTACAATATACTGTGTATTTCTAGGAAATCCTTGAAAAATATCTAAAATTTCTAACATGGGGACTGGGATCAGCTCACAGGAATACACTCATATGGGATGTTTGCTGCTTAATCAAACAAGTTCTAAATTATGAAATGTCTGACAAAAATTTCTTATTTTTATTAGCGTTCCAAGCTTCTGTACGTTGTAGGAGACATTCCTTAGAAAACCATGTTTATTCCTCAAATGCTTAAAGATTATGTCATAATGTTTATTTCCAACACATTACCAAATGCAAGCAGCAAATGTTGCAGATCAAAATGTTGCAAGACTTTGTCAGAAGTCCTAGAATTTGTTAAAATACAAGACATTGCCTAAATACAGGGTATTTCTATTAAATGAAAAACTATTTAAGTATTTGCTAGCGGTCAGCAATATCCTTTCCAAAATAAAAAAGAAAAACCCCCATAGTTCTTAAGAAATGGCAGTGGAAATCTCTGTAACTTTAAAGACTTTATTTAAGACTAAGCTTGAAAAGATCTGTTTGGGAGCTGAAAATCCTTTGTATGTAACTGAAGGATAGTTTGAGTTATTTCAAGCAGAATTTTAATTTCTGTGAAATGATGAAAGAACTAAAGGAATATCTCGAAAGGCAGACTCAACTGAAGGAAAACAAACATTAAACCACTAATTATATAGACACAGGGAGTATTTCTGGTACTCAAAAAAAATAAACAGAAAGAAAATTGGGATTCAGCTGCAAACTTATTAATGACCAGTATTTTCAAAGCTTACTGATGTGTCTAGGGCCAATATTTAATAGAAATATTGAAATTTACAGTAAAGCTATGGAAAGCCAAAAATAAAATCTGACTCAAACGCATTGCTCATTCAGAATTTCTCTGATCTCAGTATTTTCATTTTGTCTCAGCTTGGTCACCTCTTTCTATTCCTTGGCAGCTCTGCACTGCTTCTACAATACAGGTGTATCACTTACACATCTACTATGAAGCTGTGCAATGAGTTTGTTAAAGTCCTGCTAAAGGTTTGTGTGTCTTTTCTTTCCCTTCTCAGTCACTATCATGGGGGAAGAAAATCTTATGTAAGTTAAGATAATAATAGCTTCGCTTGTTAAACATCAGACTAAGTATTTCTGGAGAAGCGATGGAAAGTAACATCAGTAAATAGAGAAAATAGGAGGGTATAAAATTCTGAATAGTCATTAATTTGTCTCTTTCAAGACAGCTCTCATGAATGACATGCAGGTAACTGAAATGAAACACATTAACTGCGTTCGCAGAATTTAGTTCACTGCCTTCACCTTTGCCAATTTTAAACAGGCTGAAGTACCAAGAGTGTGCCAAAGAGGACCCAAGTCACCTCCAACAAAACTCTTTGTCACCTGTGAACTGCTTTGCTTACTGTGACATGAAAGAGGACCCTCTGCTAATGTATTTTTTTTTCCTACCATAATTCATGGCTCCAGATGATCAGAGTCCAAACCTCTTTTGGCTGGAATTGGCCACAGAAGCTCTGCAGAGGCATTGAATGATGTATGCCCAAGCTGGTCCTCTCATGGACCACAGGCACACCTGCCCCACAGCCACACGGGGGTCTCGGGCTCTTCAGGATGAATTTGGAGGACATGTCCCAAGGGCCTGGGCAAAGGGCATTGGAGGGAGGGATGGGGCTGGGCGACGGGTGGGAAGGGTGACACTGTTGCTCCAACACATGCACTGAGCTCAACAGTGCTCAGCATGTCCAAACCCTCCATTTTTCTCCAGACCTCACCTGCAGACAACACGGGCAGCCTCTCCAACCCTTGCCGAGGGAGTGCACTCCTCCAAATCCAGCATGGGTATGCCTGCATGGCACTGCCCACTGCCACACAGAGATACCTGAGGAGCAGAAGCTGGCAGGGGCTGCACTAAAACTCTGTTAGTGCAAAAATTCACTGAGCTCTAAGTAAGTGACCTTGTGGCTCCCTACACAAAACTGCATCATACAGTACAAATTTACCCATATGAGCCTTCAGCTATTTCATTTCCCGCAGCTCTCTTGTCATCGTTTCATTACATGCCGTCCCTTTCCAGTGAAACTACATTTTACTTAAAAAGGGCTATGAAGAATAAATGTAGCCATAGCTGAACAAACAAGTCAGGTCTGCAGGTGTACCAAACTTTTAGAGGAATCTTGCAGCAGTTTCTCATTTACACTGAATGAACTGAACTCTGCTTTGCTATACAGTTAAAAGTAATAGGTTTGCCTGCATAGCAACTAATTTTTAATGATTCCTTTTTCTTCTGAATCTTGTGCTGTTTTTTCTAAAGAATATCTGGTGCGTTAGAGTAAGGCAGAAATTCCTAAATCACTTAAAAATACAACTTTGTTTACTTAACTTTCGGATAACGCAAATAACTTACTTATACATTTGCCTTTTAAATTCTCCTCTGGCTATTGACTTTGTACATTATTAGTCTCTTGTTAAGCTCACTAAAAATCTTTCAAAAGAAGTCACTTAAATCTGTAAGCTCTCCATGTTTTGGCTCCTAGCTGTATTTGGGACTGTGTTCAAATATTTGTGTTCTTAAAGTTCCAAGAAACATCTTATCTGTCCCTAGAATCACTCAAGGAATTTTGGCATAAAACTGCCTTTTATTTTCTGAACAGACAGAAAACATTTGACAGCCAGGTTCTGTTTCAGTTGATAAATGTAGACCCTGACTCACTGGTTAATGGCCACGTGTGTTCAAGTATTCACCTCTGCAACAAGCTGATGCCATGCAAAATGGGAGCGTGTGCATGGCATTGCTGAAATGGGCTTTCTCCTCCGTATTGTCTGAAATTTTGATGAAAGCCAGTCTCCACATTAGTTCAACTAGTTCACTAATGTAACATGTATTCCACTTCACAGACTCCAACCTCCTGTTTATTGCTCACATTGTTTTAAAGACCCATAGTTAACAAAAGCTTGTGCCATGGTTAATAGAGGTAATATCTTTAATTGCCTCAGCCATGAAACATCAACAGCTGTCCTAGGATTATCTACAGAGTGTCTTTTAGTTGGAATGGGAGTACAGATGAATGCCTATTAATTCAAGTTAATTAACGGCCTTGTATTTTCTAGTGTGGACATTCAGCAGATGCTTGTTCAGCAAAACAAACAGGTGTGTGCTTAATTGTGGTTCATTCCAGGCTGATCCATAAACTGTTGTGTGTCTTCCCAAGAATGCACGTTCATTAACTCAAGTTAATTGCTGTTCAATTACCTTGAGTTATAGCATGTCCCTGAACACTAGTGCAGACAGACCCCCTAGAGATTTCTTGTACTTCAACCGTTAATTAAGCCATACCGCGTATTGTTGGTAACTGATTACATCTAGTTTTGAAATAATAACTTCACAGTTATGCTTAAATTGTTTCCTACTAGGATTTTTTCAAATCTCCTATATAATTGTAATTAGAGGTAATTGGAGTGATAAAATTTCTTTGCAATAAAGCACACTTGCATTAATATTATTATTATTATTATTGCACTTGGCCACAGACATTGCCTGCCATCATTTTTTTATACAACCCATTTGTTTAGATGGAAAGAACAGCATGTATTTCACTTGATTATCTCAGAATGACACTCATATGACGGCAGATGTTTTGTAAATTTTAGGGTTCTTTCTCTTAATTTTCAAACATTGTTAAGATTTTTGCCCAGTGTTTTTGTAGAAATTTCAAAAAGATACCTTACCATTTCATATATTTTGATTTTTCCCGCTAACAGAAAGACAGCATGACCAAAGCCTTTCTTTTCACAAACTACAGCAATTCTGATAAACGATAGCTGGGAACAATCGATAAAGATCTCAGACAGTCATCACAGCAAGAAACTAAACTTTTTAATAATATAGCACACCAGTGAACGAGTAATACACTGGCATCCCTCTGCAACATTGAAATGTATTTAAAAGAATTAAAGTGATCAACACCTTCACAGTACTTACAAAGAAGACAGAAGTTAATGCGATGACCTTAGGGTGCAACTTCATAAAAAAAGAACCAATGTAAAATTATTTTTTTTAACTTAATGTAATTCCCACATTAAGGGTAGGAAAAAAAAGAATTAGTCAGAGCTAAGACCAAAGATGAAGCTGTAGCAATAAATGTTTTTAAAACTGGTGAATGCCATTTGAATATATTTCTACTCAGTATGTCCTCCTGAAACTAATGGAGCCCCTCCTGGGCACTTAGATGAACAAAGAATAACTAGGAACTCTTAAAGTTGTTATATCCAACTGGCACTCTAAAGCTTCTCCTGATGTGTGCTAGGCGTGTGAGGAGGGAATCCCACCCCAGCAGCTCCCCATCTAACAATTACCCCATGAAAACCTCTTTGCCCCGCAGGAGAATTTTATTGTACCATCAACAAAGCAAACGTATCATAAGCACCCATTTGCTCTGAATATTCTTTAGTCCACGCCAAGGGAGAAGCTTTGCAAATTTTGCAAACTTGTTAAAGTTCTAAACTTCTAAAAAAATGAAACTGGGTTTTGGATGTGTATGTGTGGAAGCCTACCCAACTTCTGCCAGAGCAGCGTGCAGGGCTCCTGGTTATGGTACTTGTCAATCTGAGAAAGAAAACCATCCCAGTTTTGGTCTTCTCTGTGTCATTGGGAAATAGGCAGAGGTGGCCCTATCAGCTCTGAATGCACCTCTACATTGCAATAGTTGCCTGATGGGCAACAAGAATGGAAGAGACAGAAAGAAAACAAGTGAAGGATAAAGAAAGCGTTAGAATAGGCAGTTTTGCTAGGAGTATATTTAAAACAAAACTTACATAATAGTAGCAGCAGATTGCTTTGTTTCCGAATCATAGAATCAGAAGATAGTTGCTCTGTTAACACTCATTAAACCATTCAAAAATGAACTATCTGCTTACACTCACTGGAGTGACAGAAATCACAAGCAATACACGGCTCTTCCCTTCCCTGGGCCACACGCTATAGAGAAGTGGGGCAGGGCTACAGCAATGGGGTGCAGACACTCAGGCTGCAGATACGATCCTGCACGCTGCAGAATGGACTCCAGCACCTACAAGTTACTCTGCCTCCCTTGCAGGGCACTGCTACGTAGTGAGCACACAGAGACGCTGCACTGAGCTCCGGGGCCCCGCTGGAGAAGTCCTGATTCGGAGAGCTGGGATGAGCGTCACTCATCAAGGCCACGTTTTATCCCTTACACCCGCTGACTTCCCACTGCCATTGATCCTAGGACTCCCTTTAAGCCAACATACTTTCTTTCCCCCTTCCTCCTGCCTGGCACAGTAATGAATTATGGCACCTCCAGTGCCAAGTGGAAAAGCCAAGCTAAGGAGAGGCCGCAACAGGGCTGTGCTGAGCTGCATAGCATATGGTTAGCACTATTAAAGCAGCCAAAAAGCAATAGCAACTCGCAGTGAATTTCACACAAGACTCCCAACAGGATCAGCTCTTGCCAATCTCTAATATCGGCATAATAGAAGGGAAAAATTTCCAAGCTGTACATGGCCAATAAGCACCCTCTCTGCTCCATGACAGCACCTTGGGAAGCAGGTGCTAAATGCTGAAAATCTTTTCACTGTCTCCAATCCCCTAAAAAAGAAAGGAAAAGCCAATCCCCTTTGTCAGAGCCCCAAAGCCATGCACTACACATCTTCCCCCCGCTCCAGTGCAGAAGACCTGGCCGTGCAGTTCCTAGGGGAAATAATTTCCATTAACTTCCCCCAAGTGAGACACTGGGGGTTGTCCCAATACCGCAGATTCAGCTCCCGCATGCAACATATGGCATGTAGATCAACCTGCAAAGCATCAGGAGCTACAGCCAAATTTACAAAATTATTTAGGTGCCTTTAGCTAAAACTCAAGTCATTAGTTAATACTCTCTTTCTCAAAATGATACCTTTCTTACTAATCTGAAAAGATTTTCGGAGATGACTAGGACTTGGCACTTGAAATGTGGAGGCTGCAAACACAAAACATCCAGAGGATCTGGATTTTTTAAACCAGGCTAATACCCACTGTCTGAAAACCAGGCCCTCATAAAATGGCTGAGGTTGATCAAGTAGAACCACATACCGTGATTGCTTTGAAACATCTAAATTTTTCACTATATGAAGCAAGAACCCAGTTTGGATTCCTTCAGACATCTCTCCAGGACTGCTTTCCCCACATGACCCAATTACACGGGCTCTGTTAACACCTAATGGTACAGCTGCATGATAATTTATTCACAAGCATTTTAAAAAACAATTCTACATTTCCAAACAAAGTCACGGATACTGCTGATTCATTTACCCCAAATTAAAAAGCTTCATCTTCATTTCTCTCTCCCAAATTTAACTTTCAGCATTTTAATTGTTTCTTCCTTCATCGTTAGATCAATATCAATCGTCATCTTCAGTTACCAGAAGTTGCATGTTCCTGAAAATTATGTTAAATTTAGATGCTAATGAAAACTGTTTACACTGTTTAACCACAGAAATGAAACCTCTATTACAAACCATAAAACCTTTTAGTTATAACAAGAAACCTTAATTTCTACCTCAATCTCCTTTCTACCATCTGCTGCCCTACAAGACCCATCCCAGAAACCATGGACGAAGCAAACAAACAAACATAAAAAGGATAATTGTTAATTTTGCTTTACAACACAACAAACATTAAAAGAATTAAAATAGTCACATTAACCATTACACTGAAAATTATGTTATAAAGCAAACTAATCCATGTATGCCAGCACATGCCAATATTCCTTCTCTCCAACTGTCTTCCCAAACAACCAACCAGACATCCTGTACAGAAATATATAATTGACCCATAACACCCACTCAACACTCTCCATCCTCCCAGAAGGAGTAAGACAAAAAACTCCCAGTCATTAAAAGAAATACCACAAATGTGCCCTACCATAGCAATTGGTGATAATTATTCTTTCATCTAAAGCACTGCACAGTTAATTAGATATAATTATTTAAAATATTTATGTTTTAAACATATAAATAATATGTGCTCTGGCCAATTCCTCAGAAATGGCTATGTGAAACACTGAGACTGCATCTATGTCTGCCGTTCCCAGATGTTGTTCTCGTGGGTCACCATGTGTCTTTGTACAATTACAGACCCTATCATGTTCTGGGAAATGCTTCATCAATCAGCATCAGCTTCTCTGTGTCGTGGGATGGAGAGAGCTTAAGGCAGACAGTGGGTTTCAGGATAAGGGCCATATTCAGAATGCACCAGAAAGGTCTAAATCTCCTAACATCAACTGCCATTCACATTTCTAGTATAGAACCAAAATCTAAATTGTGTGGGGGGGTGGCAGTGGGGAGAGGTTAAAATTATTACAAAAAGCTAACACAGTATTTTAATTATTTTCTGTGCTGCAGTAGCCAAGCAATCTTAGAGAGTCATCTCTCCTTTTTATTGGATTTAGATGAGATACAATCAGATAAGGTAAGACACTCTGCACTGTATTCTACTTCTTAACAGTTGAAAATCTTTGTTTCTTGCTTTTTCCTAATCTGGCCCCAAAGAACAGTCAACACATCTCCATCAGGGTTATAGTATGAACAAAATTGTTCCAGTAGTGACTTGCACATTAATCATGTCCCAAGACCAAGCAAAATCAGACAAACACAGCCATGCTATATGGCTGCTAAATAAAGTCCCATGAAGTAAGAAGCTAATGAGCTCATTTGAGCAATAATGTGGTAATGTGGCTTATGCCATCTGGAATGCAGAATGAACTGCACTCTCTGCTTTCTCTCTCTGAATCCTAAACCTCCCTCCCAGCTAATATACATGATGGCAGGGAGACAGTTTTGATTCCTGATATAAATCCACTGATTTCCAGAGACAAAAGCATGATTTGTACCTTTTTTTAAGGAAAAGAAAAGAAAGAAATTGTACATCAAGACATCATTCTTTTTATAATCTGGACAATTTAGTCAGGAGCCATAGTCTAACTCTTGACTGACCTAATTCGCTACTTCACTTATCTTACACACCTTCTTTAATGAATACATGTTCCTTTGATTAAATTAACATTTTTGTCTACCTAATTAGCCTCAAAAACCTGTGCTAAACCAATCTAAAAGTGACTTCATTACTGCTCATTGGTGCATGTTTGCTACCCATCACCATCAACTCAACAGGTGAAGAATTAGAAGAACATTAACTCTGGCTTATTTGGCTTTCCACAGCAATAGTCACACTCGGAGCGTGCAGCCAATCAAAGCTTTCAATCGACCCGGTAGGACAGTGACAGATGTTTTAATCATGTGGCTTCATTCATTAGTGCTCATTTGCCTGGTTGGCCAGGTTTGTGGTTCTGAGAGACAGTTGAAACAAAAAATAATTAAACCTAACCAGCTTAATTACCTGTTTACATTCATCCTTCAGCTGGTACAGTTCACAGGTTAACAACAAATTGAAAATATAAATAAAAAACAGTTTATCCAGACCAGTGAGCTAATAAGTACGCTCACCAGAAGATGCATCATTGCTTGTCTAGGAACATAAGCACAAGTTGCTTAATAGGTACTTAAAGTACACTGGATAATGAAATCATACCAGAGCTAATGAATATATATAGAATTGGGTAGGCAGCTGCCAGTAAAAAAAAAAAAGTTAGTGAAACTATCTTGCTAATTCAGTTTGCAGAGACAATTAGAGAAGGCCCTTGAAGACAATTCAATAGACCCTGCTAATACTGCAACTACTATCGATTATTTTCATGGTGATATCATGTTGCTTCTTTCCTGACCAGTTTCTCATATAAACAACCCCCATACACCGCTAAAATATTAAACTAATAAATTCAAATAAATTTCAAAAGAAAATTAAATAAATTTTAAATACATTATATTAAAAACCATCTAAAACATTGACTGAGTGTCCACAACTCAATGAACCTGCTGGGATTGCTCTCATCAGCCATCAGTTCAGATTCCATCTAACACCAAGGTAAAAGTGTGACTAAAATAAATTTTTTCCTGAATTTCCTGAAGCTCAGGGAAGATCTACAGCTCAAATCTTTGATAATAATTATTGAAGTCTGCACTGTAAATTTGGTATGTGAGGCCTTGGAAAACCTGTGCCAGTAAAGATGCTCTAGAACAATATTTATCACAAACTTTCCAGCTGTTTTGACTTTTTGCTTTCACCTGCTTTGTTCTTTCACTATCAGAGACCCTAAAGTCTTGCATCATTAAATGTCATTCTTCAATGAAAATATCTCTTCCTCTATCCTCTTCTTTCATGTTATTTTATGTACGGCGTTATAGGAAATCCAACATCTGCATGGGGTGAGAGAGTGTCTCTGAGGATTTTTATTAAAGGTCCATTTGATTTTTTTCAGCATCACCACAGACTCTTTCTTTCACAGTTCCCAGTAGTTGAATAAATATGAGACAGAACTGAGGCAGAAAGGTTAGAGCATCTTTTTTCAAGACCATCCTTCAATATACTAAGACAGGATGCTTCAGCAAACAGGAATGGTCCCCCTGGCACAGCCAAGAGCCCACAGCACCGAGCGCCAGGGAGGTGAGGCAGAGACTGCCCGATGGACACCCCCACCCATGCATCAAGCAGACGGGAACACCAGCACAACATGCAAGAAATCTGGAAAGTGTGGTCCTCCCTCACACCGTTTATCCTCCTGACTACCAAAGAACCTAAACTAAAATTCAAGACCTCTGCAGTATAATTTAGCAGACCATAACTACTTCTTTCTGTTAATAATTTTTAGAAAGCTCTGGATAAATAATAAATATTGGTACATGACTTTTATCCCAGTCATAGCTTGTTCTTAGCTTTTCAAAGAGATTTTTTCCCCAAAATATCCTGTGGAGACCATTTGGGGTTTGTTTTCATTTTCAGGCTCTGCTAAACTAAGCATTTGATTCAGAGAAAATAACAGGTTTGAAAGAAAGGCTCTGGGAAACTTAAACATAACAGATGCTTATTTGCAGACATCTGATTTAACTGTACGGAAAACCCCAGTCTAAATCCTGAAAACCATAAATGTCAGCCAGCTAGAACAGAATAATAACCACTTATCGATATGGATGCATCTAGTAGATAACAGAGTTCCTGGATCATAATATTCATATAACTGCTCTCAGTTTGCTTCTTCCGAACTCTCAAATTACAACTGGCAATACTGTATTTCATTTCTCAGTGCTGCGCATTGGTGGGTCACAGTGAAGGGACTGGTTTGTTACAAGCTGGTAGTTTTCTTCCAGTATGTGAACTATTTAGCCTGGAATTAATATCCAAGGAAGCTCATATAGGATATTCCCAGCGGTATAGACGGCCAACAGCAGCCACCTCTGTGATTTTCAAAAGAGCCCATCGAATGCAAGCTGGCAGCTCACACCTTGTAAATCTAAATCTCTTAATCTTTGAAATTACAGAACGTCGATGATCAAAGTAAAGTCACAGGCAAAACCACTCTGAAACTTCAAAGCAGCCTGGATTGGGATTTGGCTTTTCTGTGTGTCCATACAGAGGCAAAACCAAAGTTTGCAAAAATTTGGTGAAGATCACAATCTGAAAATTTAGGACCATTTGAAACAATAGTCTTAGCACCATAAATCAACAGAGCAGAGAGGACACTGGCATTTTAATGACAAATGTGAAATTTCAGCTTAGAAATCGGCATCAGGTCAGGCTGCTTAATATTTTCTTGTGCTTTTCTCTTTATCTGGGTAAGGGATAAGATACTCACAGACCAAGTAACTTGGATGGCATTTCACCCTTAGTCTGGAAGTTTCATTTTGTTCCCTGTGCTCTTGCCCTTTCAAAATCAGGCCCAGATTACCTTCATAAAACATGAGTCACCTATACATTAGGTGCACAATCTCAGCAAGGTGCTCAGGTTAACTCTGTAGCCAAGGAAAATAGAAAGCAGTCACCAGAGGGTGATTCATCCTGCCCAAGTCAGATGCCTACTGGGGGATGTGCTAAAACAACTCTCTCCTTGGATACCTGAAACTTGGCAAAGGAAATTTCACATCAGATGTGCAATATTCTTGATTCCTTAAGCCAACGGTCTATCTCAGCAGTGTTAACACCAGTGCATTTTTTGTTTGCACTTCTAATTACTTTTCATTACATCTTCAAACTTGTCTGAGACATACTTTGAGAAATTTTGGCAGTTTGATTCCCCCATGATTTCTTAAATTCATGGCTAAAAGCCCAATGCAACATTAATAGATTTTAATTAAATTCATTACACCGTTAATTCAAAGTGACCTGAGAAATCTAGAGCATTGTTGTTGATCTCAGTGGGAACTTGGCTCAACATTTTCTGGGCAGATGAGCTGACAGACAAGGTGGTGGCTGGTAAGGTTGACTGGAGATAGAGTTTATGTATTATGGGCTGCATTTTCAGGTGGTAATATCCTAGAACTACTGTATAATGCACCATATATATTTTGTTGGGCAATGAAGTGTTCTCCAAAATTTGATGGAAGTATACGGTAGCTTCAGTGAGATTTTATGCAAATCTGTCAAGAGTCAATATGGATGCTGCATCTCTTAAAATATTCACTGAAAATGGGGAAAAACCTTTTTTATTAAATAGTCCCTGATGTACATGTAAATGTTAAACGTGGGAAAAGATGAGACTCTAGCATCAGTCACCATAAAGAGACAAATCAATTTTGTATAAAAAGTAGCTTACTCAAGATAGCTGTGAAACAGAAAAAATTAATTACATCACTATATATTGCGAAAGGGTTGTTGTATCATGTTGTATTTGCCAAATCAGGCCACCGGGAAGAGAGTTATTGAATGAGACAACTGTAAGAGAAAAAAAGGACAGCAACATGAAAAGAAAAAATAGGGGAGACAAGGAGCTAATAATGACATGCTCTGTGAGTGGTCAGGAAAGCAAGAGAAGACAAATCATTATACAGTCAGAGAAGTCAAGAAAAGAGATCAATATAATATAAACCATGGGGCACAAGTCAAGAAGAAATGCAACGTATGATGAAGGGAAGCATCATTAAAAACTTGGGTCAGGACTCACTGGGTGCTGTATCCTCTTGGCCCTGCTCTGGCAGCCCAGAGGGTTTTAAAACATCGGTGGGACACGGCTGTGCCAGCACAGCCAAATCTTGGCCTGGGGCAATGTGTCCCTGAACGTAATTTTGGAGCTGCCTGTGGCCAACTAACACAGCTCAAACCAATGTCACAGCTGCTCCAGTCCAGCCTGGGCAAAGGGTATTTACTGCAAAATGCAAAGCAGAGAAAAGAAGGGAGCAGCAACACAAAGGGGCTCTGGGCAGCCCAGCTCAGCCGTGCATGCTGCAAGAGGTACAGGGTTTCTCCACGCTCTTGATGGGGCTCAATGTTATCTTCATTCAAATATGTTTGTGAAGAACAGAAGGCAAAAAAGGTCACATGAACACGCAAAATATGAAAAGTGAACTCATAGCTTAAATATTACATGCACTCCTGCAAATACAGTAATGCCATTGCATTTAACACAGCTTTCCCTCACATCCACGCTCCTCCTCAGCACACAAAAATCATTATCCTTCTTTCTCCAACGGCCCTTATCAGAATATCCCTTACATCCCTAATAGAGCCGAGCACTCCAGCACAACTGATTTCTGCTGGTGTCACCCCACCGAACAAAAAGCCTTATTCTATGTGCTCATAGTTAATAAGCAACCGGCTTAAGATCAACAGGGCACAACCCCATATGCATGGCTGAGGTGCTGGCTTCCTTGTATAAAAGCATGTATCAGAAATGTAATGCTAAAAAAGCACTTCAATATTATTTTGGCTGTTCTATAGCATTGATATTCATTTTCCCCCGCATTATAGCCTCACTTCTGAAGTTAAGAGTAGTAAAAGCAATATCCCGCTGCCACAGGGCAAAAACTTTCATTCCACACTTATGTAATATATGTTTCTACAGCAAGGAAAGTTAGTGAAAAATGAGCTTGTAGAAGTGACTCTCCTTAAAGTTAATGTTCCAAAGTTTTTTTAATATGATGCAAGTAAGTGAAGTTTTACATTCAGAATTTATTAAGTAAGAAGAGTTGGGTCTTAAAGGTGCTATCAAAACCCTGAGGACACTGCAAGAATATAGTCCAGCCTTTTAAATTAGATACTATTTTTTTTTCTTTCTTTCTTATTCATGGACTGCTTGAGGTCAATGGCTACATGGAAAATAAAAAGGAGAGCCTGACAGATATTGTTGAAAAACACATCCAAATATTTCACTACCCATAATGACACAGGGAAGAACTGTATCTCACGTCATCTGGAGAGTCCATTTAATCTGCCAAAACCCCATTAGTAATTACTTTCATTATTATCCCTGTCCCAAAAAGGCTATTATCTTTATCAAGTAATTGATAGTTCTGACTGTCCCCTTTCAAAGGTTGCAGTCTAAAATTTTGAGAGAAAATCAGACTGGATGCCTAAGTGCTGTGTGTTTGCAGCCAGATAAACGCATGTCTAAATCTGTGCAATAAAGACTTAGGAACATGGATAAGTCTGCATAGCACTGGTGAGAGTCTTCTGAGCCATTTTATTGTGCCTGTTCGTATTTGTAACTTGTGGTAAAAGTTGCGTAACTATAAAGAGTATTCTGCAGTTAAACAAGGTTAAGCTAACATGAAATATCCTGTATTTGTGGCGGACAAGTGGTATTCAGCTGCACAGCCTATTCTTTGGGCTTTGCTAGCACATGGTAATTCTTGAAAATACATCTGAAGGCTTAGCTGAGGCACATCCAGACCTGGAGACTGTGTATCAGGTGGGCTTGACCAGCAGCGGAGCATTGAAAGAAAGAATCACCTTCACCCTATCACTAGTTCACCATAATTCACTGAGGCTGGGAACTGACTCATTCACCCACGTCCTACCTCTGACAAGTAAAGGATGTTATGTGCCCCTTGTAAATACGCCCATTTCTCCTCTGTTTTCACAACTAACCAAAACCATTTCACTTTAAAATTTACTTGCTTTTATGCTGTACACTACATAGTGTTTCCATATTTACAGTTGGTCTTGATGAGCAACAGTAATAGTTATGTTTTGCTTCAGCACTTGCACATACGGCAGCAGCGATAACCTACATGGCATCACAAAACCCACAAAAAGGATTGCAACACCAAGGTTTTAAAGATATTTTGATTGAGGACCTAGTTTTGGTCCTGGTAGAAATTTCAGAAGCAAGCACAATTTATGACTAGGTAGTCCTGAATATGCCTGGGCACTCTTAATGCAACCTCTGCAACTCTGCATGCACTGGGGAGGGATGCTGTGATCGTGCAAGCAGAGTGAGGGGCAGGCAGTTTGGGGCAGGGGGCACACAAGCACCATTGCCTTGCTGAGGGCCCCAAATGGCCAAAAGGCTTATTTCAAAACTCACCCAATGTGTAAGCACAAGCAAATGCTTTGGCTTTTCATATATTTTGAAATTTGTACATATTATTATAAAAATGAATCCATGTTTCTGCTTATGTGCTCAGCATATTTTACAGTTCAAAATTTTGAGACCTTACTCAGTTCATACAAACATATTTATTTAGAATAAGGTTTTGCTGCATTAGGTTTTGGCTCACACCATACGGAAGATTTCCTAGGCTACGTAAAGGGCACAGTGTTGCACATTAGACTGAAGTTCTTGCTTTTAGGCAATTTTACAAAGAAGTCTCCCTTTCTTCCTTCCTGAAAGAAAAACTTTTCATAGTTTTCATAAAGCAGGTTAGAGTATTTAACAATTACCCATCTCAAAAGGCATGTTTAACTTCACTTGTTTATAGAGCTTCTGGATAATATTTATATGTTCACAGCTCTCACTGAGCTCCTCTGGTGAATTCTCCTTCCCTACTAACACTACTGTTAACTTCCCATATTTTGAAAAGTAAATATTTTTACTTTCTTTCTTTATAAGCACATTGGAGTTATTAATCCCTTTAGAATTTAGTGTATTCATTTCTCTGGGTATAAAAGATCTCATCTTCAGCTGTACAGAATATTTTCAATTTACCCTGAATTGCAGGAAGGCTCAAAGCTTGCAGAAGGCATTCAGCACCTAAGCACGCCCAACCCTCGCCTCACCTGTTCCTCCTGCCTGCAATTCAAGCCTCTCGCTTTTGTCCTTCCCACAATAGTCAGAGAGATCAGGCAATTCGTGGGACTAACTAACAATTCCTCAACATGATGAAGGGTTGTATAATAAAAGTCGCACATGTTTTTGGAATCTGATAATGAACCCTTTTGTAATTCACATGGAGAGATGAGCACTTAAGCATAGCGACCACATGTATAAAAGGAGAAAGATTCACATCCAAACCCATATCACACATTTTAACAAACAATTAGAAAGAAAAGATGATTATGATTGAAAATAAAAAAAAAAGTGAAAATGGGCATAAGATGGCAAAGGTGTGATTTGTCCTCTTGTTTCTGCTTCAGGTATTTAAGACTATACCAAAAGATGAGGACTAATTAAGTGATACATATTCTTGCCTGGTTTTTAACATTGTAAGCTCATCAAACCTGGCAGAACATTTTCTAAAGGCTGCCAAAATCTGAAATCAATTTGCAGAAGAAACAATAATCAGTCATTAATTGATTTCTGATTCTCTATTGATGCCAATCAAATTCACCCATGTGTTCTCATATAAATCAATGATTGCTTATCAGAGTCACTTTATCATGTTTTCCTTTCCCAGCAGGACGGAGCATAAAAGCCTGTCAAGGAAACTCTATGGGATGCCACAAGCCAGGTACTACACTGACTGACACCACATCAGGTTTCCCTTTACTTTTGCATGAAATTTGTTTTAAGGATTTCACAACAAAAATGTGTGTACCTGTACACAGCTGCATCTGTAATTGGAGCTGTTATATTTGCATGCTTGGCTGTAAATGAGGGAAACTTACACCCCCCCCACCCCCCCAGAAAGTCCTAGTTCAAAATCTAAGGAACAAGTAAACCCAGTGTTGGCCTTAAATGGGACTACGACACATACACAACACCCTGCACAGATTAATTTTACTTTCTCCCTTAGCAATTTCTGTACGGTAAATTTTCATGTTTTGGCTGTAATATAAAAAAAAGTCTCCTGAAAAAAGTCTTCACTGTGCCTTCATTTAAGCATTTTTCCGATACAAATTCATCAAACTTCATTTCCATTTCATTAGCCGAGTATCTGAACTCGTACATCTTTTTCATACCTGATGTTTTACTTGCTCCATTTACAAAATACACAAATAAAAAAAGAAAAGCATTCCAGAGCCAGCAAAGGGGCAAGTAGAATGAATTCAGCAATGAGATTCACCTTTACAGTTCAGGTTTGAGCATGAACCAGGGGCTCTGGGAAGCCAGCCCCACAGTTCAGCTGTGCTCTGGTGGAGAACAACCCACAGCCCTAACCAAAGCCCATCTCATCACACTTCAGTGCATGCTGTGATTTCAAATGTTCTGCAGCATGCTGTGTATGAGGGGAGATGGGACAAACTCACTCCTAGAAATATGAGAACAATTTGCTCCTTTTTTTTTATTTGGCATTGCTAATGCAATCTTTGACAAGATGTTCTGCAAAGAGCCCATGGGCTGCTCATGAGAAAACCCCTGGTTAGCATTCAAATGAGTATTTTCGAATGTCACTTGGCAGTATTTCTCCAGAACCACTTTTTGCTCATTAGATGGGTCTGAGCTGCTGCCACAGTTTCAGGGGAAGCTCAATTCAATGTCTTTCCAATAACTGAACCTAGCTGAAATATAAACTTCAGTCTTAAGCACTGCTTAGCCTGTGGGCAGCACAGCCCCCAGCACCACCATGAAAAAGAAAAAAAAATCCTATCTCAAACCCTTCAACCACATTATATTCTTTTCCTTTCCCTATCTCATCATGAACTATTACATTTATGTTCATTCTGCTCCGGAAGCCAGTTGGAGTTTATGCAAATAAACCTCCTACTTTTATAAAGAAATACTATGCATCAAATTCTGATTCTTCATCTGCTTAAAGAGAGTTAGTAAAGAGCTTCTACAACTTTGGCAGGGCTGCATCTGTATTTCAGGGCTGCTTTGAGGGGCAATATATCATGATGGCGGGCCCTTTGGCTCCCTGTAACCTCTCATGCACATATAACTTGAATTAGAAAGGCAATGACATATTTATACTACAATTAAAAACATGTTTAGCATTCCTTCAAGGAATCACCTTTTAAAATTATTTTCTGTTAAAGGTGCATTAACCTGCTGCAGCAGCCCACCATGATGAAGACAACAGTTGTTCCCAGTGCTGAAGTATAAATATTGAGTGTGAAAACGAATTCTGGATTTCCATAACCTTGAAATGTCACCACACATGGATTATACTTATGCTTAAACACAGCCTGCTCTTTTAAACAGAACCTTTAGAAGTCCTCACACAAAAATACGTCTTCATGCTCTTTGGCAGTAACACATTTCACTGAGAAGTGTGTGATTCCATTTGCTGCGGGAATGCAATAAACAAAAGGAGAACGTGTAATCATGCAGCTAGGAAAAAAAGTAATACACAGGCAAGGGAAAAAAAAAAAAAAGCAGGGACAAGAAGTAAAGAGCAAGACAAAACAGATAGACAAAATAGTTTCATGCAAACCTTTTCAGTATCCTAAAAAAAATTATGTAAAAAAAGTATTGCTGCACTGCAGCAAGGCCATTTCAACTCACATCTGTCCCGGACAACTCTTCTCAAAACACTGTTGAGGCATCCCACCTTACCACAGGTGAGCAGCCGGCTGCTGGAGTACCCACCGAGCATCCCCAGACCAGGGACCAAATATTCCTGACACATTCTGGAATCTGCATTACCTATAAATCACACTTTTGCAGAAACAAAATGAACCTTGCTTTTTGCAGCTTTTCTGCACTGATTGCCTAACAATTTCCAAAGGTATAATACAGTTCCAGACCAAGGCATGATGATAGCTCCCTACATCACTTTGAAGCTGGTTTCTGCGCGCAGCTACTGTTATTATCTTGTACCGAACTACAATAGCTCAGCCGATATTTGAGCGAACAGAAGCTGCACAATGACAACCTGGCTAGTGATCTGCTCTGCAAATCGCTCAGACTAGCTTGAGCTTATCGAAATCCGTCTTCTCCAGAACAACCACCAAAACATGACTAATAGGCTGATTCTCCTCCAACAATATCTATCTTGGTTCCTGCTGTAAAATAATCAATTATACTAAATGGAATTATTTATACAGAATACGAAAGCAGTTTGGCTTTGGTGGAAGTAATATGCTTATCAGATGGATTAAGATCTAATAGGCTTTTCTCTCTCAAAGTATAGCTGTTCCTGATAGTCTATCAAACCTCTTATGTAAATTACTTTGCTCTTGACAACACAAATTAGATAAAAGAACTGTATTTTGTTTACAGACCTCAAGTAACAAGATTTTAAATGTATTTTAAAGCTGTGCCAATGGAATCAAAACTGTGTTTATGAACTAAAATTGCCTTAGTTTATTTCAACTGATGAAACAAAAGTGAACTCTGCATACTTTTTGTTAATATGGTGACTCCATGAAAATAAAATATTTATGTCTTTGGTCTAGACGAATTAATATACAATTTCTCTATCACAGGAAAAAGAAGGCAATGTCTTCCTTAATGCTTGCCTTAATGGGGTATCTTATTCCTGTAGGATCAGCTCAGAAGAGCTGAGGGCTGCACAGTAGAGTTAAAGGCAATAGCTCAAGGGAAGAGAGCAGCAAGAGCTGGTGACCGAAGCCAGCTTGGTGACCACCACCAGCGCATAAGGATGCCAAAAGTTGTCTGTTCATGGAGACTGCACAGTTAACTGACGGTCCATGAAAACTTACCCAGAAACACATTCAAGAAAATTTACTCAGATTTCTAGGGGCTGTGCTTTGACTTCTCTTCTTACTTCTTTCCTCCAGGAAGGTGGTAGAGGAGCCCTTATACTACGACTGGAATAAGAGGAAATGTGTTTCTCCCATCTTTGGAGATGCATTACAAGTCCTAAAAGCATTCTTTGTAATAACTTTATTCTATACAAGTCTAAAAAAACATTTCTTAAAATGTATATAATAAGTAGAGGAAATGTCTAACTTAGGAATATATTTAGTATATTTCGCAATAAGGAAATGATATCTTACAAAGCAGAACTTTGGACTTGTGTTGCTCTGAAGTACAGGATGAGAGAGTGAGTTGGGGATTTGTCAATTCATTTTTAAAAACTGGGTAATTCAGCACAAAAGCAGTTTGGCTCTCTGTGCCCATTTCACAGCTCTGGACTAATTAATATCAAGTAAATTACACTTGGCCCAGTGCCTGGCTAAACAAAAAATAACAACGTACGCTAAAATGAGTCTTAAATAATTTCACAAAAGCCCAGATGATTTCTGTTATGAGATGCAAGTAAGCATTTTTGCCAAAAGAGAACAAATAATTTATGATGCCATTTAAAAGCTGGTAACGCTTCTCTTACCTGAAAAATAAAAAAAAAAAAAGGAAAAAATGAGTCCCTGGCTTGATTATGATTCACTGTGTGTATGAGTCTTCTGCATCATGGGACCAGAGTGTCCTTTTATCTCTGTTATTCGTCAGGACAGATTGAATAATGACAAGTGGAGTGCCGAGCTGGAGTTTACTCGCAGATAGGTTAACATCATTTTGTTCCCAGAACAAGTCTCATCGGCCCTTATCAGGAGTCTCCCAGAATTGTTTGAAAGTTACAGGCAGCACACCAAGAAAATTAATTTCCCTGTCTCCCTCCTAGTGTTGTCCAAATCTTGTTACCCTTACTCACACAAAGTAATTCAACAATCTTAGCACAAAGTGCCGCTGCATTTTTGCTTAGTCTTACAAAAACCAGTAACGTATAATTTCTAGAGACCTGTGCAGGGTTCATTTTCCATTAGGCTTGCACATGACATTTTCTTCTTTATATACATATTTTATTGCTGTTTACTCTAAATTTACTTGCAGTGATTATGAACTTTGCTTACCAACAAACTACAACGTTAGGAGGGTCTTAAGAGTAAAACGGTCCATCCTGTAACTGCTGCTTGGACCCAAGAGCATGGAGTCTCTTCCATGCGGTGAAGGAGCCACGCCGGCACAGGGATGCCACTTCTGATTTATGGCAAGATACACTAGGGATGTTTTTATGCCTCGGGAAATCCAACATTCTGTATTTTTAAAGAATGTAGATTTTCTGAGCTCCCTACCAGAATTAGGAAAAATATATGTGAATCAGGCTATGTTTTATTCTTTCAAGTCTACTCTGAAATTTCAGCTCAATTAATCAAACAGAAATGATACAATAGGAAGCAGTTTGTACAATGGACTGACCAGAGAGATGAATTCAGGGAGAAAGTTTTCGGATAAAAAGAATTGCACCGAGACCTTCTAACTCAAACAAGGATAGATGCAACTTCTAATGTTGGTTTCCTACAACAAACAGGCCGTATGATTGCACCCTCCATGGCTGCATGAGCAACTGTGGGTCTGTGCCATGAATTTTTAAACACATAGTACATTTTTAATCAAATTCAGCAGAGACAATCTTGATGATTTCATTTACCTTCTGCTTTAGCGGAGACTTCAGCATGCAGCAATGTAGTAAAGAAAACAAATCTATGGTTTAAGCTTTACACTTGTTCTCAAGCAAACTTCTAGCATTTTATCTCACATCAACATCTGTGGATGCTGCCCAAAACTATTTACAGCAGCATGGCCTCAAGTGAGAATTGCTTTCCACCCATCTGAGTAGTCTCGGTCCTGCGACTTTTTCAGAGATGGCCGTTTCCAGTCGTCCTAACTCTCAGAAAAGTTTTGCACTGAAGCACATTCATTTCAAGTGACTTTGTTCTGATTCAGGCATACAGGTAAGAGTGCAACAGTGACTGATGGGGCGATTGCTAGATTAGGTCTCTGTTTCAAAACAAGCAAATCTAAATATATTCCTCGGAACAGACGCTGCGGTCAGATGTGCTGTTCTGCGCAAAGCCGAGTGATTGTGAAGTCACCACCTTACACCCACACTCAGCCGCTCCTCAGTCCACCCCCACACAGGGCACAGCACACCCAACCAACCCTCGACTCAGTTCTGTCAAGCCAGTCTGGATTTCTAAAACCTGCTATTAAAAGTGTTTAAGCCAGTTTGGATCTTTGCAACAGAACCAAGAGAAGTAACAACAATTTCTGCATTTATGCCAGTAGATGGGAGACAAGCAAGAAATCTTCCATGGACAAACCTCTCTTAAACCTGCTCGTCACTTCTGACCACTGGGTAACCCTCCCTAGGACCAGTCACCAGTCCATGCTACACATCAGCCCACAGCCTGTACTACATCCAAGCTGGGCAACAGCAGAGAGACCTTATAAACTAATTCAATGCTCAGTTTTTACCTTCACCAGGTTTGAAGACCTGCTTTTTTTTTAATTTATAGGCTGGAGACAGTCATATTAAATTAAATTTACAGTACTTTACTGAGAACAAGGGAAAAAACACTGAGGCTGCAGACCTCTCCAACACGGATGCTGAACAGATGTTTTCAATGTCTATTTGCATTTTGAACTGAAATTAAAGGGCACAAATCTCAATGGCTTTAAGATCTCTGCCAACAACTTGTGAATACTAACAAATGGCACCTAATGATCCATTAAAATGGGAGATTTTTCTAATTTTTCTTTTTGGGAAGTACAGATATAACTAACTAAACAAAATAAAAGAGACAGAAGTGAAAAAATATCAAATAATAAAATCAGGAACTTAAAACAGGATCTTAAAGCCTCGGCTACAAAGCTGACAGCTGTGGAAAAGTCTGACAGCAGAGATAGGGTTTAATATTCTCTTAGATGAGGGAGCTTTGATTCTCATTTAATTTTATCAGATTTAGAATCATTTGCTAGGGGCCAGACAGCCAACTAGTGTAAATCAGTTGAGCTCCATTAACTTTTACGGAATTACAGTTTCCAATTTACATCAGCTGAGAACCTTGCTGTTATGCTACTATTAATAGCTGCTATTTATAATGCAATAATACGTTAGAGCAGTCATCTCAAACATGTGGCTCAACAGGCTTTCTGACATTGCCTGCAGACACTGGAAGACTCTGCTCCTCTAGCCCATTGTATTGGGTTTGTGTGGCAAGGTTTTGGTAGCTGGGGGGATTACAGGGGTGGCTTCTGTGAGAAGCTGCTAGAAGCTTCCCCTGTGTCTGACAGAACCAATACCAGCCAGTTCTAAGATGGACCCGCTACCGGCCAAGGCTGAGCCAATCAGCGATAGTGGTAGCACCTCTGGGATAACATACTTAAGACGGGAAAAAAGTTGCGTTGGGCACAGAAACGGCAGCCGGAGAGAGGAGTGAGAACATGTGAGAGAAACAACCCTGCAGACCCCCAGGTCAGTGAAGAAGGAGGGGAAGGAGGTGCTCCAGGCGCTGGGGCAGAGATTCCTCTGCAGCCCATGGGGAAGACCATGGTGAGGCAGGCTGTCCCCCTGCAGCCCAGGGAGGTCCACAGTGGAGCAGATATTCACCTGCAGCCCGTGGAGGACCCCATGCCAGAGCAGGGGGATGCTCAAAGGAGGCTGTGACCCTGTGGGAAGCCCGTGCTGGAGCAGGCTCCTGGCAGGACCTGCAGATCTGTGGAGAGAGGATCCCACAGAGCAGGTTTTCTGGCAAGACTTGTGACCCCGCAGGGGACAAATGCTGGAGCAGTTTGCTCCTGAAGGACTGCACGCTGTGGAAGGGACCCACGCTGGAGCAGTTTGTAAAGAACTGCAGCCTGTGGGAAGGACGCATGTTGGAGAAGTTCATGGAGGACTGTCTCCCGTGGGAGGGAACTCACACTGGAGCACGGGACAAGTGTGATGAGTCCTGCCCCTGAAGAGGATGAAGCAGCAGAAACAACGTGTGATGAACTGACCATAACCCCCATTCCCCATCCCCCTGCGCCACTGGCGGGGGGGGGTAGAGAATCCGGGAATGAAGCTGTGCCTGGGGAGAAGGGAGGGGTGGAGGGAAGGTGTTTTGAGATTTGGTTTTATTTCTCATTACCCTATGCTGGCTGGCAATAAACTAAGTTAATTTTCCCCAAGTCAAGTCTGTTTTGCCCATGACGGTAACTGGTTGACTGAACTCTCCCTGTTCTTATCTCGACCTGTGAGCCCTTTGTTATATTTTCTCTCCCCTGTCCATCTGAGGCAGGGAGTGATAGAACAGCTTTGGTGGGCACCTGCCATCTAGCCGGGTCAACCCATCACACCCATGTTGCCCAGAACAGCAGTTACCTTTATTGTACTACTTGCTCTATATTCATCCAATGGAGGCTGGAGGCTACTGGTTAATATCGAAATCTGTGTTTAGGTTTGCTATGATATATGTAGATAAACATAATAATTACAATGTACCTTATTATGCAAAAGCTGTCCCTTCCAAAAAATCTCATAGTGGCAATCTGCACGGGATTAGGAAGAAGAAAAAAGGTCCAGAGAAATGATGTGAGGTTACACAGAAGGTCAGCTATAGAGCTGCAGGGAGAAGGGGAACCCCAGTACTATCAGTGTGATGGCTGGGCCACTTGCTTCCCAGCGAGTCAAAAATCATTCACACTCAAAGCTGTACAGGGTGACTACAGAGGTCCAAATCCCTCAACCCTTGCAGTGAAAAGAGTTAGTTTTGAGCTTAGAATTTCCTAGTTTTAAAAAGAAGTTTCTGAAGTTGATGCACTGGGAATATTCACACTAACTAAATTTAGGACCTAGCGTATGTGCTTAAATTAGGTGGCTAGAGACATTCCTCCAAGTGCCATTCAGTGCAGAAGCAAAACTTAGATGCCCTAAATTATTTTCAGAAGGATCCTAATTCTTTCTCTTGGCTATTCAGAAGACACTAAGGAACTCCCCTCCTCCTTGCAATTAGACATCAAAATAGACTGGTAACAGAAACAGTTCCCCACACCCATCTTGGGGACAGAGACAGGTTTTGATACCTTCTTGTGTCTCTCTCTTTGCTCAGTGTTCATTTATTATGGATGTACGTCCTACTCTGGCACTGTCTAAAGGAAGAACCATCTGTGCCAACAAAGCCCACAAAGGCCAATCAGTCACAGTCCTTCACATTACATAGGGGATGTTTTCTCCCTGACTCTGTAGGGCAGACAGAAACAAAGGAGGACATGTCACGGTTTTGGTCCACCTCCTCCATTCGCTACTTGACCTTCACACAAAATCGAGAAGAGCTTTCCCTCACACCAACTAGATTACCTGCAGATCCTGTTTCACGCTCAGATTTATTTGTCTCCTCTTCTGCAGCACCTAGTGAAGGCAGACCTGAATCACGAAGCTGAAATTCCCTTCAGAGACAAACCAGACTCTTCTCCAAGGTTTGGCACTGTGCTGTTCCCACATCTAGGCAATGCACAGATGGGACCAGGAGGAGGTAGACAAGAGAAGAGACACCAAAGAAATGATCATTCCCATTAACAAATGCAGCATGAGGCCCATATCTCATGGCATGATCAAAACTTTGCAGCATTTCTAATCAAAGCAGCCTGTGTTCATTCCCTGGTTGGCTCCCCGTTTTGAAGCTGAACTTCCCTTAAGTTCAAAGGCTCAGGAAGAGAAATACAGTGCAGAGCTTTCTCTTTTTATTTATGAACTCCTACTCAGTAGACTTCAATCTCACAAAGTGCTTAAGCTTATGCAAAGTCTCTCTGAAGCAAACGGGACTGTTCACACGCCTGAAGTGCAGTCCTGTGCCGGATCAGGGTGGCAGCTCACTTCTTGTCAGTGTTTCTGAGCTCTATACATTCTGTTCAAACATTTTCTAAGGCACATGGGTTAGCATTAAATATAGAAAGCCCTCTGTTCAATTTTTTTTTTTCTCCAAGACTGTCACACACTTCTGAGTTTTACAGCAGTGCTATGCACAGATCTGCAGAGCCCAAGGCTGCCACTGCTTGTCCACCATGAGATGGTGGGTGCTTGGAGAGGCGCAAGACAGATCATCTCCAAACTTATAAATATTAAGAAAAAGTTTTCCATTAGGATGCAATAACTGTTACTTGTTTATAGCAAATACCACATTAGAACATCTTATTCTGCCCCTGTCAATAATGTGGCTGACTACAAATCCTGAGCCATTTGCTGGGTTTGTGCTGCTCTCTAGGAGGATGATTGAGAGCTCTGTATAGACTGATCAAGCAACCCATTAATATTTCACAGCTGGGCTTAGGTTGACTGGCAGTAATTATTCCACAGATTACTTTTTCATTTAAAGTGCAGCTGGTCATCCATTACTTTCTCCATGGCTTTGAAGGTCCAATAATTCCAATTACTTTTATCAACAGGAGACAGGTAAACTGGCTCTATGGAAATCCTCCCCAACGTGGGCACTAAGTAGGTGACTGGAAGCCCACCGCCATTACAAATCCACTCTTGAGAGCCGAGATGTTTGTGTACAGTGGCAAACTCTTTCCCTGATTTTCCAATCTAGAACACAGTATGTAAAAGCCTGTAGCTTTTGCCTGTGCTTAAAGCTGACAGTCACTAAGCTTTCCCTGTGTGCTCAATTACCTTGGACAGGACTGGACCATCAACTGGTTTCCATTAATGAAGATACTGGCAAAATATCTAAGTGGCATACTTCAAAAAATAAAGCCTTGCAGTGCCACGGGGCAACAATGGCCAATCTGGTCCCTGAAGGCCACTTAGCATCTTCTTCACTCATTGGCTGCCCCACCAGTCGCTTAACATAGTCCAGGCAGGACGACGGGCTTTGAGCTCCTGGAGAGCTGTACGTGGCTGAAGGGACACAAGGGTGACTGTCTCACGTCGAGGGCATCTGCTGAATCCAGATACTGAAACAAAGGATGGCTTTCATAAGGCATCGTAGCAGGAATTGTCTGCATTGTTCAGAGCAAAAGAAGACTTTCAAGCTCTCCCACATTTCTTGCCAGCTTTCTCTTTGCACATAGCACCATAACTTATGGGAGGGAGCCTGAAACCTGCAGTGGCCCAAACACTGAAAATTATAATGACAGAAAGGGTTCACCATAAAATTGGCAATTGGATCTGGTCTGCAAGTAAGCGTTTAATCTTGGAAACATTAGCTGGATTGAACCTGACTGCTGATGAGTTATTCTCTCTTGCTTGACTGGAAGGTCATAAACATCCCTGATATTAATGGTCTGGTGGAAGTCAAGGCTCCAGGCAGATGGACTGTTCTTTCCCCATTCCTCATCCACCGAGAACTTTCTGCTCCACTTGTTCAGCAAGTGGGCACTTTGAATAATGTGGGAAAATGCCACTTATCTATTCATAGGGTTCCTCCGTCTCACTGCTGCAGTACTGTGAAGTTTGCTTCAGGACAGAATTTTATTCTGCACCTATTTTTCTTAACCTAAAGGTCCGTTTTAAGAGGTCTGTTCTACAAAATGATAGTTCTGGTGTTCACTGCTCTGCTCTAATAGCAGCTACATTTATTTCATCCTTTCAGTGGGAGTGAGATTGCTTCTCTTTGACTCAGTGGGAGGGAAACTTCAGCAATTTTTTTCATGTCATTGCTTGAGCATGTGCACTGCAGCAGCTGCTCTTACATTAGGACCAGGCTAACAAGATTAACAAAGTGAGGCTGCAGGGCTCTTCCTTTCCCCATTATTCTGATCAAGCTCTTTCTTCTCTCCAGTGCCACCCACAAGCGAAATGACTGAATGTGTGTGCTAAATGTGCGCTGCCCTCTGCATTTCTCGGTGTTCCTCTATATACTACTCCTAATATGACTCCATGCTCCACTAAAAATGCAGAGGCAGCAAGACTTCAGAGGAATATGAATCCCAGAGGCAGGTGCAGAGAGGTACATTTGGGATATTCTCCTCCACAGACTGCATTGCAGCTACTGCCTCAAACCTGCATTGCTGACGATCCTCAGGACTGTTCATGCTTTGCCATGATGTGAGAGTCTGCACACTCCTACACAGCATCATGTGGAGACATACCTCCCCAAAGTATGGAGGCATTTACGGTCAGCATGTCCCAGCTTTCCATGAGCAGGTATTGTATGTTTGTGAAAGCTGAACTGGATTTCTCCTCTCAAGGAGCCGCTTCCAAGGCTGAAGACCCAACTCTGCCCAGTGGCGGTGCCAGCCTTACCTGGAAGCCAGGCTTTCTTATGCAAGACACAACAGATTGTCCCTATACAATGCATTCATTTAAAATACTTGGTAAGTGCTATAAAAAGCATCCTTATTTCAGCTCACTGAGTATGAAATACATGCATAATATTCAGGAAAGTTACAAGAAGATAATTTTATTGACTATAATGTCCCATCTTATTGAGTCCCTGAAGGCACACTCCACAATCCACCAAGCACAGGAGTATCCCAATGGGTATGTCTATATTGCTTCTTTAAAAAAGAGCAAAAAGGAGTCCTGGGAGCAGCCGAGAGCAGAGCGTACTGCCACGCTCGCCTCGTGGCCATGCAGGGGCCTCCCAGCTGACGTGCAGACCCTCCCACAGCAAGTTCTCCTGAGCACGGCTGCTGCCATCCAAAATTGCCTCCCAGCAGCCTGAGCCACCTGACCCACACGGCTCCCCACAGGCCCCACGGGCTCCAGGCAACACTTCCCAGACACGGCCTCGGGCTGAGCTCCCAAGCTTGTCATCTGGAGGGGCAACAGGTTTTGCATCAGGAGTTTGTACATCCCAATGTGTGCCCTGCTCTATCTGTAAAGCTGGGGCAATCAAATATTTAACATATTGAACGAGAGCACTCCCAGCTAAGAAGAACTGCAATTAAAGACCTGCTGACTCATCAGATATCAAAGGGGAAGCAACACAGTGGGGAACAGAAATATTCTGAAGGAGCCAGACGTCTGCAGTGCACTTGGGCCAGGAATTCACATTAACAGCATCCCAAACAAGCTGGGAAGAATGTTTGCTTAAAATGCCCAGTGGGGAACTACATCATCAAGAGGGGAAAAAACAAAGGAAAACGGGTATTTTGAAATTTATAAAGAATATGTCCTTTATTCTGCAATAAAAGTGACAGAAGATGGCAGTGTTACGGTCCTAGATGCCTGGAACCTGTCTATACACCACAAGCAGCAATGTAGATATTTTGGAAAACATGCTCTTTCAGCTTTCTCTGCAAGCTTACCCACTTCTATACGCACACATCAGGCATGCACATGCGTTTTATTATGGGGCCAGTCCTGGTATTTCTGCTCAGATTCTGCTCGTGTGTGTGCTGCTTGCTGGCCCTGAATCAATGCCCTGACTGGAGGCAGATGTGTGCAAATCTGATCATAGATGCTGGATCTTAAGGTCACATCTGATTTTGCTTGAGCAGAAGATAGTGTGCATGCTCACTGAATCAGCATACTGATGACACTCATGGAAGAGGATTAGAAGGCAAACCTCAAGTCCAGTAAACTCATCCATGAGCCTAATGAAAGCAAAACTGGACCTGCAGGCATTAATATCCACATGAACACAGCTGCTGTGAGTACAGAGGTCCTGTAAGTGCCAATACTATGTGAAGTGACTTGGATTTTTCTGTGATTCACTATCAGGAGACATTAAAAATCTAAGAAATTGAGAAGTTCCTATAGCTGACGATACTGAACAGGTATCTATTACATATTTCCACATCCTTAGGTAAGTGTGTGGCATCGGTCAGCAGCCGGGCAGGCGGCAGCACAGAACTGGACAGGAGTCCAAATTTTTGTGATTACTAGACAGATTTAGCACCTTCATTGCTGCAAACCCATGATAAAAGCAAGTAACTGTGCAAGTCAGTACAGGACTGGTGACTTACAACTTACCAGCCGTTCCTTTGGGAAAATGTCCTTTATGTCACTATATGGTTTACTACTCCAAATGTCGTAACAAAAGACAAATAAACTTTCTTTCTGTAATATAAGAAATGTGATTTAAAAACCACAAGGGCAAGCCAAAGCTGCTGTTTCTCTCTGCTCCAAAATGCTCCTCTGCTTCCTTTTCCATAAACCTTCCTGGTGTGCTGCAAATATCCCCACAAAATTACCCACCTGTAAAGACAATGTCCTGATTCCACCACCAGAAGGTCACTCGAGTGAGTCTGTATACCTCAGTTCAGGTGCTCATTTTTAAGTTTGGCTAACCTTAAAGCAAAGTGCCCTTTAAGTGCATAACACTTTAGCCCTAAAATACCTAATCATTAACGATTTAAAGCAGAAAGGAATTTAAGTGAGTTAGACATCCTGTAATAGGCCTTTTGACTAGGGCCATTAGGAACATTTTGGTTCAGTTCAGACATAATTTATCATCCTGAGTGGAATTCACCTGAAAGGCAGGCAGAGGCTTCTNGGGGGGGGCAGTGGGAGAAATCCATTCAGCTTTTCTGATTTCCTAAATAGGTTAAGGTTATGCATGCCAGATAGCTTCCAGCTAGGCATTTACTGCTGTCTTTAATAGCCAAAACCTATCAGAAACCTCCTGAGGCTAAATACAGAGGAGAGAGCAAAAAAGTAATCATTTTCTATTCCAATCCCTGGTAGAAGAAACCTGCTGAAAGAAGGTTAAAGCACTATAGACTGGTCTCCTTTACCATTTCTAACTCACCAGTTAATTATCGCAGCTTGGCCAGCTCCTTAGCCAACATGCAGCTTTGCTGACTTCAGGGCACCCACGAAAGCAGCAGAGCTACCCTGGGACCTCTGCAGCAGCATCCCCCAACACTAATGTACTTCTGGATATTGATAGTAAATTAAGAAAAGGGCACAGCTTAGCTATTAAATAGCAACAAAGCCATAAAATAAGACATTTCAGCATCTATATGTGATTTTTAGGCTGGTGTCAACTTACAGTGATGCTCCAGTTATTCTGTGGAATAGAAAGTCTGACAGCCTCTATAAGCATGGCTCATTTTTACATGGGAAAAATATAAAAATGCTGATGCATTATACTGTTGTATATAAACATGAAAAATAGCAAAGGTAAGCCAGAAAAGGTTTAAGTCCTTCAGAATTT
This sequence comes from Pandion haliaetus, assembly GCA_013401275.1. Lineage (NCBI taxonomy): Eukaryota > Metazoa > Chordata > Aves > Accipitriformes > Pandionidae > Pandion > Pandion haliaetus. The sequence continues at coordinate 401,201 of VYZV01017315.1, read as the reverse complement.
AATAGAAAAAATATCCAGCCATCTTCCTGAGTGATTACAGAAAATTACATCCCTATCAAAGAACTGTGAAAGATAACAAAAAGCTGCTACGATGGACATGTTCTCTCCTTAATTTAGTAGATTTTGAATGTCATTTCTACCGAGCTGTAGTGATTTTGTTGCTCTTAAGTTTTAAAGATTTTTTTTCCCATACAGACAAGTATGGAAAGGGTATGAAATACCTGAAATACATCTCAAAATACGAGAACATAAAAATGCCATATTCTCACATTACGCTGCAAATACTGATGTATATTACCTCTATCCCTTCCCCATAACTTAAAACCATGCATGCCACCACATTTCTTTAACACGAGGCATGGACTATCCTGGCACTTCAACTGCAGAAATCGGTACAGCTGGGCTGGCAGGCGTCGGCACAGGAAAAATATTGTATTGAAAAGGAAGGTTCTTTCCTTTGATTACAACAAGATGATGTTGAATGCCTGACTTGGCACGGCTGTGAATGATTTTTTACAGAGCTAAGGTCAAGAAAGATGGGAACTTACTAAAAATAAATACATCAGACCGCCTGTTACTTTTACTAGTGAACACAGATGGACAGTGAGGAAGGGAACGTGCACGTTCTGAGACTACCATCGACTGCAAATTTTTAAAAACTCTAATTTACTCATTAAAACTCAATGGAGACACCTCTGATAGGAGTCCTTATGCATAAGATAAAAAAGGAGATGCGGAAAAACAGTGATCGAGCAACAGTCTACAGTAATGAAGACCACACCACGTCCATCTAAGTCATCCATGCCTCATCCCCACAGCACAGACATGGCGACTGGCTACTGGTCTGTCACTCCAGCCTGGAAGTATGGGCAACTGCTCTGCTTCCACTTTTTATGGTTTAAAGGATTTTCATGGGGGGCTGGCAGCTTTGGTAACCGATTAGTGTATATTACTAAGACAATTCACAGTGCTTCTATAAGCCAGAAGGAGTCACGCTGGGAGATCTGCTTTCTGCTCTAAATATAGCAGCACAAGAAATGAAATCCAAGTACCAGATTTCAGTGGGATTTCCCAGGGCAAAATGCATTGCACACATGGCTCATTAGAGACCTTTAAAACAAAAACAAGAACTAGAGATTGCACCAGTGTATTCCCTTCCCGGTGCTGTTACTGCAAACATTTTGAATGAATGGTGGTCATTTCCCCACCATGAATCTCATCATCTCTCACTTGTTTTCAGTAAGCATTTCAGCCAGCTCATCCAATATGAACATCAGTGATAATTGTGACTGAGCAGTGAATTTAGCCATTTAACTTCTCATTTCTTTGGATTAATTTTAAGAACAGCAAAACATAAAATGAGGAAAAGGAAAGAAAGAAATAAGTACAACAGACTATTTTACTCTCATTTATGGGGGTTCACATATAATTGTCCACCATTTCCAGGTTCCTGTGCCATGTTTCCAAAGCTGGGAGCCTGCTTCTGTACAGCTTCACAGCACAAATTTGTAGTTGTTTCCAACTATTTCTGTCCACAGAGCTTTCTTGGATCCTTGTCTATGTTTTGTAATGCATAAATTCTCACAGCATCTATGTATTTGTTTTAAACTGAAAACTTAATAGGTGAGTGAAATCCATTTAATGCATCTCTACGATTATTACCAACCCAAAGCAACAGTCTCTTTTTTTCCCTATGGGGGGAAAAAAAACCCCAAACCAAGAAAACCCCAAATCAGGACACAGTCTTCTTTCCAATTGTCCAGGTATTGTCTATATTTCAAAGTTTAAAACCCTTTCCTTTGAAGCCTGCCTTCTGGAGCTGTATGCTGCCAGCCTGTTCTTCTCTCATCTATACCTGTGTAATCCCAAAGGGATGCCATGGATTTACATCCCTGTAAGAGGAGAACTGAGCCATGCACCAAATGACTGCCTACTCCATGTTTATTTAGCATATTCTACAGGCAAAATGGAATTAACTGCCTTCCCAGCCCCAGGCTCTGAACCTACCTGCAGCACAGATTTTTCCACCAAAGTTGTGCCCTGGTTTCAGCTGGGATAGAGTTAATTTTCTTTCTAGTAGCTGGTATAGCGTTATGTTTTGGATTTAGTACAAGAATAATGTTGATAACACACTGATGTTTTCAGTTGTTGCTAGGCAGTGTTTATACTAAGTCAAGGATTTTTCTTTCAGCCTCTCATGCCCAGCCAGCAAGAAGGCTGGAGGGGCACAACAAGTTGGGAGGGGACACAGCCAGGACAGCTGACCCAAAGTGGCCAAAGGAATATTCCATACCATGTGACGACATGCCCAGTATATAAACTGGGGGGAGTTGGCCTGGCGGGCAGATCGCTGCTTGGGAACTAACTGGGCATCAGTCGGTGAGCGGTGAGCAATTGCATTGCACATCACTTGTTTTGTATATTCCAATTCTTTTAGTATTAATATTGTCATTTTATTATTTTTATTGTTATCATTATTATTTTCTCCCTTTCTGTCCTATTAAAGTGTTCTTAACCCACCAGGTTTGTTTTTTTTTTTCCCTGATTCTCTCCCCCATCCCACTGGGTGGGGGGGAAGTGAGTGAGTGGCTGTGTGGTGCTTAGTTGCTGGCTGGGGTTAAACCACAACAAGTGGGAAGCTGTTCCCTTGTGCAGACTGCTCCTGTAGGGGAATCTCTTAATGCCGTTTTGGTGCGTGCAAATTTGTTATGAGTTACAGCGAGTTGCTCCGGCTGGTATCAGGGAGGATGGGAAACACAACCACAGCACTGCTCCTGTGGGCAATGGAGCACAGGATGCCCCGGTTCCCGCTGCCTTGCAGGGCTCCCAACATCACAAGCACAACAGTGGCACTGGGGTCGTTATTGGCCTCAGTCTCCCCATACAGAGAATTGTTATTTTAGCCCTGAATATGTAAAAGCTCCTCATTCTCAGCTCAAAGAAAAAAGGACTGACAAGGCAAACTGTTCTGCAGAAAAGCTTCCTATTAGAAGAAAGGTGTAATGGTAGTAAACATAGCTCCACTAGAAAGAAGAAAGGAATTAAACACATCTGCCTTCTAACACATGGGGTTTTTCTTGGGCAACGTACAAGACCGAATCCCTTATAATACTAACAAAGACAAGTATCTTTGGTCAATAGGTCTTGACATGTAACTTCAAATAAAGATGAAGTTTGCCTTATAATCTATATCTGCTGGTGAACTGAATCATTCTCCCTTCTAGACAATGCAGTTTTCTGTAAAACCACAGCAGAATTGCTGGGATCCACCCAATCTTCCTATAACCCAGCCATCAGCTGCTCAGGCTAAAATTCCTCCCCTTCACAAGGTTCAAGGCTTTGCTGCAAACCTTCTATCAGTCTCTGTTCATGACATCTTTCTGTAAACAAGTGCTTGATTCAGAAGTGGTTTGTGTGCACAAGTACGTAATTAGCAGGAATTCCCTTTCTAGGATGCAGAGGAAATAAAGACGGTACAAGGCATTTGATTTCCTAGTTTCCTAGAACAAAATTCTGTAATGTCTTTTTTTGAAAGATTAAATATTTGTTGTCAGAAACAATACCACCCTACTAAATAATCTGAATCAAAATCAGCACCTACATGTGTCTATATGACTTGCACCTACACAAAATACAAGTATTTTAGGTCTCTGCATACAGAACTAAAGCACTTTTTTTTCCTAAAATGAAGAGGTGCACTTTGCCAAGCATGTTTGCTTCCTAAGAAATAACAGAGGCAGGTACACGTTTTCCTGTATTCAGCTGTAGCTGCAAGTCCAAAAAATATGACAAATCTACTGCTGAGAAACAATGACGTTTCTTTTTCCTGACATTTACCTGTAGCCCTCTAAGAGGTCACTCTGAAAGATTTCAGTCCATCTAGACATTTTATGTGTTTCAGTGCACATTAAAGAGAACCTTCAGGATAATAAAAAGCAAAAATCAGATGCACGTTCTGGCTGACTTGTGTGATACAAGGCGTTAATGAACAATGCAAGAACACAGGACAGCAGAATGCTCTCATGTTTTTCAACACCGGTATCTTCAGTAGAGAGAATAAACAGTAGAAAATGGCCATACCTGCTGCTACAACATACATACTTTTATTTTTGTCATGCCTGTTTTCAGATCTGTAATACGAGGAGGGATTTTAATAGAGCCGAAAGGTGCAATCAGAGCAACCGTGCTGCCAGGAGCAGCACGGAAATGCTGATAGTTATAATTAGGCAAAATGTGTAGTTGAAGTGCTGCACGCTTGAGCCTGAGGTGGTGGCTTTAACGTGAGGTGCTGCACTCCTCCCCAGACACGACACCTGCAGGCTCCCATCGGACCCCTCTGGCCACAGCTCAGCTCTCTGTACCAAACGGCACCTCAGCGAGAGGAGCAGGACCGGTCCCTAACAACCGTGCCACAGATGGATGGTTTATAAAAAGCCATGCCTGCTTTAGGAGCACACTCCATGCCCCAAGGTAAGGCACTGGCATGAGAAATATCCACTTCTTGCAGCAGCAAAGACTAAGCCTGTGGCCTTGGAGGCCTGTACCGGTGGAGGAGCAGGGAGATGTCCGAGATGTCCCCAGTCCCAGAGGCAATACTGCTGCTCAGCCCCACACACCTCAGGCTGGCAGAGCCCTTCTCCTGTGCTTTGCAGGATGCACTAAGCCAAAAGGCTTGTAATTTTTCCCTAGACCCACCAAAATACCATTAGAAGTCAACAAGAACTGTACAAAACCAGAAACCCATGATGGAAATGAAACCATCAGGAGGACTTAGGCAAGATACGTGCACCCATCTGCAGGGGACACCATCAGACGGCATGGCCAGTTCAGGAAGATGGACTTTGCCCTTGGACTTCTCATAAACACACCACAAACCAGGCTTTTCTGTAATTAAACTTTAATTTTAGCTGGTTAGCCCACACCAAAGATTCATTTATGAGGACCCTCAGTCACCTTAATTGCATAAGGATAAAATAATTTTCAGGGACCCCGTATGTGGGAGTAAACTTTTCAGGTGTTTTTTTTTTTTTTTTTTTTTCTTTTCCTGTGGTGGGGTGGAAACTCTAAAGACTTCAATTAGAAGCAATTACTGGAGATGTAGAGGCTTCTCTGAGGTTAAGCCGCCCTTCATTTCTCAAGAGAAGCCTTTAATTAAATGCAAATAATCACAAATTTCATATAGCAGATTGCCATAATTTCACTATTAGTTACTGGATCTCATTTAAAAAGGAAAGAGGTGGGCAGTAGTGCTGGGCGGACACGGAGTAATGAGAACTCACGAGGTCAAGGCTGAATTACCTGCGTTAATCTATTCCTCTTCTATAAATCTGTCTGCAACCACATCATTTCAGTGTTAACAGGTTGTCCTTCATGCAAGTGCACTGGAGTGTGGTCCCATAGAAACTCGGGCCTCAATACAAATAATTACCTCCGTCCATCTTACTGTTGACTACGGCAGCGAAGGCAGGATGGGTAATGGGGAAGATGTAATTGAAGTAGAAATGACCAGAACTAAAATGCAAGCTATGATGAATTCAAATGGTATATTCAAGCTCATCTCCATAGCAGAGCTCTGGAAGAACAGGCACATGACATGGCAGCAAGTATTTTAAATACATCTATCAAATCAGGTATGGTAGCGTATAAGTGGAGACGAGATAATATATTGTCTGCAGGAAGGGAGGGGAAAGACAGACTCCACACAACCACAGGTCTGTAATTCTGTCCTCGAAACCATCAGTCTTTAGAGCAGGTTCTGACAGTTACAGAAGGTAAATAAACACATACAACTTCAGAGAGAATATGCCACTTTTTTCTTACTCCTTTTGTTTAGTCAAACACAAACTTATCATAGCTAACAGGCAGCAGTTAGCCAGCAAGCGGGGGCTTCACCCAAAGGAGGCGGAAGGTTTCTGCTGCTCAGTACTTTGTGCTTTGCACAGTCATTTACAGTGTAAGAGAGAGCCACCTCCATCCCCTTTCCATAGATTATGTTACAACCCAAGATGCAAACAGCAGCTGTTCAGGACCAAATGCCAAGACACATTTTAAGAAGCAGCCTTCTGAAAAGCTGATGGCTTTGCAGTTCCAGGACAAGTTGAAGGAGGCATGGAGGCTACTCCAAGCAGTACCTCAGCCTTAAGGTAACCACACAGAAGTGCTTCAGAAGAATTGTATTTTTGTTACAGCAATGGCTGCTAGTTTTTCAAAGCTGAGAAGGTCACTGCTCTCTGCCATGCAGAGAGTTCAGGAGGGATGTCATGAAGCTTAGAAGGAAAAAAAAGTGCAAGGAACAAGAGAAGAAGCAGTGGAAAACTTACTCTACAGCTCAGCTTGGCATGTCATTTCAGTGTGGATTCCCAAATCAAAGCATTTCTCCCACTGTACTTTGAGAATACGGGGAGGGATCAGATTGTAAGCTATTCAGAGGACTAAATGATTATCGACATTTTAGCAGCGAGCTTGTTTTTGTTCTTTTGCACATTTATAATAATACCTTTTACATATTCTCCAAGAGACAAATCTCTCTGCTTCAGAACTGCTAGTCTGAAGATCTTTTGTTGGCATTGAAATGAATGCTAATGTGAAACATCTTATTTCTTCAGATGAAAGAGAAGCCGAGAACAATCCCCTCTAGAGGGAGGTGGCAGAAGGCGGGATCTGGGATCAAAAGTTTATGAGTCGCCCCCCTCCACAGCCCCCCCTTGCCCTCCATGCCCTCCTTGCTGTTCACTAGGTCCAGCTGCTATTGCACCGTGAAGCAGCTCCTCCCAGTCTGATAAAGCTTCCCATCACACTCCCCACAGCACACAGGGACATGGACCAGCAGCAGATGGGACCCTCCATTCACAGGCAGAATTGCCTGGAAATGAAGCGTTATGCCAGAGACCAAATGCTCAACCTCACATTGCAAACCACCCAAATCCCTGCCACTCTTCTCCCTTCTCCATCTATTTTTATCCCTTTCTTCTTGGAAGGACCAAACAAAGCTAGAATGTATTTTTAATGCAGCGATGTATTTTCTTGCTGTGGAGATATGCAGAAGACTGGTTATTACGGCTCGACAGCATGGACCATACAGCAAACCTGCCAGATGATGTTTTGCCTGTATGCATGCACTGAGCTGCAAGTATGAGGAGAGGGGTGTTGCTGAGTTTCCAACAGCTTCCTTCAAAGCAGAAGTAGTACTAACCCAGAGATGCTGGGTCCTGGGGTATTGGGGTGTCAGGGCTAAATTCTCTGGTGTCCGGTAGGAAAACAGCACCATTAAAATCTTTTTCTGGTATGGGGACATTTATAATAATCTCTTACTCCTGGTGAGTACTAAGTACAGAGCTTATGCAGCAGCTTCTTCCACAGTAGGGATACTAGTAAATAAGATTGCTTTCTTCTGCCTCTGAAAAACACAGAAACTAAATACGTTTGAGACATTCCTGTCTCCTGGACACATATTTTTGTTCGGATTGCTTGAGTACGAACAGTTTCTAAGAGAAACAATTGAGAAGTGAGAGCTGGGAGCCTGTCCATCGAGACAGAAGCACAATCACGTAAGCCTCAGTTCTTCACGAAACCCAACCCAAAATATTTGAGGAAAAAAAGGCGATATGTGGTCGTTAACACTGTACAATACAGACTGCCTTGTGCATTACTCAAATAATAAAAACAAAGAATGACCTAGATGATTGCAGCACAGCATATCCAGCTTGGTTTAGTGGTTCTAGTGGAAGATTTACTATTTCACAATTTCTTTTGCTCCCATGACATATCTTTAAGCACATCCAATGCTATGGCAGGCCTCTGAAAAACTCAATGGTTCAGCAGAGAGTAGAGACAGGGAGGTAAAAATATGGGGTCCTTTCATCACTTTTTGGTAACAAGGAAGATGAAAGCCTTATGTGCTTATGCTGGCTGAGAAAATGTGATATTAGGATAATAAAAATGAAATATTATCAGAGACTGAATTTTCAAAGGTGTAGCACTAGAAGAAACTAATGTACTATAACTCAGCAAGTCATCAGTACCAAAAGGCTGACACTCCGGAGGATGCAGCAATGAAGAGGTCAAACTTGTAATAACATCATGCAATATCTTATTAAAACTGACTGTATTATTCTAAAGTCCAAAGGAGTGAAGGCAAAAAAGTACTATATGTATCTTTAAAAAAGTTAAGTAATCTCAGTTGCTTTTCATACAGAAACAGAAACTCTCTAGGAATGAAATTCAGATCTCTAAAAAGAGTAAAAGAAAAGCATAAAACATTTTTTACTCAATCCAGGAGGAAGGAAATCAGAATTTACTAAAACAAATTTACTAAAAAACCTGCAAATAAAAAGCGTTACAGTGAAGGGCTTGATCCACTGATGTCAATGCCAAGAGTCCTACTAAATGCCAGGGGGTAAGGATTTCACCCACAGAAACTTCTTCACTTAATAGTACAGTCACTCACAGTATTGCTGATGTTGTCAGACCACTACAAATTAACATCTCTATATCAGAAGATGCAGTCCATGTGAATGAGGAAAGAAGGGAAATACACAAAGCTCTTGGGTTATGCAGGTAGTTTCAAAACAATTACTTGCTTTATAAAAAGAGCAACATGAATTAGGATGGAAAAGTGCACAATTTTGTATATGTGCAAGGGAGAGAGAGGGAAAAAAAAGAACTTCACTCTTTCCTCAGTAAGGATATAGTAATATTAATTCTAACTCTAAACAATTTTAGCTGACCGATTGCAGTTGCACCACAAAGCAGAAGCTGAAAAGCAGATCTCAGTTCTTTCCCATGTTGGCCTTACCATTGCACCTAAAGAGACCCCAGAGAAATCATGAAAAGGGAATATAAAATGCACAGTCATTTTCTTCTGAGGCAATTTTTAATTAAAAAAAAAATTAGAACAAAGTCTGTTCCTTTAAATCATTAATAAAAGAATCCTGCCTGTTAGGGCAATGAGCTTTCCTAGCTCTAATCCATCTTTACTGCTGTGTTATTACCCTACTGTTTTCCTGTAATTAAAACATGACAGGTAGTTTACACACAAGAGGGAGTAATTGTATTGGAAATAACTGTTCATAACCAAATTTTAAAAGCTCATTTTTCTTATCAACTTTTAATAAAGCAAGATAATAATGATATCGAGCATTTGTGCCACCTACAGCAGCATTTTGTCTCTCTAAGTTGCTAACATTTCATTCAATGATGCTAAAACATACCTCTTCAGCTACGAATGCAGCCTGCAGCAAAAAAGGAAAAATCTGAACAGTTGCAGTCATTTGTTCCTGTTCCATTAAAATAACAAAATATGGCTGAACCTCATGCTAAAGGATGCAAATCTTCAAAAAACCTTGCCTGGTTCCGGAAGGAGAACACAGAGTTTGCATGTGCTGTGGTTAGGTAGCACCCCAACCTCAGCCTGACCAGGCTGGGAGCGGAAGATCCCCGTCTCTCTGCATCCTAAGGAAGGTGGAATGAGGTGGGTCATTGCCTGCCCATTTCTACATTGCATTTCCTTGAAGGTGCGCACACAGATGGCACAAGCTGACTGTGTGGATTTGCACGGGCCTGGAAGCAGCACATGCTCTCCTGGTTTGGAGGAAGATGTTAAGTTTGGCTCATGAAGGGCCTCCTGAATACCAAAGCTGCAGAGTATTTTCCCTACAAAGGCTATTCTGGAGCCTTTGCTTTGGATGATTCTTAAAAGGCAGTTCTCTAGGAATTTCAAGTCTTGCAAGCTGATTAGGGGAAAAATATTATTTTTCCACTTATTATTGTTTACAATATAGTAGAACCTGCCAATATGTAGGACTACAGGATGCCATATGCAAACAGCTTCTGTCCCAAAGAGCATACAATCCAAAACACACGAACAGGCAGCTGTGGACAGAAACACCAGGGAAGGGCAAAGCAAAAGCAAAGGGTCCTCAGTGGTTTGAGAGGCAGACGAGTAGGTGGGCATTTGCCATTTAAATGCAGCCACAACAGGACACAGTTCTTGTCTCTCCTGTTATACAGGTCTTCATGCTGCCTAACAAACTATAAAGGGGTACTACTGCATAATGCTTTAGACTCCTAACACTGTTTAAAATACCAGACATTGTATGCTACCCTTGTGGAAAGAGGCCAATGCACTGTCATTGCCCATTATCTGAGCATTCTGAGCCTTATACTGTTTAAAATAAGGATACTGGTTTGCTGTGTTTATGTAAGCACATCTTTTGTTGTAATAATCAGAAACTAATACAACAGGAAGCTTTTAAAAAATGGTTTAAGCTCACTAGTAACAGCTGAAATAGAGATCCCCAGCACATCATAGGCATGGAGCATAAAAGATGCATGTTCTTACACGCACAGTCACAGGCAATCCTACTCCTAAAGAGCTACATCACTGGCTGCTAATGCAGGTGGACCATAAAAAGTAAGGTTGCTAAGAGCTCCGGTTCCAGCCTTGTAATTAGATTGGCATATATGAACCCTTGCAGGGGCTGTGCCAGCCTCAGCTGAGCTCTGTGCAGCTCGAGGTTGAGCCTTCCACCACACAGGTGTGACAGCAGGATACAGCCCAAGCCTGTGCTGGACCTGCAGACTGAGAGGCTGAGTCACGTACACAGCCCACAGGCGTTAGTGCTTTCTCCCCAAACCCAGTATGTGCAACCACATACTTCTACCAGGCTCATCCAAGAACTGAATGAAGTGGAGTTCCTTTTAGCTATACATCATCAGAAAGCTGAGTGCTGGATAGTGGTTTCTACCTCAATTAGGTTAGGCCACCTTCAGGGTGCATTTGGGTTTCAACCCAAATTGGTGGCTTTGGTCCAGATTCATCCCATGGTTTGGCTTAAAAATCAAAGTAAGGTTTAGAGGTAGCAACCTTCACAGAGCTTCCCACAGTCCCAGAGCAGCACAGCCCTGATGTAAATGAACAGGATAAATGGACCTGGCTATGGGAACCAGCTGTGGGACAGGCAGATGATATTTGAGGTCCCCTCCAGGCCATTTTTTCATACAGCCTGTGCCGATAAAGGCGTTTAAAACAAATCGAGGATTAAATACTACATGGAAGTGAATGACTGCACCAGAGGACATACTAGACAGTGACCAATTGGCCCCATGCAAACGTGACACTGCTTCGACAGCCCCATGTAAAAAGCAAAAGCCACACGTAAATTTGTTTAAGACTTGAACGTTCGGATAAAAGCAAAACCTAGAATAAATTAGTGATGCCTTGCTTATTAAAAGCCATGGATTGGAAGCTTATGGTTTGATTTTACAGGAGTTGTCTCCTGAAGCACAAGCCAGTGGGGCATGCAGATGGGAGAGAAAGGGAGGTCAGGGCTTGACATGGAAGTGGAGTGGATGGATACTGCTACAAGGTGCATGAGAAGGTGGGTTTTTCCCCCCCTGAGATTGTCTTGCTTCATCTCCTCCTCCCTTCTCCACTCCCCATTATCAGCATTTAAAACACCCCTGAGTTTTCCTGAGCAGGTTTGCTGTGCTCATTAAAATACTGTGAGCACTTATTGGCTATAACGAGCAGTCATTAAATTCTGTTAAGTGCGAGGACTGTTCTGTGGAGTTGAACAGACTCAGGTTCTGGGAGGAGAGCTCAGGGGTAGGAAGATACTGGAAATACTACATTTTCCACAAGAACAGAACTACAAACTTTCCCCTCCTTTTTTGCTCTGCAAGCACTGGGGTAACTCAGAGCTGTTAAGCAGCAGCTATTGCTTACTGACTACTCAAACCATTCCCCTGCCCCAGAAGGACTCTCAGCTCCTCTTATCAGAACAGGAACAAATTAAAGATTTTTCCATATTTGCATCTCCTCATTTGAGAATTTTCCTACATTTGTTATTTAGAGATAAAAGTCTGCCTCTAAAAATTCACTTAGCAAAGTGGTTTTCTCAGCCTCAGGGAATGGTGCAGGAGGGATTGCAGAGCAGGATCCAAAGCACTGGCAAGGCTTCAGGAGCAGCAGGAGATCAGGAGATGAATGGGTACATATCGGGGCAAGGATCACACTTTACATGCCCTGTTCTTATATTTATGTCTAATTGGCCATGTCAGAGACACACACCCTGACTAGTGAGGCCATGCCTATAACCACAAAGCAGTTCCCACTGCAGGTTTCAGTGCTACCATCTGTGTTTTTATCACCAGATGCTGTTCATCACCTACTAACATTAGAAGATAGGAATTAACTAAAACCATATACAAATATACTTTACCCTGGACTAATCCCCCGTGAATCAGACGGCAAGTGACTATTTACGGAAACAGAATCAGACAAGAGCTTGAAGATCAGTGCATCTCTGAAAGAGCTAATATATATCCTAGTGGAGTAGAGAAAGCTGCTGGAAGGGGGAGGTTTCTGCATGTAACCCTCAAAGATGACCCTTCTGCACATGGCCTGCAAAATGCAATACATCAGGAGAAGACAGTGAGGGAGAAAGGAGCAGAGAAGTTCATCTGGCTTCCCAAGCAACCCATAGAGAGTTGGCTGACCACCACCACCAAATAGCAGAAAGCATGGGACCGACATATCAAAGTTATGTTATTCTAAAGAAATAGTTGCACTCCTGAAAAGCAAGAATCTGAAATCCTATTATTTTCTGCTTGGGGTGATACCTATACCACTGCCTGTATGACGAGCATATGACCAAGCCTTCCATCACCTCAGAAATATCTATTTTTCAACTACATTAATCTAAAGACCACAGTTCAGCACGAAATGTGTATCAAAATGGCATCAGTTTCACAAGATTAAGTAACTGGTCTGGTTAAGCATTAATTGCTCCAGTTTGGTTCATTCTTCACCTACTCAGAGGAGCTTTTTGTGGATTACTGCTTTATAATTGCTTGCTCCCTAAGCACACGTGCATTGCAATCTTCTGCACACCTTGACAGCATCCTGGTTAGAGAAAATGAATGCTACATGTTCCCCTGACACAGCATTTTGTCTGCTGGATACAGTAAGTCAGAGATTGTTTACTCAACTTCTCATGGCCCAGTAATGACATAATGTTGGACACAGCTGTTCAGGGCTTCACGAGACCACAGCAGAGAAAGAAATGCTGGGAGACTTCAAACATGCTGCTCACACCAGAGCCTGGCTGGGAAAGTCCTTAAAAGCGATCTAGCGGAATTTAGCCTTACAGCTCTCTCAGGAAGTAAATCCAGGATTAAAGCCTCAAGCTTAGTTTCTCCTGACGACTCAAATGATCTTAAAACAACTCCATCTGGCCAAGGTGGCAATGACTGCTTTGAAGTAGAGGGGACCAATCATTTCATTTTGACTCTGCTTGGCCAAATTATCTACTGAAAAACTAGGACCTGCCATATATAAAGGCTCACTAGCCCTGGAAGCAGGGTGTGCCTGGTTCATCATGTCCTGACTTTCAGTGTGTTTGAGCAGAAGAGGTGAAGCTCACCCTGTAAAAAAGCAATTCAAGATCAAGGCACCCCTTAAGATCTCAAAAAGAGTTTGAACAGAGTTCAAGTGATGCACAGAGCACTCTGGGCTCAGAAAGCACCATCTGCCCCTGTGCCATCTACCTCCCGGTACAGCTACCCAGTATTTTTCTAGGGGCTTCTGGAAAGCTAACCCTGCCCAGGGGGGCTGTGCAGCAAGGGAGTGCTGCTGACAGAACTGATGTGCACCAACCACAGCACAGTGAGGATAAAGATATGCTCCACCTAAATACCACACCCAGAGAGCCACCTTGGAAATTTTTTTTTTTTTCATGAAGCTTCTGGAACCACGTCATTATGGAACAACATCAATTTTCCCTAAAAAAAAGGCAAATCAAGTTTCTCAGCAAGTTTCTCCAGTCGTGGAGATAAGCAGAAGTCTAACAGAACGGCTCAAACTCATTCCCATACTCCAGTTCAAAGTAACCTATTACATTAATTTTAAAATACTTTATAATTCAAAACTGGGGGAGGGTAGTGTATATTGTTTACATATATACACGTATACTTATAGCAGGTAGGAGGAACATGATTTGCAACACTGAGCTGATTCCTCAGCTTGGCAATGATGCAGACATCTCCAGCAGAAAAAGAGGATCATTAGGTAAATTTCTTCCTGCCTGTAATAACGGCTATCCACAGCAACTAAAACACCCCGTTATTGAAGCTGTATCTCAAGTCATGCTCAGAGGAAAGACCATCACCCTCCCTCATCTTCCCCAGACCTTTCAGGGTAACCCTTACTTACAATTGTGAAGTTCATAACCTTCAGAATCCAGATGGTCATAGCAAGGTTCACCAGGATTAAAATCATTAGGAGCAGCACAAAGAAATAGAGGCACCTCTTCCTCCAGCCATAAATCCCCACTTTGTATACCTGGGGTCCTTCCGAGGTCTGCATGGTGCTCCGGTGCGCGTACTGTTCCTGAGGCATCTGAAAGGATCACAGAGAAATAACCACGTGTATTAAGTGGCAAGAGAAAGCCAATGATAAAAACCACTTCTGTCTGTGCCTCTTAGAGGGTGTTGTTTTTTCTTTTTCAGAGTTTACCAGCTGGGCAGTACCTCTTTTGATATCTTTGTTCTGCATTATTTTTCTTTCTGCTTACTGTATGCAGTAACATACCGAAAGAGAATTTTGTGTGTTAAATGCATATGTATATTTATAAATACATATAAGCACACTGTCTAAAGGTATCCTATGGAGATCACTCTTGAATAACTCTGTTCACCGCCCCAGGTTTTGCAAGGCAGGCACTCCAGGGCCTCTAAGGATCCTGAGGGGAAATTTTGCATGCATTTGGTAAAAGCAGTTGAGTTCAGCAGTTTGTTTTGAAGATGCAATATTACTTCTCAGAGGCTTTAATTTTAAAAAAAACAACAAACCAACGTCAAATAAAATCATTCCTTCCAGCCAAAGAAAAAAGGGGAAATGCTTGCCTTTTTCCCTTCCTGCACCCTAATCCTTCCTAACCAAGTAAACCTGAAGCACAAGGTTCTCCATCTGCCACATCCCTAACAAATTAACCCCAAATATCTATGTTGGTTTAACAAGGACTCTGATACCCTGTGTGGGCATGGCATGCTAGGACAACACCGGGGCTAAAACCGAGGAAAGAGGGAAGGAAGGAAAGCTGGTGCTGAGGAAAGCAGTGCGGCAGCATCCCCAGGAAGAACTGCTTTACAGTCCTGCATGGCCAGCACCATCCCCCCTCCTACACCCCAGTACCCGGCTGGCTCTGGGCAGTCGGGGATCTGGCTGCCCCCACCATGGATGGAAAAAGATGGGTGCTTTTAAATGGTATTGCAACCAGCTGGGACAGGGTCCGGAACACAGCTACCGCACAACGGTCGTGTGCTAATGGCTGCATGCACATGGGGTTGTGATTGTGGAGGTATTTTGTGCTGTACAAATGAAAGTATTCATGTTCTCGCCCTTTAAATTCATGGTGCAGAAAGCCACTTGCATGGGCTTCCCCCAGGGATCAGTATGTCACGTTTTCAGGCTTTTTTGATGCACAGACTGAGGATATCATATAATCTCTAATAACACAGTTTGCTGAATGTTTTGCATTTTAGACTCTAGACAGGTAAGAAGCCACCAAACGCGTTCTTGCACTACTGATTCAACACCACGGGCTTCTTCCTCAGGGTATCTGGCATAAACGTTTGTATGCAGTGAATTACAAAATTCACATAACAGGAGGAAACAATGCGAGTTCCTCTCTGTGGGAGTGTGATCCGTGAGGGCAGAATGAGACAATGGTGGAAATTAGATGCTCATTGATAGCAGCTTATGTTTGTTTACCATTAGTTTCTGGGTTTTTTCCTTACTTTTTTGCTAATAGCTCCATACTCCAGCATCTAATAAAATACAGCATGCAGTTGGCAGTGGTGCAGAGCCCGTTGCAGGCTGACGCAAGGCAAGTTTCTTCACGGCATAACTTTTATTCCAGTAGAATTGCACTAAGGATGAAGTTAACATTTTTTCTTTGCTGCTCCAATGCTGAAGCCCACACATTTGAAGCAAAGGCTGCCTGAAGAACCAGTTACCCTTTTTTTAACCTTTCACTGCTCCAAAAGTTGCTAAGACCTGTGTTTTCTCATGCTGCCTGGTGTTGTCACCTGCAGCATACGGGCTCAGCCACCTTCCCTTTCTTCCACAAGCCTTCACCCCTCACCCAGGCTGAAACACAGTCCCAGGTGCTAAATAAATCTGTTCAGGCACTAAGTTCTTTTCAGATCAGAGGCACTGACACCTCTCCTGATCTGGACCTATAAAGCAAAGCCGACTTAGCAACATATTCAGGAAGGCTGTGTTTAGCCCAGGGAGGCTGGTGTGCTCACACCCCTGCTCTCATCCCAACAGCAATGCTCCTCCAGAGGGTGGAGAGGCCCATCTGCCTCCTTTTCTAATATCAGCAGCTGTGTTAATCCCCCACACTCAAAATTCATGACAGTAACTGAAAACAGGAAGATTTAAAAAAATAGTAACAAATTAGGTACTCCTATCATTTTCCTCTCAGGTTTCTGAACCATCACATTTTAAAGAAATTTTTCCCCTAAATGCTTGAGGGCTATGGTCGGTCCACCAAGGAGAAAAAGCAGGTCAGACTTGTGCATCAGCGGGGTGCTGCAAAGGACACCCACAAGAGGAGAATCCGGGCACCAGTGCTGTTCATCTGCAGGCAGCTGCCAGGCTGAGCTCCCTCCTTTCGAACGAAGGTGCTGCCTGCACTTGCTAAACTAAAACTAGAACAAGGTGAGCCTCAGCCAGCCTGTCCATGCCTCCAAGCCCGCCTGCTTTTTCAGCTGGTCTAAAAAGAGAATCTCACATCCCCCCCCAAACCATGCCTAATTTACAACCTCAGACTACCCCAGCCCCAGCTAATGCCGCCAAGATCTGCAATGTCAATTAGTGCAGACAGTCATATCATGTCAGGAGGTGCCAATGGCTCACGGCAAATAAGCCTGTTCTTAAAAGGTGTTGGCTCAGCCAGTTTAGCCAACGTCCATTAAAAGTACATCACCAAAGAAAGGTGTGTCTGTATTAAAGAGCAGTTTTCAACAGCGTAAGTGGGCTCACCATAAAACACTTCAGACCAGCTGGGGTATCTACCTCTATACTGCAAAACCACCCAAGACCAAGACCAAAGGGGGGGGCAAACCAAGTTGGTTACAACAGATCCAACTCGGTCTGCACTGGTATTTTTGCTCACAGATGCCAAGTCAGTAACTGTGGAGGACTTTGTAGCACACAGCTCATCAGAGAAAGGAGCTGGGTCACCAACGAATACACGTACCTGGAGAAAAACAGGCCTTTTTACACTACTACAACCACCCCAATCTGTGCAGAGGGAAAACTTAAGCAACAATAAATTACAGAGTTTCCACTACCTGGGGGAAATTATAACCACAACTACTGTACAGTCAAGGATTTTATTGCCTAATATTTTAACAGGGGATCCTGGAGAGCACATATTAAATGCAGCCTCTCCCTTGGAGAAAATGAATAAATTGCGTTGCTAACCCTCTCAAATTATGGAAGAGGTTTGACCAACAAGAAACAATATGAAACACCCAGCTCAAAATATCTCTTTATTGCAAAACTTGTTTATTGTTTTTATCTCTTTCCTGCTCTCTCCTTTTTTCTTTCTTTTTTTCTTTATTTGCAGTCTCTAGGATGGAGAAAATAGCATAGCCAGCCGCGGCAAAACTTTGCAGACATCAAAAGAGTTTATAGGAACAGAACATAACAAAGTGCAACTTGCGTCCACACAGCAGCCTGATTTTGAGTATTTCTCTGGCTCCAATAAAATATTTAGCTCACAGCTGCCCTTACAGAGAGAGAGCAACTAAAGTACTACAACATGCATGATGAGCATAGCTTAGTAATACAGTATAAATTTATAACAAGAAAGTAACATGGGAATTGTAGATAGCATGTTCTTCCTATACAAACTCTCACACAGCTACATTTAAAGCTATATATGATTTCTAGCTAGCATTTCCTCCCTGAATTGTGAATACCAAAAGAAAATGCTCCTGTCTGTACTTCTCCAGGAAGAGAAGACAGAATGATGGACAGAGAGTGCTGAGGTGTGTTAAACAAATGAGTAGAATAAGAAGACCTGCAAGGCAACTACACGAGGAACCAGTTATATCCGCTATCAATAATCTGCTCTGTGTGGGAGGGAAAAGTATGCTAGTCATAATTTACATTTTGGCAACTTCTCCTGACTCAAACATTAAAAAGAACTAAGGCACCAGAAAAAAACAGTATTGCTTTGAAAGGATATCCAGTGGTTACCTTTGCAAGGTATCCCCTCCTTTCAATTACTGAGCTAAGGGGAAAGGCTGCTAGTTGCTTAATAGGATTTTTTTCTTCTTCAGGAAAATATTAGGAACAAAGACCTAATTTCATAAGAGTGCTGAAAAAATAATACCAAAACAAATATAGAAATTGGAAAGAGAAGCACTCCTTCCAAAAGTCAGATCTGAAAGTGTCTGCCAAACATGAGAGGCCTTAAAGACACACACGCACAGCATTGGACCACCATCAGTGCATGTACAATCCCATTTACAATACAAAAAATGCAGCATGCCAAATTTTCGCAGTTTAGCCACAGACAACATTACCATGACTACAAAAGTATAGCCTGGAACCTGGGTAATTCTCCAAGGCATTCTTGCCGCTGAAAAAAAAAAGGGTAGTAAGTTTTTGCATGAGCTGTACACTGAGTCCTTACATATGAACACTGCAAACAGGGCCTGATACAAAATCCAGTCCGTTTAGAAAAGCTATTAATCCTTTCACTTTAGCACACCTTAGAGATATGGTCCATGACAAGAAAGATTTATTTGTTTTTTTTAAGACCAGTGGAAGAGTCATGTCACCACGTCCTCTGATCCACACAGGCTGCTCGCCGAGTACTTCTGGAAAAGGAGCTTCAGCACTTTCCTTCAATAAAGCTGAAACCAGGCTCAGCTGAAAGGCATCACAAATCAGAACTGGCACTGAGCTTCCAAAAATCACATCAGACCCCACCAATTACAGCAAATCTTTATTGCATGCCTCTCTCCCTTCCTCCATGTCCTCTTGCCCTGGCAGAAAGCGTCTCACTCAGGGCACACAACTCAGATTAACGGATTCATCAGGCAGAAGAAGTGTTTTATATGCACAAGGATGGATAAACACCTTTCCCTTGCAAACACTGAAGCTATAACATCCCCTGGCCATGCTGGCTTTGTAGACTCAATGAGGGCTATTAACAGGGTGAGGCATAACAAGAAGAATCAATAATGTTTCTGTGCCATGGAGATTTCTTTGATCAGTGCTTAAATGATGTATGTTTAGTAATAGAACAATTTTAAGGTGAAAGAGGATGCAATCTGGGAAGGGTGCTTCTCTCTTACGGGCCCACTTGAAATTTGCTGCCAAAAATGCCGTAGAGCTCATTGAAACCGCTCACTACAGCACAGACCAAAAGCCCCTAATGCCCTGTGCAGCGGACATGGCATCTCTCCTCCCTGCCTGCTTGCATATAACCGAGGTGTAACAACTTCATCAGAAAAATGAAGAGCATCTGACCCCAGGCTAACCTGTAGCATGGTGATGGAAACACATTTCTAGGGATGAGAGAGGGGTTCAAATTCCCTCAGGCCTTGGACCTACCTCTCCCACATCTGGCTTCTCTCTGTGTATGTATCACCGATATCCTAATCTCCTTCTCTTTGCTTTTTGAAACAGAAACCTTTTCTTTTGGGCTGAAATGAGCAAAAAAAAAAAAACCAACCCTAAAAAACATTCAGAGGTGCTCTCTGCCATATCACTGGAAGGCAATGTACTTGTATTCACTAGCTGTAAATGCTCTGCAGACTCATCCTCTTTAATTTCTCTGTCTTTTAAGTGCACACTATCCACCAGGTTCAAAAGAACAGACATTTCTGGAGCGTGACCGAGAACAAAATTTGGCATGAAGAAGAGAGTGTTTTGAGCCATCTATCAACAGGACCTTTTGCCTCTCCGCTCTCCATAAAATTCTCTCTCAAGCTTGACACCCCCAGGCCCGTTTATCCACCAGTGTCATGACCTAGAATTGATTTATGGCCCCGCACATGGGTCAGACCACAGCCTGGGTCTCCATAAAAGGATCAGGCTCTGGAAAAAGACTTCTCACTTGCAGCTTGGCCAGCAAGGGCTGAGCAATAGGGAACAGCCAAAAGGATGAAATACTTGCTGGAGCAGTTAAATCTCACAGCACGTTTCTCCAGCACCATCTAAGCCTTGAACTCGGGCTCTTCTACCCCGATGGCTGTGCCAGTGTGGCCTCTGTCACTGCCACTGGTGTCCCCAAAGCTGAAATCTTCCCTCTCTGCTCGTCCCTCTGCTTCTGTCAACAGTTCCCATCCCTCCACATGGGGAGCAGCTCTTCCACGAGTTAGGAAGACCATCATCACTCAATGCCCGCTTCTCGGGTATCACCGCAATGTGATACATGGCCAGAGAGACAAAATGTGGAAGGAAACATCCTGAGGAATGTTTTCTTCTTTTCTGAATAGTTTCTTCCAGTGGGGTACATCACATGGAGGGTTCTTCAAATATCTAGCCTGATTCCAGCAAACATAAGCACATCAACAATCTCTTCTTGGTCTGCACAATCCATCGGTGCATGCTCTGCCTGGCCCGCTAGGAAATACCTCTTTTCCCTTCCCCACCTCTTGTGTCTTGAGGAAGCTGGACTGACTCAGCACAGGCAGCTGGGGAGACCTTGGGGATTCATCTCCTGGTAAAGCATCTCTAATTCAGATCCCTCAATGCTCCAGGCTAACCCCTACCTCTAACATCTTGAGGCTCATGTAATTTCCCCAGTTGCTAGGGCTGACAGCACTTTGACAATAAACACGCCTGAGGATAAGGGCACTGCAAAAGCCTCAGTTTATAAACCAGTATCTTCAAGTAGGTGGACTGAAGGAAAAGCTGAACATGGGACTTCTGCTCCGCTCTGTCACTGCTCTGCATTCAAGGAGCACTGACAGTAAAACTCTAAACTTATCAGAGTTTGCCAGAACAAAACAAAGTAACAGGCAGCTCCATCTCTGAGTAGCATCTCCTAAACCAAAAGTGGTATTTTATTACGATGCTGCAAGAGTCTGAGCAATGTGATGTTACTATTGCTTGTCTTCTCTGAGAAGAAGAGAAACATGTCTGTTTTCTTATTTATGAGTGTTTCTTCTAACTTTTAGACTTTTTTCTTGATAGTTACCTTGTCTCGGTATTTTTCTTTTTTGGAATTAAGAAGAAAACAGAAACGAAAGTTAACAAGAAAAAGTTTCTGCAGTGAGTTCTCTCATGTATCAAGCTAGTCAACAAAGAATGTCTTTCACAAAATGCCCCACAATTTGTAGCGATACATTCACGCTGCATGCAAACATCATACCGGCTTTGCTGCATTCACACGCTGGTTCCTTTGCACCACCCAGATGATGCGAAGCAATCATAAGCCTATGTCCATCTGTGCCAAGTTTATAAACGCTCTTTCCCACTGGAGTGTCTCAAAGCAGGATGAACAAATATGAGAACTACACTAAAATAGCCAGCAGCAGGTGTGACTGCAGGAGGCTGTGGGAACAGCAAGAGGGATATAATCAACTGAGCTCAAATCAGAAAGCAAGCTACAGGAGGTGATACTTTGCACATTTCTGCCCCAACACACTCTCTCCCCACAGTACCAAGAAAAGAGCTATGGCTTGTAGGAATGTGCAAAGCAGGATTGTAATATGGATTTATACGGCTGGAATCCAACCGGCATGGCACAAATTGAGAACTGTGGGCTTGAGGATGTGCCAGGATCCAGAGTACAGTCTGTGCAGTGATCCTGCTCTCACAAGTTAAAACTTGTTCTGCTGCATCTTCCCTCTACCACCTTCCCTCCACATGATGTGATTATTGTGCTTATCCATTTGTTCGTTGTGCACACACACTTGCTTTCTAGTTTGCTCTCTGGAAGGACCAGGAGAAGGAAGACACATGTTAAGGTGTGCTAACGGCTCTTGTATCTGTATGCTTCCAAGATCAAGAGACCCACCAATATCACTTTAGATGCATAACATTCTGTCCACACAAGCACAAGCACGCGCTCTTCAGTCCTTTTGGATACAAAGCAAAGCTCGAATACTTGACCCGGGTGGAGCTGTAGAAAGGTCACCTCTGGCAGGGGGAGGCTCAGGAGCAGCTGCCAGAGTTAGGGAGGAAACCACCACCTCCCTTCATCAAACCCAGCCCAGGGCATTGCAAAGACCCTCCCCTGCTCTGCCCGGACTCACACCTACCCGGCAAACAGCCCAGCCGGGCATGTGGAACATACCATGATCCAGACTGATCCCATACCTGATGAAGAACCTGCACTGCTTGTCTCACCCAGATGTGGGGCAGGAGCGCCCCTAAAGCCAGGTACGGCAGCTCAGCCCCGGCTGCTTCTTGCTAAGACAGACGTATTCCAATCCCTTTGTCTCTCTGGCTCTTCAACGCTGATGATCAGGTTTGGGAGGTGGGATGCTGCATGATCAGAGACAGGAACTTGAATTTTATTTTTTTTTTTAATAAGCTTATAACTAGCAGTGAAGGAGATAATAGGCTGACTGGGTGCCTAAATTAACAGCTGCTGAGAAAAGCAATAGAGCTCCAAGTCTGCAGGTTAAGATGGCAGCCTGTAAAGGCTTAAGCAGTCCAGATCATATGAGACCTTCATTTAACACAGCATTTTCACCACAGGTGTATTTTCTGCAAAGCAAACTTTGAGCTTATCAAGCCTCTTCATTTTCATAATATGCCTCCTTCTTCCACAGCTCATCTCTGTCCTTCCTCTCATTCCCCTCGTCGCCATCAGCCTCCAGAAAGCTACAGTACATCCATGTCTCTTGGAGGATGCCCTTCCCGCACCCCAAACCAGGAAAGTCCCCACTTGGCCCAAACCAACCCGTTCCAGCTGACCATCACTTTCACAGGAAAAAACAGATACGGTGGCAGGGAGAAGATGCTCCCACACACCCTTCTTTTCCCTTCTATCACATACAATCTATTTGCATTGGACCAGATAATGTTCCCATTAAAGATCCAAATCCACCGAATCCCACTCATTCCAGGTAGGGTTTGCTGTCTGCCTGAGCCTGCTGTTATCCTTCGGAGCTGCCTATGTACACACTTCACCAGCATTACTGGGAGAAAGCTCTGGCCCTGTCACATACTGGATCTGATGCACTTTGGTGGCAAACCTCACTTTGTCACTGAATTTTTTTGGATTGCCAAGATGAATGACCGTTTGAGCCCTGTACGTGCCATCCTCCTCGATGCAGGTAAAGCAAACTGCGGGTCTACTCCCATGAACCAGCCAGAAATGCTTAGCGCTGTCCCACTGTATAATTTAATATCCTTAATTCATTCCTTGTTGAAAGAAAAAAAAAACCACCACCACCATAAAACATGGCATTTTCAACACATCAGATAGCATTGCTGTGAAAATCCAAGGAAGAGGCACTGGCAAGAGGCAAGGAAGTTTCTGAAGCTACGTGAGGCAGACTCCTCCTGACACCTCCATCCGCCTTGACGAACGCGCCGTACCCTAACTTCCAAACACAAGCCTGCCATATAAGGTGCTGCTATCTCTGCAAAGGCAAGACAAGCTTTAATGCTGCAACTAAAAGGATGAGAGAGCATTGCCTAAATCTGGCAGGCTCCTAAAGAGAGAGCAAGCTTTTTATCATAAATGTTCCTTAAGTTATTTGGGGAAAGAAATGCAAATCAGAAGAGAAGTTGCAGATAGAACAGCACCTAAATTAATGTTTTTGCTTCTAATCGGCTCTGCATGGTTTCTGACTGTGCTGTCTGTTGCAGTTTGCTCATGCTTTATAAAATACAGGAAAAAAAATACAGAGAAATCACAAGGCAATGATTATTACTGAATTACTGCCTCTCTGCACAAGCTAGCTGTACCAGGAATTGCCAAACAACCCCCAGACAAACATGCTTTCAACTCATTAAACAACTATAATACAATGTACATACAAATGTATTTATCATGCCTGAATCACGTTTTTCATCAAAATCTGTAAGTGACACATGGTACACAGCCAACATTTTGGTAGCTTCAGGTTATATACATACTTATTCCCCAAAATGAAAAAGTTGGGAATTAATTTGGTTACAGCGTTCACGCAGCCGGAGACGCAGCACAGGAGTTGCTTTGCCTGAAGAATTAGTACCGAAGCAAAGTTAGCCAGAAACTACCACCCAGCCTCAAACTACTCCCATCCCTTCACAAATATACCACAACTTCCCATTCTCGACTTTTTTTTCTCTAAACAACGGTCTGCAAGCAAGAAGCATCTTTGCACGAGCACAGAAGAATGGCAAATCACCCCGGCCGCAGCAGGAAGGAGCAACGCAGCTCTTACCTCTCCCTCGGCGGGCAGATGAAAACCCAGAGGGGTGCTGGAGGCTGGAGGGAAGATGCAGCGCGGCGTTTCAGAGCAGCACGAGGCCTGGCCTGTGCTCATGAGCTGCCCCTGTCAGATTTTCCAGCAGCAGAATTGCAGCCAAGTCCCTGCCCATGCCTGAAGAATTTCCTGAACAGCATTCCCGTTCTTTTTCTAACTGCTTTGAAACCACACTGTCTGTACTTCAATAAGGCTTTGTCAGGCCAAGTTACAGCTACTGGGCTGGCTCCAGATAGCAATTGAAAACACATGTGTTTTGCATTAAAAGCCCCCTTCTCCATGCACACATTCAGACACGGACACCCCCATCTGCACTCAGCCCAGGAGCCTGCATGTCTTGCCTTTGCAGCTATAAAGCTAGCCATTTTGGTTAAAAAGAATAAAAGGATTACGTTGGTGGGGATTTTCTTTGGGAAGAGGAAAAAGGGGGTGGGAGGGATCCCATTCCCACAGATAACACCTCGCCCTGCCTCGTATGTTTTGCAAGTATTAGTGGGTCACGGGCACCCAGGTTAACAGACAGCTTTGCCAAACCCCAACAAGAAAGGAAGCACAAGAATTAAAATTTCAGTTGACTACTACTCTCCTCTTACCTTTGCCTCTGTCTCTTCTAAAAATTGTGAGAAAAAAAAGCGTATTTTTAGCACCTCCAGACTCAGTTCAGCACATCAGAACTGTATCCTAATCTTGACACATACTCCTGTATCTGCTTATACTAAAAATAATACAACTATTTCTGAGTACTTTCATCCCTCTCTGCTTTCCAGCTGTCCTAACCCTTAAAAATACTTTAAGCACCTTGCACCTCCTTTTAAAGAGCATTAACATTGCTCTGGTGTTGGCTTAGGAAAAGAAATAGAAGATAGAATGTTATACCTTTAATCAGAATGGGTCCCAGTTCTTAATATCTG
The DNA here is from genome assembly GCA_013401275.1 of Pandion haliaetus. Lineage (NCBI taxonomy): Eukaryota > Metazoa > Chordata > Aves > Accipitriformes > Pandionidae > Pandion > Pandion haliaetus. The sequence continues at coordinate 375,831 of VYZV01017315.1, read as the reverse complement.
TAATCATCTCCAGACAGCACCATGGGTCAAGGCAGCGAACGCGGCCTCTGCAGCTCCAGATGCCCTGCGCCTGGCATGTGCCTGTGAAGCGGAGCCAGAGTAGATGTGGAAACGCACATGCATGTCCCCTTATTCCACCACGGCTAAGTCCCACCAAAGATGAAACACAGCAGCGGAGTTGTCAAGGTAACAATATAGAAAAGAGACAGTTTAAAGAGAGAGAGTTATATTTTTCCCTCTTAATGTTCCTTTTCAAAACCGTGCACTCCACTTCTATCGGGTTATTCTGTTCTGTGATTTACAGAGGTGCAGTGCCCAGATGAAGTGTTTGCAAGAGACAAATGCAGCTGGGGATCGGAAATAATCGAGGGCCTTAGGTATGGTCTGATCCGTGTATTCTCACTGAAGGCAGTAGGAAGCCTGTTGCCTTCCACAGGCTGTGGATTAGGTCCACAGCAAGGACTCATTTATCCACAGAAAGGTGAGATCTGCCTTTCATGCACTGGCAATGTGATCTTACAAGACCCACGTGAGTTGCCCATGTGGAAAGCCTGCAGTACTTCATCCATCCAGCCTGTTTTGAGAGCTGCTGTGTAACACCGTGCATGGCTTTCACCTGCACCTTGCCCTGCTACCAGAATGCCCTTTTCTTAATTCCTGCAAAGAGCCACACGGTTGGTCAGCAATATGGCCCACACGCCCTGGCAATGGGCACAGGCCAGATTCTGGCAACCTGGAGCAGCACCCCAACTGCACCAACTTCAGAGGGGATGTATGCAGAATATGATGCTATTTTGCAGAAGACAAGACAAGACGAAACCATCTGGTCATTCTGCCTCAGTTTTCAAGACTGTAGCCAAGCGAAAGGCATGCACACAAGCCACACACATACAACCACCGATGATAGCATTTCAGATTTATTTGCACAGCTTGTGAGGAGTCAGTTTGTGCCAGAACAGAAACCACAGACTTTTGGATCACAAATCAGGAGAGCTATCAATGCAGCTAAAAGAGAATCTCCTGAACTGGCTGCAACAGCAAAGATAATACTCTCTGCGTTGGCAACCAGTAACGGCTGAAACCAACAGTGCCTAATACCTTTGGAGTCTCTTAGTATAAATAAACTGAAACAGAAGAATATGAACTGCAGATTCACATAATTAGATTTTCAGTTGTACAAGACAATGAGGCATCTGCAGAGCTGTTTGCAAGACGATAGTCCTTGCCTTCTGTCTTAAATTTCCCCATGGTCTTTATTCAGCAAACCAGTTACGTATGGTGACAGGCAGTAACTTCAGTGGATCAGTGTGTGTTTTGAGTTAAGTAGATGCTTCAGTGCTTTGTGGTCCAGGACTTCTTATGGCAGCCTGGCTCCAGCAGGACCAATAGTCAAATCATTTACCACATGGCAGTACAGTACTTTGAAATTATTCAGTTCTTTATACAAATATGGTAAATCAGTGGTTTTCAAATTTTTCTCAGTGTGTGGACTCCTAAATATTTGCCAAAGGAGGTGCATACCCCTGTAATAATTTCACAGAGAGAGATTTCTATGTACCCTACATAAAACTCTTTTTTTTCTGTCATTTTTCACAGTTCCCTTGGGAATAGTCCACAGGCCTCCCATACGTCTGTGGACCAGAGGCTAGAAAGTACTACTGGAGATAACTTAATCCCTTATTAAAAATGTAAATGATCTCTTCTGTTTATGTGCCATACTTTCTACCTTCGGAATATTTATGAGAGCTAGCAGCATGCTGGCAGGTAGAGACATGGGGAGGTGACAGTATTAATACTGCATTTTTTCCATTGGCATAATTAGTAGGCCAAGTCTATAAATATTTACATTAAATCTGTCAGGCATCGCACCAACCTCACAGATAACTTAAGGGTGTCTTACTGTAAACTGCATTAATGCCTAACTATTTTGTCATCAAGTAACACATAAAATGCTCCTTCCAGCTAAGCCACTTTGACTAGGTTGTTTTTATCTCTTCCTCATTTGGGTACGGGGTTTAAAGATGCTTCAAGCATCAGAACTATGGCTCAGGGACTGTTCTATTTTCTGTTATTGAGCTATCATTTGTATTCGTGCCAGTGCTACCACAAATATATGAACCTTGAAAGTGTAAAACTTAAGTTGATGTTGACATAACTATCTGTGTAACTGCTATTATTTCTCAGTACTGGCAGGGTTATGAGGATTAAAAAAACTTACTAGAGCTCTTTGGGAAGATAAAAGCAAATTACCCCCCCTCAAAGCTCCAATATCTTTGCAGCTGGAGACTGCAACATGTAGGGACTTCCATTTTGTGCAGGAGATCCACTCCACCTGGATCCATGAATTTCTACACCAGGAAATACATGAGTCCTACAAAAGGCAGAAAGGAAAGTTTCTTCTCTGTCATTTATACCTGTCTTGCATTTTGGCATCCACATTTTCTAGAAGCAGCTGAAAATGATTTAGTATTTACTGTTGACTTAGCAATATTCATAACTAATTCCACTTAACTGATAATATCTATTTGCATACAAAACGAAACTCAGGATTTTCATGCTGTGCAGATTTCCAGGGACTCGCTCAAATATTCCCAAAACCTTCCTAAGAAAATCAGGGCAAAACAAATATGCAGAAAGAATCAGCATGTAAATGCAGGTGTGTGTGCACCTGGAACGGAGGAAGAAGTCAAAATAAAAATTTTAATATCTGAATGAGATAATTAAGCAATCCCATGTTCGAGCTTTCCCTCCAAATGCCTTTTTTAATCCATTAAATCCCTTGATATATCACAACATATATAAATGTTGAAATATTTTTAAACTTTCACTTGAAAGAAATCATCTGCCTAATTATTATTATTTTAAATCGCCCTCAGCCTTGGACTCTGGTAACGGATCTCTTGCATACGGGCGTATAAAGGGAGAAGCCAAGAATCATTTGAGCTTAAATGCAGAATTAAGGTAGCTGATGGATTAGAAAGTTAACTATTTTGGGTCAGGAACAGCAAGCCATGGGAAGGCAGGTATTGGCATTCCTGACAGATTTGCCCAGCCCCGAGCACCCAGAAAGGATGGAGGCCAATGTAATGAGAAAGGGAGGGGACGAGCGGGTTCCCCAGATTTGTTTAGCTAATGGCAGTAGCTGTAGGAGAGGAATGCTTCACTAGAGGAAGAAAACCCATCCATGTGTGTGTGCATGCAGGGAGCAAAGGTCTGATTTGAAGGTAGGGAGCTACAGCTGCGAATGAATGAAGGCACACAGGTCATCAGGTAATCATGCACAGGGCTGAGATGGGCTTGTTGAACAAGTGAAAAGGAAATGGGAGAAAATGAAAAAGCACTCGTGTGTGTGTGTGTGTGTGTGTGTTCGGGTGTAAGGAGCCTGTTGTGACTGTGCCTGGAGAGAACCGACTGTGCATGCAACCATGCACTAGGAGCAGCCAGACCTGCAGCGCCTACATCCTCACCCACTGCTCCAGTTTCTTCAGAGGAGATAAATATGGCTACGTTTTAGTAAGAAGCTATAAATATAGGACTGGTTATGAGATGCAAGATCTAATTCTCGGAAACTAAAGACAAAGAGAGGCAAAGCTAATGCCACTGTGGCCCTGCTCTCACAGAGAGTTGTTCAAGGACGTTCTAAATTTCATGCAGATGAGAAACTCCAGTAATGGCAGAGGTGACCCTGAAGTGGAGACCTTGCTTCACACAACACTGAGTTATTTAGATCTGAGTACTAAATTTTGCCCCTTCTATTCATGTGGAGTTAGCAAACAGTACAATAGCATAAATGAACCAAGGGAAACACAACAAAAAGTCCCAGTTTCATAGTAATTTTACAGGTAAGCTGGGGAACGGGAGGTCAGGGCAGCACTTGGTGTCGCTTGCACAAGGCTGAAAATACAACGTGAGTTCAGATGAAGGACTGAGCTTTTATGAGAGGTCAGACCCAGAGAGCTGCTGCTCAGGGTCTGGAGTTCAGAAACATCCGCATCTCTGCTGCTGCTACGAGACAAGGACTGAAGTGGCAAAAAGTCATCACCAAAGGCAAAGATCTTCCACTATACAGACTCAGGAGAGCTGTAGAGAAGGGAGGGTGGAGGATGGAAATTCAAGCATCCAGCATGCCAGAACAACAGCAGGCTCATGCTTAACATTGCACAGGTTGATGTGTAACACCTGCATTGAGAGCAAACCTACTCCTCTGGCTGTTTTCTCCTTAGGGTCCAAGACCTGCAGACTCCCTGAGCTCATTTGCAGACTAGTGCACCTAATCAGAAAGCTCTGTGCTGTGTTCCTTTTTCCACAAAAGCTGCAGCAGTGTTTACCCGTTGTCCAAAGAGCCACAGCCAGGAGCTCATCCAGCCCCCCACTCCCCCACCCCCCCAACCACTGCTTTGTAATCATTCTGATTATTTCAGCCATTTGCAGGCTCTTCTCAGAAATAATTTAAGGCCAGTAGAGCTTGTTAATAGGTAAAATGGAAAGTGTTCCTTTTCATTTCTCCAGCAACATTAATGTAATTATACTGAATCATTCTCAAACTACGTGGGCTGTAATTTCAAGGCAATATTACTATTACAGAGCCCTGTTCTTCCAGCCAGCAAGTGTCATACTCCGCATCCAGAAGTTATTTATCAATAATCAGAAAGGTCTTCATTTATAAACGATACAGCCTCTTCATTTGCAGCATGACAATGAAGCAGGATGGGTGTCACCACACAAAGGTGTGCCACTTCCCTGGCTTCTACCCCTCTGGCATAAGAAATGCTAGAAAGAAAAAGTAACTGTGAAGGTTAATTTCATACAGATATAAGAACAAGTATTCAGTTGGCCAGGCCAATAACTGTTCTCCTATTAAAGTCTTAATGGTATCCAAATTTATTACTCTTATCTGAGCAGCCTCACTCTTTGTTCTTTCAGAAATCAGGTTCAAGGCACACAGCTGCTCTCTAAGCTTCGGTTAGATATATGCCCCAACGCAGACAAATCTTCACCTCAGCCTGCAATAATCATCTTCTGGGGGAAAAGTTTCAGTTTCTCTGCCAGGTCTATTGTGGTGTGGATTTTTGGAGTACAGATACGCCATGCTGCTTACATTTAATGCAGAGCGCAGTTGCTGGTCAAGGAGAGCTGTTCAGCAGTCTGTGCTTATCACAATCTTTCCCTTTGCACTCCCAAGCTATTTTTATTCTGTCAAGAGAAAAGCTCTGCTTGTTCTTACACTTAGATATCCTATTATATCACATAGTTTAACACCACCCAAATTTTAACGTGGACCCAAATTTGGCTCTACAGAACAATTTTCGTAGGCAGCATATCTGTATTTTTACAAAGCAATTAGCAGGACCCTTGCAGAACACTAACAAGGCAGACTGTCAGTCCATGAGCAGCCCTGGACATTGCCTTTGGTTTAATGAGCTGTGGTACGTCATTCTGGACACTACGACTCTTGCATGATCCTGTGAGCCTCCTGAGATGAGCAGCAGTGACCTTCATTCATACATAGTATCTGACCTAAGGAGAACTCTTGCCCTCTTCTTTCTATGACAACATTAGCCACTCGCCATCAGGCTAAAACTAGATATAAAAATAGATATAAAACTCAATATATCTAGATCAGACTAGATATAGGGAAGAAATTTTTTATGATGAGGGTGGTAAAACACTGGAACAGGTTGCCCAGACAGATCGTAGATGCCCCATCCCTGGAAACATTCAAGGTCAGGTTGGACAGGGCTCAGCAACCCGATCTCGTTGAAGATGTCCCTGCTCACTGCAGGGGGGTTGGACTAGACAACCTTTAAAGGTCCCTTCCAACCCAACCCATTCTATGATTCTAAAACCTGATGTACACCACCCACTCTAGAATAAGAAGCTCGGAGACAGCAGTTCTGGTAATCAAAATGATGAGCAATCTTTGGCCAAATTTTGCAATTTCTTTCTCTCTGCTTATAATCTGCAAGAGGCGGTAAGACACATACTGTTCATAAAGCAGCTCATGACAGTATGCAGATACTTGGAGATGTAGCGGGGTAAAGAATGATTATGCTTATATATAAATAAATGCACACATGCACATATACTCACATATTTTGAGTCTCAGCAAAGAATGAGGGGGTAGGTTTAAAAAGAAAATTGATAGGAACATTAAGCTACACTGCGATTGTGTAGAACGTGTGAGCCAGAGGGAAGGAAAAACAATGCAATGGCCTGAGAAATAAATGCATGTTTGTACGTCAGTAATCATGCCTGACCTTTGCCAGAGAACCCAGTATGGTAGAGGCATATCTGTGAGGATATTTACTCCAAGGACCATGAAAAGGCCATTGTGCAAAAATTCTAGACTCAGATTTATCTACAGAGATATACCCGAGGGCCTCTCAATCCCAGCATCTCTGCTTCAGTTATTGGCAGTATGTCGCAAAGGGTAAAAAGCCATTTAATTGGGAAATCCCGTTTATCACTGTAGCTATTAACTCTCAAATTGTGAGAGGATTCCTTGTGCTTTCCCATACCTAACCAGTTTCTGGGACCCTGAGCTAGGGGTTTCTCCTGTGTGTTTAACACCAGCAGTAAGGGCTGTGATGGCCAAGAAAGTTGGAGACCATTTGCACTTGGTCTGCTGTCCTCTTCCAAATACTTATCTAATTCAGCAGCTGGTAAGGCTTAGCCCTCACTGCAGTGTCAAAGAGGGCTGCTGCTGCTTCCAAATCTCTGTGTGAGCCAAAGACTTATGCTAAGGATGACTGTAAAAATGTTTGGCCCCGTAAGAGCATGGAAGAGAGAAAGAAATGTCCCATACCTTCCCCTGCAGAGTGGAGAGTCAACATACAGTCTGGTTCTTGGCACCACCTTTTTATCCCATAACCTTATAATTACAGTCTTGGATTACTGGTGAGCACAGTGACCCCAGCAGCCTCCACCAGCACTATACTGCAGAAATCCTTACTGCAGAAGTGGAGGAATGGAATGACATTCCTCTTGCAATATTCATTTCTACATGGTAGAAAAATGAGTGGCTCATTGTGCGACTCCTTCTCTAAGTGAGCAAATGTACCCTACAGTTTGGCAGCAACAGGATCTTTTTTTCATTAGTAGGACACGGGGAAAACCTTGTCTCATTCGTATATTCTGGAGTGAAATTTCATCACTGCTGTGATTAATGTTAGCATCATTTCTGCCCTAAATTCTCCATTCTCTCAGGCTAAAAATACCCTCCTGGATTTCCTGATGTTGTCCAATGAGAATCACAAAGTGAGTGAGGGCAAGGAGAGAAAAGGAGAGAGTCTTGCATCCGGACTTACTTTTTGGGCAAAGTCGCTGTCAGAAAGGTGTCCTGGTTTCAGCTGGGATACAGTCAATTTTCTTTCTAGTAGCTGGTATACTGTTATGTCTTGCATTCAGTATGAGAAGAATGTTGGTAACACACCGATGTTTTCAGTTGTTGCTAAGTAATGTTTAGTCTGAAGTCACAGATTTTTCAGCTTCTGATGCCCAGCCAGCAAGAAGGCTGGAGGGGCACAAGGAGTTGGGAGGGGACACAGCCAGGACAGCTGACCCAAAGTGGCCAAAGGAATATTCCATACCATGTGACGACATGCCCAGTATATAAACTGGGGGGAGTTGGCCTGGCGGGCAGATCGCTGCTTGGGAACTAACTGGGCATCGGTTGGTGCGTGGTGAGCAATTGCATTGCGCATCACTTGTTTCGTATATTCCAATTCTTTTAGTATTATTATTGTCATTATTATTATTTTTATTATTATCATTATTATTTTCCTTTCTGTTCTATTAAACTGTTCTTAACTCACGACTTTTACTTTTTTTTTTCCCGATTCTCTCCCCCATCCCACTGGGTGGGGGGGAAGTGAGTGAGGGGCTGTGTGGTGCTTAGTTGCTGGCTGGGGTTAAAGCATGACAGAAGGTAAGAGAGCTGTTCCCTTCTAAAACGTGAGGGATTTTACCTGCCCATTTTCCTCCCAAAATGATGACAAAAGTTCATGTGGAAGCTTCTCAAAGAGTAGTACAGTTTTCATGTTATCCCTCACTCAGAGATATATTCACAATTATAGTTTAACTCTATGAAATCATCAACTGGTAATTAAAAAAAGCTTATTTGATATTATCTTTTTTCCAAGTGCCTGTGTGGCTTATTCTCACCATTCAGACATGTCCTGCCTTCTCAGTTTCTGTGGGTTAGAGGCATACTCAAGCTGGAGTAAACTCTCCCTCCACTATGGCAGGAAATAAGCAAAGTGAAAAATTAAATCCCTTTCCCACAAAATGTGTTTCCAAATGCAAAGATGACCTAATAAAAGGCTTAGTGTTTTTGTAACCCCCTGCCTTACAGAGGACCAGCAGGAGAGAAATCAATGCAGAGCATTACTCTCAATTGTGTGTGAAAACATATACGTATATTTAAGTAGAGTGATACTTAAGCAATAAGTAATGTATTGTTACGGTGGGATTAGATGTGAATTCTGCAGCAACAGCTCCTATCTGAGAAAGCCAGAGGTTAAGTGTTTCTCAACACACTGCTCTAGAAAGTGAGCATCTGCCCCCTTGCATGAAGCAACACTGCACTGCATTCACATGAGTGCTTCTGAGCAAAGCTTCCTCCTTTCACCCCTTCAGCTATTTATCATCATCATAGAAAATCAGGAGCAACTTAGCACAGTGTTACAGAAGTCTCCATCCCTACTGCCACACAGAGGTTAAACTGATCTTCCTGCAACACAACAGCAAAGCCCGTGCATTTCTTTTAACCTAAATCACGCAGGTAGTTAGGCTTTAAAGGAGAGCTGGTGAGGGAATGCAAGCGTTTGCAGGGCTTGCTGCTGGGAGCATGGTTTGGAACAGTCCCAGAGTTTTATGGGTTTATCATCCCAACACATAAACTTTCTCCCAGTAGGACTCCTTTTCAGTTACCTGTTTTTATTATTCTACAGCTGGAACTCCACGGCAAATCTCTCAAAGGTTAACAGGCCTGTCCAGAAAGTGCAAGAAACAGCCTGGCTGCAGTCTATGAATTTTAATGCTCTACATTACACCAATGTGCTATTTTTATACCAGATAGCAGTCCACAATCAGCACTATTTTGCTAACTGTGTAAGACATGACAGAGGCCAATGAAAGGTGCAATAACAGTTGTAAGACAAGCCGCCTGCAAAAAATAATGGAAGACCACCATAAAGATGGCATGGGAGTGAGAGGGGAAATAACAAACTGTGGAGATTCAGAGAAACTCCAGCAAGGGCACCTCCATCTGCTAGCCTTGGAAACCAAGTAAATGTTGTGCTACAGCAGGTCGGCACGCATATCAGACAGATGGTGATCCCTCTGTGAAATTAGTCAATCTTTCTTTGATAGGCTTCAGAAATCCCCACTGCTATCTTCCTAAGAGAAATGACACCTTTATGCTGAAAGTTACAGGTTGTTGCAGGCAAAAGGACAGAAATACACCCACACACTTTCCTCATCTGCTGTACACTCAGGCTGGCAGTGTATTTTGCAACAAGGAATGCTTGCAGGCACTGAAACATCTCTGACACATGCTCTCTAAACCAATATGTTTTAGAAGCTATTAAAAAAAAAAAAAAGAAAAAAGAAAAAAAGCTGGCTACCCGAATACGTGTTGCATCTCTTCATTCGCTGCAATGCAGCGAGCAGCAAATCTTTAACTGATGCTTAAGCCTCACACACCTCAGTAAAGGATTTCTAAGCACCTTATAATGCAAGATGGTCACTGGGCCAAAATCAGGCCCCATCAATTCTTTGGTAGCACACTGAACCCTGAACTTGCTTCAGCACTGGGGAAAAGGCATTTGCCACACCAGTCTTACAAAGGTTGAGTAATCCTTGACACTTGCCAAGGAGCAGATGCCCACATCAGCCTGTGCAGTATCGGCGCAGCTCTGGTTGGGATCCATGGCTGCACTGTGCTGCTGAAGGTGTAACCGGAGGCTCCTGGGCCAGTAGATGTACCCAGCAGGCTGCAAAGCACTTGAGCACAAGTCATGTTTTAAGTACTTTCCGTAATAGATGCTTACATGAGCATTTGACATAACTCAAATTACATGCAATTCTATCCACAGACAACTGGAGTAACCCATGAATAAAATATTTCAATAAAAACCTGCTTCAGTGACTACTTTAAATGAGCACCAGAAGCCCATCAGCCTTACACTGTCTGCATCTTTTTATCTATTTTCAAAACTAAGCCAGGTTGCCCATTTGATCTCCTTCCAACCTTAAAGCTGTGAGAGTAAGGGCCAAACTCTCTAGCTGGAGGACAGAGCACAAGGTGTGAACAGTCAGTCCGGGCACAAAGGCTGGGACCATGCTTGGAGATTAAGGGCTGGCAGGTCCTGCACCATGATAACGCCTCTTACACCAGGGCCCACAGAGAGTTTAGCGCTGTCTATCCTAAGTTATTTGCATTTCTATATAAAGACAAACCCAAAGATTCCTTAAATATAAAATTCGTCACAATTATGTGCTGGCATTTCTTTATAATTATCTTAAATACTTCACTCTCAAGAAAACGTGGTTGAAAATGCAAGAAAATTATGCTGATCATTTGATCATAATTAGATAAGATTCAATAAAACCTGGTGCTTAGCATGTTTTGCATCTGTATACTCTTTATACAAAATTAATCTCAAAGATATCTCTATCATTTTTTAGTCCTTTGCTATCAAGCACATCTGGTCTGGCACGGATGGTCTTTGTAAACAGATACCTCTTGAGGATTATTTAAAATCACTACTTTGCCCACAAAACAGTTCCCTAGCATTCCAATTTTCCCTTCTGTTACTGTCATGCAAAGCCTGGAGAATTATGGGCTTTGGCTTGTTCTGAGAAGAAACCAATTATGGAACTGGTGATTTTTGTTGGAAGCCTGGTTATTTATGAAGAAAAAAAGTAATTTTGTTTCCATGGTGGGAAGAACGTGGGGAAAAAAAGTAGTAATCTTGTGGCCCAATGCTCCAAATGTCTTTCAACCAGCATTTAACCAAAATGTTTGCTCAAAATGTTAGCTGCTTCTTGAAGCTAAAAACAAGGATGAATATGTACATCTCAGCACGAAAGTTGTGTTACTTAGGGAGCACTGATGAAGGTAAAGCTACTGGTAGACTCATAAACTCTATTGCCATAGTTTTACCTGTGGATGAAACTTCCATCTCCTGGTCCAGATAAAGAAAATCCCTAGGAGGTGACAAACAATTGCCTGTTTTCCTATGCAAAATGGCCCTTGTGTCATGGAAGTCCTATTCATTTTCCTGAAAGTGCACAAAATTAGCTAAAAATGCTTATGTGTACTAAAAAAGACAAAAGATATTTATGGAGCTCCTTTCTGCTGTCTCTCCAGAGCAGTCCAATTATGTTGTCAACCCCATATATAAGCACCTCTATTTACTACTCTGAGTATCTGATCTTCTTTTCTTTGTGTGAGAAATTTTCCTCCTTCCTTAGAGTACTGTCCCTGTTTCTAAGCCTGAAGAATATGAAATAAATATGGTACTGCATATAAACAATGCACAATATAACAGAGCTTCTAAATTCAGTCAGCCAAAGATATCAAGTTTATTTTCTTTCTCAGTGATTGATGCCCTCTAGAAGAAATAATAATTATATGGTACAAGGAGGAGGGAAAAAAGCATGTTGAATGATATAAGCACTTAGTCAAAACATAACTGAAACACTGAGAAAAAAAATGCTTTAAAACTGCTTAGCCTGAATAAGACAGCATTATTATCTGCAAAATGGATGAAAAATAAAGCCCCTCCAATAAGAAAAGGACTTCGGAAATGTGTTATACGCTAATGCCATCTACCAGACATCAGTGGAAATAGCAGAAAAAAAAAAGTTAAACGAAATAGCAAATATAACAAAGATTAAGTAAGCATTTGTGCACAGACCCAAGTATTTTGCTGGGTTTTTTATTTTAGCAAGTACCAAATTAAAGATCTTGTTCTGTCTTTCCTTTTTTCTCAGAGCAAGGATTTCAGGGCATCCGTGAATGCAAATATTTATCAGTTTTCTGATCGGTAAGGTTGCGGAAAAAACTTCTTAATTCCCCTTCCAACACAACTTTGAGGCGCAACATACGTTTACGTGACTTTGAACTATCATTATTCTTCTCCTGCAAGCTGCCACTCTCTTATGCAAGGCAAAAAAACCACTGTGTGTCGAATTCCACATTGTCTCAGGGCCTCTTCATCCTGCCTTGACTATCTTGATCAGTGAGTCCAAGCTCAGTGAGCTTCGCCAAGTGGTTACACTGTCAACTTAATCACAGCCCTTATCTGTATGTGGAGACCAGTTTCCAAGGATCGCCTGGTAACTGTAAAGGGGTTGCTACTTGTCTTCTTGTCCCAAGTGGCCCCAGATTTATAGCCATCTCCAAAATATGCCTCAAGGGCATGTGCCAAACCTTAACAATGCAGCTTCTTTTCCAGGAGAAAGATTTCCAGCACCATTGAAGATGAACTCCTTGAGCTGTCTCCTCCTAGAGCTCCTCCTCCCGTCTGTCTTCTCAGCCATGCCTTTTGTGCCAAGACAGAAAGCTGAAACAAATGAGCCCCAAAGGCAGCATGAAGAGTGTTTCTGTGTTATTTTAGGGAACCAAGAACATCTGTGTGTTCTCGTCTTTTGGAGATTGCAGATGGGTTTAGAAAAATGTCACATCAAGACAGCTGACTTGCTTGGCCAGTTACTTTGACTTCTGTCTCTGTGCCCTTCTCCGGCAGTTCACCTTTGTTAGCAAGCCCAAGCCAGCCAGGCTGTGAGCCACACTTTACCTGAGTCTTGCAATTACGAAGACTGTTGCAGCTGGACCACTTCTTCGGCTAAACCTTGTACAATTCCTGATCCAACCCTCACTTCATGTCTACCTTCAGATCATTCCTTAACTCCTGCTAGGAAGTTCCTAGACGTGGTCTGAATTCTTTCCTGCAATCATCAGTTCTTGTTTCAGGGTTCATTTCCTTTTGCAAAGTTCACAGCCTCTTGGAATACTACTTTAAGTCTACTTGTGAAGGCTTCAGCTCATATTTTGGGACTTGCTTTCTGCAGATTTTTGCAGATTCTCAAACATTCACCCTTCATATGGAAGCAGAAAGCCATGAAATCAGTGGGACTTCACATGCATGAAATTCCATTTGTGCTGTAGCCTGGGCATAACAAAGGCCAAAATACACAAAAAATGTAGGTATAATTTTACAGCAGAAGTCTGTAAGCAGCACAGGACCCTAAAACTTGTGTAAGTGAGACAACAAACAGTGGCCATGACCCTGTCTTTAGCCTACGTACTTTTCAAAACCTGAAGCTAGGTTGTTTCTGGTATCCTTCAACTTTCCTTTTGGACAGCCACCAGAAATAAATAGCAGATGCCTGTTCAGTCTCAAGACAGTGAGAAATAGATGCAGCTGCAAATCTGCCACCGCTGTGCCATGGGCCTGGTCTCCATCTGCTGATGCAGACATGCATACACACAGAAAGTGGGAGACTGACAAAGCAATATCTGAAACCAACAGAGCACGATGTGGACCTGAACCATTTTGAGAGACCAGAGAACACTTCCATTTCAAAAGGAACATCATCTATCTATGTGCCTGTGATTTAAGACACAACCTCATTTCTTCCAGTACATAAACTTACCCAAAACTAACAAAACACATTAGGCTTTTAGTCCCTAGTATCTCTTTAGGAAAATATTCCAGAAACGGTGACAGTTAGAAAGAATCTAATTTTCTGTATAATGTATTCAGATCAACGACACCTCTTTGCATCAACTTTAACTTCTTTTTTCTCTTCTAAAAAACCCCATTGCTTTAAGAAGTATTTACACATACCATCTAACAAAGGCACTATCCAGAAACTCTGCCAGTATTTGTCTCTTTCTGATCTTCCAGGAGGAGAGAAACAAGAGCTATTTAGCAGCCACACTTAGTCTGTCTCTACAATGGAAAGGTTCAAATGATGAAGCTGTACTGAATAGCCACTGATTAAGAAATTGCAGCACTACTAGGAGTTGCTGTTGATTCAAGGTGAGAGAAACCGAACTGAGCTGGAGTTAGTTGGCAATACGCAAAGAGGAATTTCCATGTTGTCAAAAATCTTCCGCTGTGTCTGATTCTGGCATTATTTCCTACTGGCTTGCTAAGAAAAAACGAGCCCTCATCACACTCCTCTGGTGCTTCCTTTGCTCCTTGGATGACTATTCTGCAAGTGCAAATAAAATGTTCAACAGCAGCAATTTATTTTCTGTCTCTTACAAAAAGGATTGCAGGCAGCCAGGCTTTTGTATCAGGAGCTGGAAGCAAGTGTGTTACAGAAAAGCCTCCCTGCCAGGTCTGAGTTCCCCTCCTTCTTCTGTCCTTTGCTTTCTGTGAGATAATAGCCATAAGGCACTGTCGTGGTTTCAGGTCAGCTCAGCCGGTAACAAAGCACCACGAAGCCGCTCGCTAACCCCCCACCCCTCGCCTGACCACC
>VYZV01017315.1:302056-360692 GCA_013401275.1 Pandion haliaetus | reverse complement strand
GGGTCCAACATTTTGGCACGCGCGTCCGACATTTTGGGGCAGCGAATTCTTCCAGCAACTTCTTAAAGGGGCCGCCTCTGCAGCCCCCCTCCCCTGCCACCAAGGAAAACCGCGCCACACAAACCCATAACAGGCACCACAAGGGCCATAATAATATGGTACCTGTTCTCTGTCTTTTGCCTCATCTCTAGTACTGTAAGTGCCTACGAGACACTAGCAGGATGTAGCCACTCACGAAATTTAGTCATGAAGATCCAAACCCACATGCCTGAACTGCAGAGAGAGGATGCACAGGCAGTGCCAAACTGGGCAGAGAATCAGTATTGGGGAGAAATATCTCTTTATTATTGCAATGTAAGTCTGGGGTTTAAATAGTCCACATCAGAAGAGTTGAGACATGACATCACAAACCTTTTATTTCCTCTCCATTGGGCTTTTAAGCTTCCAGATCCCCAGAGTAACAGTTATGCCTGAGACTGTAAACAGTTTTTTTTCCCTGCCTCCAAAATTGCAAACACACAGTGCAACCATGCTAAAGCCTGTTGGCTCTCCTCTCTCTCACAGAACAACATTCACTGCCTCTGTTTTGCCTATCTTTTCTTTCCCAGGATGCTGGCAGCACATGGGTTAACAAGACAATTATTTGAGGGAAAGACATTTCCAATAAATCAGCAGATAGCAAAAGGGAAAAAGCACTAGAGTAATTTCTTCTGCTCACAATTTCATTATGCTCTTGGCTTTGAGCCATTATAAGGTAAATCACCCAAGTCATGTTGCACAGACATTTCTGAAAGGACAGTTATTTAAATCACTTTGTAAGCTACACTCCTTGCTTTGAACGGAGAATCCTGCTTATTTTGTATGGCACTTCATGCCCATTTAAAAGTTTTGAAAAGGAGAGCTGCAGTCAAAGCTAGAGCTGTAATTTGGCAGCAAACAGCACATCATGGTACTGGCCTAAGCTTTGTCCGCATAGCTCACATTCTCCTTTCCTTCCTGCACCAGACCTGATGGCAGCATCCCAGCAAATGGACATACACCCCCTCTTCTGTTCCCGTTTGGCAACAAACCTTGGAGTAATGCAGTCCAAAGAAAGCATAGTTACTTGTATTACCTTGACCTGGGCAAGTCTGCTGAGCTGCTGATGTTCACTAACCCTCTCCCCAAGTTTTCACGTCCATCAGCCTCTGGTATTCACTCACCAGTCACTGGCTCATGGCTCCTCGGCAAACACGGAAAACTGCAAAAATGTCCTGCTTTCACCACTGGGAAGACTCCCCTGGGATGAAACTCCCAGAGCAAGGAAATAGTGACTGCTGGCAAAAAGATTATAGTTTTGACAGTCTTTTCATTCTCTTTCTCCCCCACAACACCAGTGTGATCAAGTAGAGACAGAGCAAGAACAGCAATGCAACAGCAGAACCTTGTGGATAAAGAAGATGGGAGATGAAGAAAAGACAAATACCATGGTGCTGCAGGTGGCTTTGAAAGCACCAGCTTGTCCCTGCACAAACTGTCTTCCAGCCATTTTTAATGGCTTTTGACTTCACACAGTGTCATTAATGTTCAATATTTTTCTTTTTACAGCTCACAGCTTTCAACTCAATGCGTTCACTGTTACTTCCCCCCCCTCCCCCAGAAGTCACTGAAAGTGCCTTTACCTTCATGATTTGGTGTCTCGCAAAATTTACTGAAATACTGAGCATCGGTCATAAAAACCACACATAAAAGCCAAATGCACTATAAGAATCTTGAGTTAACACAATAAAAGCATCCTCACATGCACTCCGGCAGGCAGGAATCCCAATTAATGCCTTACACAGAAACACAAGCTCTTCATGCTTAAGTTTAGATATTTCATTTCTCACTGTTCAAAACAGGGCAAAGGCTCCTTGCTTTCGCCCTCCATCCATCTACCAACCTCTCATTTGGGCTCAGTTCAACACAGCAAGCAGCTACTGCAGGAGACAGAGATTCCTCACCAGTTTCTAAATGAGTTGACAGACATTTCCAGCTGCTTCTCAATGCACGTTCCACTGTCAATCAAAATTACAAGGTATAATTAAGTAGGCAACAGCTAAGCAATGTCTGTCTTACACCCAAGAACCCAATGAACAGATTAATTTACCAGTGAAATAAAGTAAGATGAGTTCCTCTAAAATAAAACCTGGCAGAATCAAGGCACCATCAATTCTTTTCCTATCTAGCAGCAGGTTAAATATTGTATTTTTCTGCAATGCAGAGTTTCAAAAGTTGCCAAGAATTCAAAGCTTTCTGTATTATCCCAGATTAATATTGGTGATCTCAGTTCAACCTGCAAGTTTAGCTCATGAAGACATCAGTGTGTCATTCAGCCTCATGACCGGGATAACAGTATCATCTACCAGGCAAGTTCCAGTTTGGTGTCCCATGAAAACGGCATTTGCTACCCTGCACTGGGAATCCACCAGCACTGGTCATGCCGGACACAGAGCAGTGCTGCATCCCACTACCCAGCATCAGCCCCGGAGCCAAGAAACAGAATTGCCTCAAGGAAATATCCCAGAAAGATTCAGTCAGCTTCAGCTCCCTCTTCCTCTCCCTGTGCCCTCCTGTCCCTCCAGCACACTCTCAGTGTGCATCTTCACGTAGACCTGCAGAAGCATTGTGGGGACCACAGATCTCACCAAGGCACCCACTGTGCTGCCTTACAGCTATTTGAAAATGGCATCAGATATCAGAAGGATGTTGAGATGACACACAAACCATTGTAGGAATGACAGAATCTGCCCCAAGCTGTTGCAGGCTCCCGAGACCTTCTAAATACCTTGCTCTACCTGACATTTCTTTGTGCAGTATCCGGTATCTTCACTTTGCATCACTGAACTTTAATTAGTTTAACAACTTGCAGGGGACTTTTTAAATAGTATTTTATTTAATCAACAGGTTTTTCATTGTAATGTTCAGTTGCACCAAGAGATCACGCTAAGATAATGAAAAGTATTGGAGCAACTTAAAACTTAATTAAAACATGTAAAAATTAATTATACCACTCATCATTGATTTAATCTGAAAAAGCTGATATTGCAAATAGGAAATCAAAAGCAAGGAGGTCATGTAGCAAATCACTGATGCGAAAGTGATGTATTACAGAAGAAATAAGTTCATGCTGAGAGGAACCATTCACTCCAGGTCCACGATCCAGTGCTGAGCTGAATTCCATCCACATCGCAAAATTGCTAATCAAGCATCAATAAGGAGGCTGATTAAGGTGGAGACAGAAGAACAGAGTATATATAATACAACTATTATGTAGACAATTGTATGTGAGATTAGAATCACACAATTAATAAAGTCAGCCTTTTCAGGATCTTTTTCTGCATCTGTACAAAAAAAAGGAGTTTAGTAAAGTAACTATTAAACGTCTTTCTTCAGGCTCTCCAGAAATGTCCGAGATAGGTGCCTGTGTTAGGACTACACCACTTGGTGTTGCAAACAGGGATTATAACATCCCTTAATGGCCGTAACTAAATAGGACCCTGCTCATGCCTGCATTCAGCCCCCAGTGTTAGGGTGGCAAGGGCAGCAGCTGGACACTCTAACCCTTTCTGCTTTACTCTGGAAAAAATTATGTACTGTCCTCTAACTTAAATAATAATTCTCTCTCCCTCCTGTCAGTTCCTGAGCTTGTTTATGAAGCATAATTGTATCATATTTCAACTTGGAATCAGTAGAACCTGTTAATGCAGCCTTTTAATAAAATACCACAGCACAGGAAGACCAACCTGGTAGTGGCATAAATTTTATCCAGAGCTCTGCCATAGACTCCTTTGGGCAAGTCACTTAAGTTCTCAGAGCCTGAAGTACAGAATGAAGGAAATACTGTTTTACCAAACTCAGCAGAGAGATTATCTAATACTATCTGATATTTATAAAGCACCTTCAGATCCTCAAGCAAAGACCATAGAAATGCAAAGAAGTACTGACCCAGATAAGGGTTAAGAGCAAAATTTTTTTCCCAGTGACAGCTCTCAGATGACCTTGTAATGTTAGAATTTATTTTCAACGCAAAGGAAGATCTGTCAGGTCTAGGAGCCATGTTTTGCTTTAACTGCCGATGACTTGCTATCAACAGGAAAACAAGTTTAGTCACTGATCCAAATGTCAAGAGCTGCCAAATCAGCACTTTGATAAAATGTCAGGAATATTAACGTGGTTTCAGGTCTGCACTGATTTAACATTGTGCAGCCAAAATGGAATCTGGTCACACTGTTTTTTTCCCCAGAAAAATAACAAGTCACCAGCAATATATACGTTATATATGCTTCTTCACTTTCTTTGAAGTGAAGCTGAACAAGCTGAAAAAAACACCTAAACCCATAAATATTTCCACTTCTGTGTTTTGAAGGAGTCTGATCTCCACATGCTGCAACTTCAGGAGTACAAATATCCCATTTAATGAGACAACTGAAACATTCAGGTATTTTTTCCACACCTGCCACTATGCCTTGTGCAGGAAGATACCCTGCATAGGGAGTCTTCCAGACATAAGGTTGCTCACAGGAATCAAAACACAATCTTTTACATGACTGAATGTTGAAAGGACAGAAAGCACAAAGCAGGCATATTCAAAAAAGATGATTGTATACTTTAAGACTATTTTCTTAGCCAACAAAAACAAAAAAAACACGAAAAACCCCCAACTAATAGCTGTCATTTAAATTAATGAAACTAATCCCAAAGGGATGTCTCTTTTTGCTAAAGTAATCAGGTGTTTCCAAAGAAAATATTTAAAATATCCATATGCTGTTGCTAGTAAAACTCTGTGGGAAAAGGATGACAATCAAACCCTTGTCATCGCAAGAAAACTGCTGAAGAATTTCAGTGCTGGGAGAAACTGTAGATGTCTAACATGTTGGGGAACTGTAAGAAATTCTGCCCCAGCAATTGAACACAGTCTTAAAAAAAACTGGGTAAGAACAATTTGCCTTTTTCCCTATTCCACACTTTATACTCTTGCTCATCTCATTGACCACACAGAAAGTATAACTAAACAGAAACAAAAACAGCTCCTCTTCTACAAAAGAAGTGTGCTGCACGTTCCCTTTCTGCACCCAGCGACTGGTAAGAAAATACTTGTAAAGGAGCAGCACATGCAGACAGGTATCTGCACAAGCAGGGCGCTTACCCCATTGCATGTGAACAGCGGAGTGGTTTGCTGCTGAGAAGCAGGGATGATACTTCACGTGGGAAGTGTGTTGATAAAAGCTGGCTGAGTTGCTGCAAAAATACAACTCTCACAACTGACACTACCACCCATAAGCTCTAGATGAAACCCTGCAATAATCTATGAGCGTTATTCTGTATTGACACATACATGAGTGTTTCTAACACAAAGGAGCCTTTATGTGCAAAGTATAATTTTGGTCTTCAGTTTCAGCATATACTTTAAGCTAATTATCAATCCAGTACTGCACACTGAGGAAGTCATACCGTGGTACTTGAAAACCCAAATAACCTCCCATCGCCAGCATGGCAATGATTCATTTTATAATTCAACCTGGACAGCACTTTCACAGGAGGGAATATAAAAGTATCTCCTGCCAGGAGAGCACTGCCAGATCTTTTATAAATACTACAGAAGTTTCCTGAGCAGGTGGTCCATCAAACTCAAATAATTGATCCATGTCAGTTAGACCTGGAAGCTCAATAGTACAGCGCATCATTACAGCAGTCAACATAAGAAGAAAGTCCTTGTGGTTTCCCCTGCAGCAAGCAGTTGAAAGGAAACTGAAAAGCTCTGCTGTCTTTTCAGCTTTGCACATACTTCCCTTGAAGTCTTCAGGGGAATGGCAAATACTAATAAACCCTGCAACAGGCCCCTCCTCTAAGACTTGTCTGCTTTTCAGAAACATAAGAGCATTGTAATACTCTCTTTTTCTTTATTGGAAAGAGTTCAATGTGGATAAAAAAAAAGAACCTTGGCAGGTTCAAGTGGTGCCATTAAATGGCCCACTTCCTGATGTAATGCACAATTTTAATGGGCGACTTTCCTCATAGCCAACAACAGCACGCTTCTCTTGGCAGCACTGCCATGATGGCCATGACAGTGGCGGCTGTAATGAAGGACACCAATTCAGCATCACAGGTAGATTTAGCAGTTGCAGCTGAAATCACTACTGCCTCAAACCTACCCGCCGGAGAGGACATCGCGGTGGATGGGGTCACCACCATTCATAGCCTGGCTTCTCCATGCCAAGGGAATTGCTCCCAGTTACAGTGGTTCTCCCCAGTCATGCATGGACATGACTCTCTGGATTTCCTCCATCACTGCTCTTTCTCGGGTCAACCACAGTCTGATTAAGTTGGTTATAATTTTTGCTTAAGGATCCCAGCCTTAAATTTCCAGCGCTATGGCTTCCAATGAACAAGCAAAGTCACTCACTAACTATGCATTAGCACGCAGAAAAGATAAAAGTGATGTCTGAATCACTGCAAGCACAGAAGAAAGCTCTATCAGCCACAATCACATAATGAATTATTTATTGAATTTGCACAGGAAAGTCAGAGGAAATACAGCTCTTAAAGCAGTAGCCCACAACCTGTACTTTGCCTGTAAGATCTTCCAGTGCTACCCGTAGCCACGAGAAATCAAGAAGTTTCCACCAAAACAGTAAGAAGGGCAAAGACTGACACTGCCTGTGGTGTGTTGCTCCTTCAGTATCATGCCTGAGACCCATGAAAGGTTGCAGACTGGTCCATTAAAGAGACATCACCATAAATGATCATCTACAAACGTATTTCTTTTCTTATGTTAAGCATCTCTGTTCTTAGGGTTTTTTTCACTCATTTGGAAACTTCATCAGTGACTACATATAACACGTTCACAGATGTTTATACAAGTTGTTTCAAAATGCTGCGAACAGTGCAGCAAGCTAGCTAGGGAGGGTGTTGCTCGCCAGGCAGGAGGAAGAAGATTAGAGATACTTCTCCCTGCCAAATTTTGTGCCACCAAATACATACCATAGCATTGCATGAGATACCTAGCTGAAAACTAGCTCCACACGTGCTGAAGTTAGCCTAGGGACTGCAGCATGAACAAGCCTTATGGCCCCTGTAGAGATCCTTTGCTCCTCACAGCCAGATCCCTGCTGACAGGCATGGAAATTTAGGCGCTCCTGAAAGTGAAGAGTGAAAGAATCCTCTCTTCCCACCTCCTCATTCTCTCTAGACATAAGGGCTCAACATGCAATCCCACAATGAGGCCAATGAGGTTTGAAAAACTATTGGGTGTTAACAGCTTCATTCCTAAGACCCTGCAGGCCACCTGCAATGCAAGTGAACCCTGCAAGTGTTGGGACTTTTCCAACTGAGAAAGATGCTAAAGATGACTTGGACATTGGACCACTGCTATAAACAAGTTTGGGAGCTTTAGTGATTTGACTTTGGGTTTTTTTTCTCCCCTCCAAACTTAGGCAGTAAAGCACTAGCAACAGCAAGCTCAGACCTAACTTAACAGTGCTCCCATCAGTCGATCCCAGGGCAGCTCTCAGCAGAAGTCACGCAGAGCTCAGGTAGGTTAAATGACTCTCTGGAGAGTCCTGGTCTCTCTCCTAGCTACAGGGAAATTTGGGGTGCCTGTGCTCCCACCTAAAACCCTTCAGCAAGATGTATAACATTAGATGAAATGACATCAAGCCTTTATTTTTCAGTTTCCACCTCCATAAAATAGGTATAATAATACTTACTTACTTTCAAAGAGAATTGTAAGGCTTAATTAGATAATTAACGTGAAAGTGCCTTTAGAAAGGCTATGTACACACAAAGCACTACTGTATTATTAGTGTAGGCAGGCATGGGGAGCTCTCAGAGATTTTCTAGCAGGTTATTTGTTATTCTGGAAGAAGTCTTTAGCTGCATACAGCAGTAGTATAATTATTATCATCATCAGATTCACTTCCTAAAGTTATTTATGAAACACTGTACGAAAAAAAGAAAGCATCAAGTTAAGTAGCGCTGAGCTGAGTTTCTGTTTTGTTGCATATGCTGATTAGGAATGCTGTTAAAATGTTGCTTTGCTGTAGTGAAAATGCTGGTGCCAGAAATTTAGTTATATGTTTGTTACTAGAATCATCATTATTTAGATGTAAGTGGTAGCTATCAGTGATTTCCACACCTTTTTGTTTTTATTTGCATTTCTTTGCAATGGGATTTTTTCTGCAGTCTACTGAAATATTACAAGAACATGCAGAAACTTATGAAGTTGAATTGCACCATCGCATAGCTGACTTTGACTGTACTACAGAGCCCGGAATTTCTCTCTTCTGTGAATTGCATAAATAGGGTATATATACATGTATATATATAAAAGAAATCATTTAATTATGACCATGAGCAGGGAAAGCAGGGATTTCCATCAGGCAATAACTATGCTATTCTACCTCCATTAAAAGACAGAAATTACAAGTACCCCAGCTCAATAGTAGTACTTGGTATGCGAATAAGCAGGCCAAATTTACTCATTTAAGTCATACAAATACTTCTGTAGTCCATTAAATTTCCCTCACGAGCCAAGTGAGAAGGATTTCACCCTACAACCCTATTTCTCTTGTTCTTTTTCAACCAAGTGTCCAAGTGTCATGGTAAACGATACATTTACCCTCAGCAAATTTCTCTTGACTGGCCCCCATACAAAGTAAAATCAGGTAGAGTCTTATTGGAGACATGTCTGCACAGCTCAGGAGTGGACCCTGAAACGTTGCATCAACTATGTTTCTTGAGAAGTTTAAGGACAGCCAGCCTGTTGGACCCAGCAAGGCTGCTCTTCAGTATCTAAGGATCAGGTGAAACCAAGATTGCTTCTCCATTTAAAAAAATTTCTCTAGAGAGTATTTTGTACTGTCTGTACTCTTATGGCATAAGGAATGAAGAGGTCAATTCTCCCCATCACTGTACAGAGGCTTTTATGTTTACTTCCTATCAGCAAGAACAAGAATTAGCTGAACAAATTCTTTTCAGAGTGATGGAATAATAAAATTGCCAGTAATTGCATTCACCACCTTACAGTTTCTAACAGTTCATATCAGTACTTTTTATTTTGAAGAAATCAACAAAGCAACACATTCCCCAAAGAGAAAATATCTTTAAATCTCATTTTCAATAATAAATTTAATTATTAAATCTGTTCATTTTGATCAGTCTCCATGATTCTGGTACAAAACTGGGCAGAAAATGTGTTTCCACCCAAATCTAATTGAGTAGAAAACCCTCCATAAAAAAACAGGAAAGAAATCTAAACAACATCAAATATTTATATCATGGGAAAACATCAAGAGATCTTTTTTGCGGCTTGTACTGTATATATTTTACATGTAAATTAAGCTGAGTAGCTCTTCTTCATAGCTTCAAGCTGCTGCTAATGCTTCATAGATTTTCCAGGCAGACAAATATTGGTGAAAAAAGTTTTATAACCTTCATACTGAAGATTTACGATTATACGTGAACTAGAAGTCTAATGCACTGACATGCAGCCTTGGCTCAGCCTCATTACAGAGTAATTTGCACCCCTAGTTTAATTGCTGTTGTTTGAATGTAAATCATCCTCTCCTTTCACACAGCTCTGCCACATTTGATGTTAGTGGAACATACCATATCTGCTGGAGTTTGCATGGCTTACGCTAAAACTAGCATTGGCTTGCACTAAAACTGTTGCAGATTTGGAAGAAAGTTTGAAAAACCCTCTTCTGCTTTCTTTCCCAATGCAAATTGGCACTGCTTCTTCCTGTCCTGTCTCCACTTATGAAAATAATCTGTTTGATATTTTCAAATGCTTAGACACACCACTTCGATTCAGCCCTTGTACTGCTCCTACTCGAACAACAGAGTAACACCGGCACATGACATGAGGCAACCTGCAGTACCTCCAGCAGCTGGCAAACCTCACGTCAGCAATTGATTGAGATTTCCAAACAGTATTACGATAAATTAATGCTTGTGATGGAAATCAGCCAATGCAATTAGAACATGGTGCTTAAACTATGACATTTTCTATTAGCAAAAAATGTATGCCAATACCGCTAGGTATTGTGCGTACAACGAGAGACAATTAATGCAATGGACTGCCACTTACCGAAAACAATGGACTTCAGTATGAGCAGATGGCAAAAGCCTGCATTTTTCCTACCTGCTTTCAGCCTCAAATCTCTGGCTGACTACAAAAGCAAACTGCGTCGGTTTAAAATATATAACCAGCAACGACTGTAATTAGCAAAACCATCGTCCCAGTGGATATTTTCCAAGCCTGTGAACTATTGAAAAGTTTAAATGGTTTTCAAAGGGAGTTAAACACATTCTTAGAGGGCAGGTCCACGGTGGTCTAAATACAATTGCTAGCTCAGAAAATCCTTGCGAACTACAAACTGTCAGAAACTAGGAGCATATGGCCTGGGATGGATCACTTCATCCATCCTGTTTACTGTTCGAATGTCAGCATCCACTACCAGCGACAGATGAAGAAGAAATGTTTTGTACTTTATCCAGACAGGCACGATGATTCTTATGCATTTCATAACCCAGGACCTCTAGGAATAACCCCTCTGTGAGTAGATCAAGTTAGTGGGTGCTCTGTAGAGCCAAACAGCAGCCAGGATGGGGGACAACACTGCATGGTCAACCCAGCACATCTACATCAAGAGTCTGAGAAGAAGTATCTGCCTGTGAGACATTTTGTGCTGTCCTAATGGGAGAAGAGGGAGAAGACCCTTTAACCCAGACCTATAAATCCACATCTGCTTTATGAGATGCATGCTTAAGGCTCATTAAAGTGCCTAATGGCAAAGTTGTACTTAAGTGCCTTACTGAATTTACATGGATTTATCAAAGCAACTCAGTAATTTATGGAACTGAAGCCTAAAAGTGAGAGTTTCTCTTGTTTAACCTAAAGGCATCATCTTTGGCTAGCTGCTGTAGAAGGCTTACCGTCTTTTATAGCTCAGCCACTAGGGAAAAAAAAAAAAGACACATTCTCATTGTGTTATACCTGATAGGTACATAGAATTTCTTTCCTTACAGCTTCAACCAAGTAATGACCTTCACCTGTGTTTGATACAGATAAGCTTGTGAAAAGCTATAAATATGGAGAAGAAAGACTTTAATAGCCAGTTACACTGCCTGTCTTTAGCTGGGATTTGTTTCCCTCTTGAGGATTCTTGGTCCAGTTGCATTTCCCCATGGTTTTCTCTGCATAAACCTATCTCAAACACTGACTGGGCTTGCTGGGTTTCCTCTGGAAGATGCTGCACTGGGAAGGACCATGCCATCAATGCAGCACAATCTCAAGGAATTTTTGCAGCACATGTGGCTTGTACTGTGTTTGCTCCAAGCTATCTTTGGAGAACCAAACATTGCAGCAGGGGTTTTTGGTAAGTCTATGGCCAAATCCTGAATGGGGGACAGGGGAGCCTCAAAAAGCAGAAAGTAGAACCAGGCTTATTTGAATCATGACTGCAATTTTGAGATGCTACTAAAGGTGACTGCAGCCACAAGGCATTTTTCTGCAGCTCTCTTCCTCCTCAAACTGTGTTAAATGCCAGTTAACCCTGGGCAGCCAGCCCCAGCTTTCCTGAACATAGCCAATGAGTGACAAAATCCAGGGATGGTGACCTGACCTGCTC
The DNA here is from genome assembly GCA_013401275.1 of Pandion haliaetus. Classification (NCBI taxonomy): domain Eukaryota; kingdom Metazoa; phylum Chordata; class Aves; order Accipitriformes; family Pandionidae; genus Pandion; species Pandion haliaetus. Next base: position 349,041 of record VYZV01017315.1, on the reverse strand, counting down.
CCTCTCTGGCTCAATACATGCTCTTTATGCTGTTTTGCCATCACATTCATACTGCACTATCCAGTTTAGGATGGCAACAATCCTGGCATCTCCACCTGAGGGCATCTCCCAGCATGCTCAGCAGGACAGGGAGCAGAACCATGTCGTGAAACGCAGTGCTTGGGGAACCTCCCAGCTCACACAAGGGCAGCACGTGATGTCTGAAGGGCAGCTCCCCACAGCACCCTCGAGCATTTCTAACCAATGCTTACAGTTAGAAGATTGCCCATTTCGTATTTCTGCTGATAAAATGAAATTCACTGGAGGAAGTTGGAAAAAAGGCAACCCAAACAGCTACAGTTAAGCTGCTGACCTCAGACCACTGCTGTCTTTGTAGTTTTAAGTTCTGTTTTTAGGTAGGGAAGGCTGGACAATTACATTCAACTACATAATACAAGACAGAAAAGAATAACACATACCAGCTGAGCTGGATCCTCAGTTTGGGGTTCAATAGGGCTGCACTGATTTGCACTCAGTGAAGATAAACCCCATGCTTTTCTTATCCTACTAGAACTCAAACCATTAAAGAAGTAAATTACGTTTTATCATAATAGCCTCATCATAACTATACAAATTAATTTTAAATGGAATATTTACTGTGGAATATACATATACACATATTCAGAAAGCTTTTATGTATGGAAATATATTTGAAACTCTTTGGACTACGATTATTTCTTTAGGTCCAACATGTTATCTCTTAAAAATGACTAATACATTTGCAGGATACTTTTGATTTTAAAAGCAGGGTCAGTGGTGGGAACAGTGTGCTTTGCTTCTGACTAAGAGTAGAGCAGCAAGGATTGCACCTGATCTGTCCCCAGAGAGTAAATCACAGTTCTGATGTTAAATCCTGCAGATGGGAAGAGCAAAAAATCCACCCAACTTCACATGACCTGCAGTGATGGCTCTCCTAAAACTTTCCGGTTAACTAGTATGTCCAACTTACCCTAAGCTGTCCTACATTCAGTATAGGCAGTCCCTTAGGACACATGTAAAACCACAAGTTACTCTCCTTAGTTACAGTCTCTAAGGCAACTACAATATACCGGAAGGTGATCCTAGACAGCTTTATCCTGCATGGTGCTTTTCCAATACCAATTATTTGTACTGAGCAGTTGGAGCACATGCAAGATCCAACACAAGAGGCAGATGGATGCCCAACAGCAGCAGGGTGAAGAAGGAAGGGGAGCAAAAGAAAGTCTTATTCCACGAGTCAGAAATCCTGGGGGAACTCTGTGCTCAGAAATTCCAGGAGAGGATATGCGATGACAGCCTTTTTTCTTGGTTTTCCCATCAGGCTGTTTCTTCCCTGAAGAACAGCTTCACAGAGCACCACGTTTGCCCCAGACCTCAACTCCACTTCAAGGAACTCCCCCTTTACCCTGCCAGAACAGCAATTTTGTTGACATTGCTATTGTCGCATGGGGGAAGCCAGTAAATGAGAGCAGTCTGGAGAATATTCCTGGTTTTGCACTCTCCAGTTTGGCCAAAACCTTTCAAAGGAACAAAATCCCCAGCCTGAGGACTAACAGCATTCACTTCAACATCACCTCTTTCCTTGTGTGCTTGGTCAAGTGGGAAAGGAGAGGAAAATCCCATATGAGAATCACCCCAAACTGCTACAATCTCAAATTTAATGTGGGAAGAGCCGTTAGAAATTATGTGGGAATTTTTAAATTTTTAACTATGGATTTTATCTTCCCTTCCCAAATCTCTGTTCCCTCCGTGGTCTAAGCATCCATGCAAAGAACAGACTGTAGGAAGGACTGAAGGCTGGTACTACAGGAAAATGCTTCACCCTCTTCTTTCTAGCATCAGCATTATCCCTTCAGCAGCATTTCCACCACTGGCTACGTCATCCTGAGTACAATCAATGCTTAAAACATTTGAAAACAGGACTGTCACAGCCCATGAAACGTACAGGATTTAATGTCTACAGAAGCACAAAAGCACTGTCTCCAGAGCACTTAACATATTGACAAGCCATGCGAAAAGGGAATGTTTTTTTCCAGATTGCCTGTTATTTTGGTTACTCTGAGGAAAGCATCTCTATCACAGTATCCCATACAGATGGGGCCCCTCGCTGCTTCTATAGCCCCAGATGCTGCAAGTCCTCGGTCTTCACTGCATTTTATACCAAAATAATCATACCAATTAATCTAAACTGTGTAGGTAAATTTAAACTGTAGGCAGGGAAGTCTGTTAAACGCATCAGAACATTTTCCAAGGAAAGGTGTATACACGGCAAAGGATTTCAATTCCAAGCTTTTTTAATAATTTGAAAATGGCAAAACCAATCATGCAACCAAGTGGCACTCTCCTTAATTAAGGAAGTCAATTCAGAATCAATATAAGGGCAATTAATCTGTGGATGTCACTGGCTCTGAATTATGCTGATAGCCCCAAAGAGGTGACCCTGTGACTTCCAACACTTCTCCCAGGGTCTGAAGGTTTTCACACACTGATCTATTATTTTACAACACGCACGCTGTTAGAAAAGACACTGATAACTGTCAGGAAACACTGAAGGAGAAATGAACTGAAAAGCCTATGTCTTTTGCAAAATTATTGTAGTTAAAGTTGTTCTTGCTTTGGATCCTCTTAAAGGCACAAAAGCTCACTGAAGGGAAAAACAGGATTCAGTGGAGGAGCACGTGTGCTCTCCTGGGGACTGAGGATCCAGCTGGTCATCCAGGATCAGAGCTGGAACTAAAAAAACCCCATGGTTTCTGTAGTACCTGACCCCAGCCACTCCGAGTTGCTTTGGCCCTGTCCCAGCCTGTGCTAGAGCCCAGGGCCAGGCAGCACAAGAGGCACTGGTTGTGCCACGTGCTACAGGACTGGCACTGCTGACGGAGGCATGTGGGAAGGACAACCATGCAGCCGGCAGCATGAGTCAGCATTGCTTTGAGCAGCCTTCTCTTCCTAAGGGTTTTCCAACAGCTCTCTGGCAGGTTTTGGAGAGAAGGAGCACACAATTTAGCACAGTCCCGCTGTCCATCCTGCTGTCCAAGACAGCCTCTTCCTTTCCATTCTCTGTGGAAATGGGGCAGTGTAGGTTTTTCAAGGGGAAAAAGGAAAGTATGGAACAGAACAAATCTCTTGGCTTGTTCCCTCTCACACGCCTGGGCACAGATCAATGTGGCACATGCAGATTTATGTTATCGGAGATACACACAGATTGGCACAAAGAAAAATTACTTGTCTTGTTTAGGGCTGGAGTTCAGCAGCTCGCGAGATGTCTCAGTGCTACGGAAAGTAAATGCAATGAAATTCAACAAAAGAGAAGAGCAGGTTTTGTGGAGTGACTCCCTCCTCAAAAGACAATCCCTCCGACTTCACTGAAACTTCATTACTTATGGAATATGGGGCTACCGGAGCATGTTAAAATATCTCACTCTGAGGCCTTGTAAAAGTATTATATTAAAGAATATGTAAAAGCCAGGTCCAGGGTAAGCAGAGGTGCAACTAAGCTGCCATCCAGGGGAGACTTAAGAACCTTATCTGCATTATTCTGTACCACTCTCCACTGACAACTTTAACAGTCACTCTAATAAACATCTTATTTCCTCCACTGTGTCCCACGCATCTGTAGCTAATACCACATCCAGCAGAGACTTCATTACAGGTGTGTTAGCTTGGCCCACACCCAGCGAAACACAGCTTTGACTGACGTAGCCCCATATCTGAGAACTCTGACTTGATCTATCTCTTCATTTCTATTCTCTTCCTGGTTCAGGGCTGTAGCTCGTCTTTTGGTGCCTCCCTTTTCTTCCTTCCTGTTAGCAATCCCCTGTCTCATGAATTTTGAGTTAGACATTTCACCTCCTCTGGCAGGAGTTCTCCAGTGCGAGATGACTAACAGACATTAAATTGTTAGTTTTATGTTCTCTTTAAAATGTGCTCGGAGCAAATGCTAATAGCAGCACATCTCAAAAGACTCCTACCAGCATTTGTCTTGATCTTTCATTACCCATCTGTCAAAACCCAGGTGACAGTTACGAGTTTAAATCAAAGTTCAGAGGCACATGTAAAGTTTCAAAAAACTTTCACCTCTACGGCCTACATTTTAAGAGGCTGGGTGTGCTTGCCAAGTCCCAGCATTTGAACTGTTGGCAGGAGGCTAAGTACATGGGCACCGTACATGGTGAGAAGAGCTAGGCAACTGTTCATTTAATAAACACTTGGGGACAAATAAATCACAGCTCCTGGGCCAAGCATCCAATAAGTTTACTCCATACCTCCTCAAAATGGCTCACATGGCTTCAATTTGCCAATCCAGGCAGGGTAAGGTGGGAAAGAACAAAAGAAAAGAGTGGCACCAGCTAAACAGCTGGTATCACCAAAAGTCAGGCAATTACCTGTTTCGAGATGCTTTAAGATCATTAACCTGTGCTAATCTGATCAGAGAGGGAGCTACAGACATACACCTCTGCTTGTGGAGCTCAAGCCACAGTGCAGAGCTGAAAACAGAGGTCGTGGTTTGGCGTGAGGAAGGAACATGGAGAAAGACAATCCATAGAAAACTCTCAATCCTCTTCAGAAACTCCCTCTTCTCTACTGGAGTCCCAGCTCTTTGCATCTGACCTATGGTTTTAGGTTCTGACATATGAACTTAGCTTTCTAGACTGCTTTGAATAGAAATCAGGGTGAATAGAAATTTCAGAACCAAATAAGAAAACCCTCCCCAGAGGTCTGGCAGACTTTGGTGGAAAAGTGACCTTTGTTCAAACAACCAGCAACCGTCGATGATGAAATCGTCAAACACAGCCCAACACTAAGTTTATTTTGCCAACTGTTTGTATTGCCTGCTGTAGACTATTACTTCCATACTTTTTCCAACAGTTGCAGCACATTTTTCCACTTTTTTGAATGGTTTATTTTAATTTGAATATCACACATCTATTGAAAAGCATGTGGAAACAGACTAGTGTCTACATCTTCCTGGTGATTTCTGGATACCAGTAAATGACAGTGCATGCCACAGTGTGTCCATCAGAAAGGAGAGAGTCGGACTGATGCTTTATCAGATACCCTAAAAGTTCGCTGGACTAGGCACAACTTATTTTTTCTTATAAGCATAATTTTCAGATCAAAATGTTGGCTTTGGTTTTCTATTTCTCTTTTCCTATTTTGCAGAAAACTTCTACCTATACCAAACTAAATAATTCATGGTCATCGTATCCCAGCTGTATGTTGAAACGAGTACGGAAAGTAGTTTGCAACACAGCCAAACAGTATGTTCCTGTGCAGAAAGAATTTTGCAGCTCCATTATTTGCAATCAACTAGCAATGCTGTGCTTCAAAGATTGATTTTGATACCCTGAATAGAAATGCTGTTTCCACTTCTCTGCCTTGTTACAAGAGACTTGACAGCTCAGCGTGTGCCTTGTTACTAATCCTGTGGTTTCATTCATAGCACCTGGAGGTCACATCAGGGATGAAGCTGCCAACCTCAGTGAAGTGTGCATATCTCTGTCCCTATCAACCCCTCCTCAGCTTAACCTTCATCTTGTCTGCACACTCCAATCAGACTTAAAAAACAACCTGGAAGTTAGTTCTAAACTACTGGAAGCACACAAAAAAAGCACATGCATCTTAAAGGTACCACTGTGTATATGCAACAGGTCCCTCAGGAATCTGACTCACTTTTTGTGCCAGTCTCTGGAATTAGACCTAATAAATCAAGATAAGGCCATAAGCCAAGCAATGCATCTTTTTCAGTGGATGGCAGAATACAAATGTAATAATTCGTTCTGATTATGGTGTTTCATTATTGAGTGTTAGAAAAGGCTCAAACAGAATGCAACTTTTAATGATGCCATTTTATGGCAGTTCATTGCAAATCTAGAAGCTCTTTCAGGGCCATGCAAGTGTTTGCCTCATTCCTGATAACGCCTGAAATATGTCCTGGTGCCTTCCATAGCCTCTGGGTATAGTCTGTATTAATTCTTGCAGATCTCACTGTTGATTTGCTATATTTTGCTACTGCTACCCTGACAACCCTATGAAACACAAAGAGCTTATTTCTGTGCCTCTCTTTTATATGAAAAAAATTTATTTAGATACTTCTGAATAAACAACACCTGCTATCTAATGAAAACCCATGCAAGAGTGTAATATGGTTGTCATTATGCAAATTATCGTTGACCAAGAGTTGCAAATAAATGCACCCCAGAAGCACGGCATTTCCTCTGCATACATTACACTGAGCATGACTGCATATTTCTCTCTGGGAAATCCTTGACATAAATATGGTGGCGTAAGGCTGAAGGAATAAGGTGGGATTTGAATATGCTATGGCTATTTGAATATGTCTTATGTATGTAATTGAGGGCAGAAATAATCCCAGTTGATTATTTTAACTTAAATATCTCAAAGATTGATTCATTTACACAAACCTTTCAAGCTCCCTCACCCCCCAGCAGGCAGCAATGTCCATTTGTGAAGTTCAGACAAACTAAGAGGAACTCACATTTCACTATTCCTATATTCTGCTAAAAAAACCCCAAAATCTATCACTGAAGTGAAGCAAAAGCATGAAGAACCCAAGAAATCTCATGTTTGGATTAATACGAAAGCCTGAGTTCCTCTGGGCATAACAAGAGTATTGTGGTCCTCTGAAATTAAAATCAGTCCCCTATTTCCTTAATGGTTGTTGCTCCCCCCCACCCACCACCAGTCCATGGTGAACGCTGGTGTGGGCAAGAGTGTGGAAAGGGAAGGGAAATGCAGGTGGTAGTAGATCCTCCTGAGTTTACACATAGAGGGACAATGCAAAAAGTCAGAAAAGCCACAGAGGTGGATGCTATAGTTAGTGTCGGCGGCAGAAACGAAGGAGAGAAGATATGTTCAAGAGACACTGCACAGAAAAGCAGAAGCATTTCACAAAACCTCAGAGATGGGGGAGGAGTGAGAAGTGACACCACTGCTGTGAGTCTGTGGCACACGGGGCGGCAGTGGAGCTGTCAACATGAACGGGAAGAGGAGGAGGCTGGGAGGATTTTGAAGGATAGATAATAAGTTCGGCGTTTGAGCTGTTGGGCTTCAGTTGTCAACAGGACATCCAGAATCTGCTGAGGAAAAGGGAATGGAAAGAGAGAAATCTATGAATCATCAGCTCTGGATGGCAATTAAAACCTCCACACCATGAGCTGCTCTGTCAGCAAACCCCTCTCCTGCAGCATGGGTGGAAGCTGCTCAATACTTGGCGTTTTGTACCCAATTTCCTAGAGGAATTCATGCAAGCCACTGTTCACATCCACCTTCTAATCATGCTTATGTGGCAATTAAGCGTACATAGGTCAGAGGTTTGCCTGGACTGTCCCAATGAGAGCACCCTGCCTCCAAGTTTTAGTCCAGAGGTCCCAGAGACTTGTTGCCAGAAGAGGTAGATACGTATTTAAGAAGCCCATACCAAATTCTGAATCTGTTTGTACCTTGTGTTTTCTTGGGGCCACTGCAATACAGCAGGACTATGTGTGGCCTTTATCAGAGCTGCCAGTGAATATATTGCTTTGGGCTGGTTTTGCATTGCACAGCAGGGTCAGGAGAAGAAAGCCACAGTGTCTTGAATCGAACATCTAGTCACCATTTCAGCAATTACAGGACCTTTATTTTAATGTATGATTCACCCTTACATCTTAAGGGATTCTTGGGCAATTTCACATATCTCTAATTCCAATTTTTTTAAAAGACTTAAATGCAAACATTTTCTCCTCAGACCCTGTGAATGGAAATGTGAATCAAGCACCACTAACAGAGTCATAAATTAGGCATTTATGTCCCCTCCCACTAGGCAAATGGCACTACCTTAAGGTATGATGGAATGTGCAGTCTCAATCCCTACACCTGGCATCTGTGATGCCCTCATCACTGGGGAAGTCTCCCTGCCCTACTCTCCAGCACCCATGGGAGAAGGCTACACCCAGTTCCCACCATAACTGCCCTGTGTAGGCTCAGATAAGCAGCCTGACCTGGATGGGGATGGGCACACTGTATCTCTGAAATAAATATTTTTGTACCTGCCAAGGTGATACGGACTCTGAGAAAGACCTCCAGAAGGAAACCGGCCAGAGGAACTGTACACATGGCTTTCAAAATCCTTCAGAAAGCCCCACTGCTAAGCCTTCCTCCAGAAATCCTCACTGTAATCACTTCACAACCACACGTGTCCCACATAAGCTCGGCTTGCGAAGGAGCTCAGGCTGCTTCAAGCCTTCCTGCTTGTGAAAATGTCACCCTCCTGTTCGCAGTCATATGAAATGGGCCATCTTCCCTCCCCAGTCCTTGCTTTACTCCCAGGGAAAGGAACACCCCTGGGGCACCGCTGGCCATGTTCACATTATTTCTTTTTGGCTTCTCAGAAGCATCTTCCTACAGCCTGGCCAAGGAATACCTGAAGGGACAACTGCATCTGGACTAGTACATAAAGTTAAGTCAGCTCCTCTAAAGTACAAACCAAGCAAACAGCCCCCTGACACACAACTGTGGGTCATGGGTACAGATTTTAGATGGATGTCAGAATTCAAAGCAAAGCTTAATGGCATTTACTGTTCAGAAACAAGCCTGTCCTATTATTAGTTTTAGTACGTTTCTCAGACTTGTCATTATGTACTTCTGATTTACAGTATTAATGCCAGGCAACTGTGCTACCTTTATTCTTCCCTGCAGGATTATGTGAGAATATTCTTTAGAAAGAATATCACACTGGGCTAAGGTTAAAAAACAATCAAGACATGTAGCAAGCTCCAAGGTGCCTTCCCATATCTCTGAAATATAAATGATTCCCTGGCATAAAAGATTCTGAAATACATAGCCATAAAATCAAAGCTTTGCTAAGCAAATAACAAATACAAGAGGAAGCTCTCCTTCCAAAGGCTCTGAATCACGCTGACAGCTACGGTACGCATGAAGCTAAAATATTTCTGAAAAAGCCAAAAGCTGTCAACAGAAGGTAGCAAAGCACTGGCCAGTTCCTAGACTTTGACTATAATTCACAGAGAAATACACACTGGGGGGATGGGCCTACAGCTTAGAAAAAGTGCAGTATGTGTTTCTTGGAGACTTTTATATCCAGGTGTTAAAGACTGAGGGTCTTGCACTCTTCTGCCAGTGACACTCAGTAAGTAACTGGTAACAGCTAAATACTAACTGGTACCAGAATATCAAACAGCTTGGGAATTTCTTCCTGCCTCCTGAGAGCAAATACCACTACTGGATATAACCAGTCAAAACACACAATCTCACTTTGCTTTAAAAAATTCTGTCTATTAACAACTGAGGAATAAAGTCAACATACATTGAAGAAATTACTGAAGTTGGACGCTGTGTATGAAATCAATACTTGTGTTTTAGGACTCAAAATGAGACCATAAGACTCATTTTTCCTTGACAAAGACATTTTTCTTTTGCCAGAAATACAAGAAAACAATTTTTAAAAGCCCAGCTGGGCAAACCATCTCCTAAGATTCAACAAAGCTTCTCCCTCTGTCATGTCAGCATACCTGAACATAACAGGTTCTGGTGTTCAAGATTAGTCTCCCAAATACATCTCCATGTATTTGATCCAGCGATGGATCGAACACATTAATTTGTATTTCTCTGTGCAGATGTGAATTCCTCCATCCACAAGCAGTTGCTATATCAAGGAGAGTGCATAATTTCAGTGTCTGTGCTCCAAGGAAGCATGTTTCCCTGTCTGCTGTAAAGAAAAAACAGGGAGCACAGAAAATTACTCCAGTGGGTTACAATATAAAAACCCCAACTGTTTAAAAATGAACCTGCAAGAACACCAGAGGGGCAAGGCTCAAGTTCTTTGCAGGCAAGGACAGGCATGTTTTTGCCCATTTCAGCTGCCTCTCCAGCAAAAGCTGCAGGAAGGAGCAGTCCCTCAGTCAGGCTTGTTGTCCCTGGGCTACCAGTTTGCAACCATGGAGTTTCCATAATTTCTAAGGGTATAAACAGCCAGCTGCTAGGTGGGGGTGAAGCAGAGCAGAAGCAGGCATACTGGGTTTTCTATTTCCATCCAGAAGTATAAAGTTCTTGAGCTGTCCCCGTCACAACAAGTGATGTGTACAGGAACCCAATGCTCAGGCACACATCCAGGGGTGGCACCAGGGAAACCCACTGAAAAACAGCAATATTGATCCAACAGGCCATGGTCCAGGCAAGAATCACTAGCATGTGGGAAGTATAAATACACTTCCACACCTTCTCTAAACCACAGCCTCTATTAGTTTAACCTGTGTCACCGCAATTTTCTTTTTTTCTTGTTCTTTTTTCTTTTTTCCCCTAGGTATATAAGCCTTCTTGAATGTGAAATACTTGCCAGGAGACAAAGAAATAATGTCAGAAGCCTGATGTATAGCATGAAAGACAATGAGCCAGACTTTTCCTAAATTCTGAAACACAGCCTACAAGGTACATCCAACAATATTTCTTCTTATTCCAGGTTCCAGAAGGAGTTACTGAATTTTTTACAACAGTGAATTTAACTTCTTTTTTTTAAGAGACTGAGACTAGAGAGAGAGTTATATATTGAGTAATTCAAGCTAAAGGTGTATAGTTGTATCTCTGCTAAAGGCGTATATACAAGATTATGCAGATCATTAGTCAGCTAACTTCAAGCACTGTAACATGCTACATGCTGAAATACCCACTAATCTGTTCTACAAGGGAAGTCATAGTCAGTAGTGATCAACCTGATCTGCCTGACAGAACCCTACAAAATTTCCAAAGAAAGTGCAGACCACAGGATTGTATTTAAAAATCCTGACAGAAGCCTTGTTTTTACTACTTATTTTCTGTAAACCCTCTAAGCAAGCATAAGCTGCTGGAGGTCCAGGTGCAAGAGGCTGAAAGGCATTTTCAAAACCAAACACAAAAACATGGCACACTGTCTATTCATATCCCATAGGTAACCATTTATCAAGCCCAGGATAAAAATCTGGCAAGTTTCATATTACAAGTGCCAGAATGAAATAAGTAATATCTGAATCCACATGCAAGTGTTCCAGTGCAAAGCAAGTAAAAAAAAAAGAAAAAGAAAAAACACTGTCTGCCCGACTAGCCCTTATAATCATGTGCAGCCTGAAAAGAATAAGTAAGAACAAGTAGGCACCAGTGTCATTTGTCACCAGCAGGTCTAGTAGCTCTTGGTTATGTTGCACAGAAAATTAATGTTCTATAGAAGTCTAAATTCAAGTTTGCTTTCCTATCTCCTATTTATGACAAAGACAGAGCTTTGGGAAGCAGAGATGAAAATATCCTTTAAAATTAAGATCCCAGTTGAGCAGAGTACTGGAGCACTGAGGCACTTCAAATTTGCCTGGTATTGTTCAGGCACCCAAACTGCGAGTGAAAACCACCAAAATCTTCAGAATGCAAGAGCAGCTTTCTCTAAACAAGTAATCTTACCATAGATGGATCTTTTTGATTCAATTTCCAAGCAAAGCAATGTTTTGTGATTTAGTCCCACTAAACCTTAACAAAACAGCATGAGGAACGCATCTTTAGCTCAACTGTTAGCACAGCCTATCAATATTAAAATAATCTGGCATGGACTGGCTTGCTAATAAGCCAGCATTTCAGAGATGTTGCAAAACAATACTGTCTTAAATGTGTGATTTGTGGAGGATATAAAACATAAAACCTATGAAGAAACAAATGCTGCCATTGGCACAGCAAGATTAAAAAAAAAACAATTACAAGGCTGAGTACATTAAAATAAACTTGGTGCAGTCATTCCTGACAAAAGTCCTACTGTCAGTAATTGCACATATTTAGACTTGTAATTGTTAAAAATATCACACTGCAAGTGTTTGATGCATCTGAGATTCTGCTTCTGAAAAGCCATACAAAATTCCCAATAGAAAACTCAGGTTTTGTTTTAACATGAGCTCCTGTAATATTTGATTCTTTGCTGCCTGCTCTTTTACTGTTTATTGCCTTGGGATCAAAGATCCATTTTGTAGTGAAAATAAATTCCCAATCATTGTTTGCATGCTCCTTTACCATGTGGGACATAAGAGCCAGAGTGATTGAATCCCACTCATCTCCCCAGATTCCTGGTCCTCTAGGGATTCCAGAGCAGCAATGTCAGATTGCAATGGTTTAATAGGGCTGCTGTTGTCTAACTACCATGGCTTTCATTTCCAGTCATCAAAACTCAAACTCAACAAATTTGCCCAGCAAAGACCAGCAGACAAGATCCTGGGTGATGCCTGGGTGATGCCTGAAATCAACCATACAGAAACTCAATTTTACAAGATAAATCAGAATGTAGGAAGTCCCTCTTATGTATTTCAACATCAAGCTAACTTTCCTGAAGTAAGACAGTACAGATCAAGCAGGCCAGGGCAAAGTGAGGGGGGATGCCTCAATTAGTTATTAAAAATATTCTTGCTATTTTGTATGCAGTTCATTGGTATTTACACATTCTTATCTTGCCATGTGATCTGCAAACATTGTAATGGAACTACCAAAAAGTTACATGGCCATCCTCCTGTTCATGCTTGTGAGACACAAAACCATTTGTGTTGCCGTTTCCTAGAGCAAACCTCCTGTCTAAAGCACACCTACACCTTGCACAGCAAGCACTTTGGAAAGTCCTCTTTTCTCTTGGGAAAAATACAGTTTAGTAACAGAGTCTTCTACTATACCATCAGTACAGTTTCTGTTTGACACCTGTCATTTCCAAAAACCCTGAGGAACTTGAGCACCCAATTTCTAGGCAGAAAAAAGTGGTGTGCATTAGAAAAAAAATCATATCCTAATCTGTACATCTGAATTACATTATTGTAGGTCCCTTTATTCTCCCTTCAAGCACAGCCTTTTTCTTCTGAGCTTCTCAAGATCAGTAGAGACAGATGTTGACAGAGGAATGCAACACAGCAGTTCGGGTAGAACCCCATCTACACGCCATTGGTGTCATTATTGATCACAACTCAGTCCAAAACCTTTTAAGCAGATAAATTAAAGCACACAAGTGAAGTTTTCTTGAACTCAGGGAAATTATTTGTCTGCCAAGTTAAGACTTGGGCTTCTGTATGCTGTTGAACCAGGACACTGCTTGTCACTTTCAAAGTTGTATGTTGGAAGGAAGAAACTAGTCATTGATATACATCTATTGTATACCAGGAAAAAAATACTATCCTTGCTCAATACCTTCAACAAAATAATTTTGCCAGACTCCGATACAAATCAGTTATTCAGGCATGTAAATGGTAGCTGGTGGGATCTCCTGTAACAACTCTCTTAAATGGACTGTGGAAATTTTTAATAACTGTTCTTAAAAAAGCACGCTCCTAATCTTGGATTAAAAACCTTCACAAAGTTAACAACCCTTTTGCCACAGCTGCAACCCCCACGTGGCCCTTCCAGATGCCTTGCTCTCATTATGTTGCCTTGCTCAAATGAAGTTTGGATGCAGCAGATAGGTCATACCACCAACACGGGGGCTTCAGTCCAACAAGCCCTCAACACATCTGCTCCACGTCCTAGGAATCAGGACAGAAAGGGGTAACCACAACTCTGCTACACACCACAAAAACCTCCACATGCATCAACGTTCCCAAGTATGACAGGAATGCAAAAAATTAGCATTTAAGGTCAGCAATTTGTTTGCCATTACACATTAGCACCTCCTCCCTTTCTGGAAGACATGCTGAAGTGCGCGGCTCGCTGAGGCAGGACCACCATGCCAGACTGCTCGGCAGCCTCCTCTCTTGTGGCCTCATTAGCCGAGCTCTTGCAAGCAAAGCAGCCGAGTGGCGTCCCAGATTTTCACGCACCAACTCTGACATTTATAAAGTACTTTCCATGGTGACAAGATCAAAAACTCAGCATTCTTTCAAATCTCATAATAAATCTCAAACATCCCCAGCACAAGACTGGAAAAAAAAAAACCGCAACTGAAAATGATAAACCTCTTATTAGATAAAACTGGAGGAATTACGGGATTCTGCCCCCCAGACCTCCACGTCACTCCAGGTTTCATTTGATTTCTGCAACATACTTTTCTCTTAGAAAACACTAATCACATTACCTCCTGGACAGGCCTCATTTGCAATCCCTGCAGTCCTTCCCATCAGCTCTTCTGCCAGCAACTTACTCAGTCGCTTGTGGCTCTTGTCTCATTTTGGACTCTCAACCATCTACTCCTATGATTATATTTAAATGTCAGTGTGAGACAACTCCACTTTGCATGTTAGAGCATCACCCTCTAGCCAAGCTTAAACAGAAGTTGCGTCAGGGCTTGTAGTCTAAATTATTTGTTCTGAGTTGTATAAAGGGACTGTTTTGTTTTATGGATTTTGCCATAAAAACTATTGATCAAAACAGTATTTCTCGTGTGCTTGCACTTAATAATTGCTAGAAGTGACTGGGGTGGAGGCAAGGGGGAAAGGTTGAGAATACAGTAGAATTGAGCCTCCTTTGGTCACAGCAAATTGTATAAGATATACCAGTATAGAAAGACACGTCAGCTGTCGTGTATTCATATACGTAAAATTCTTAAGATACTCTTCACTCATAATCATCTATAAGAGACATAATGACATAAGGTGCTCCCCCTTCCTTGCAACCACACATTCCTGTTATCTGTGGTGTGTTTGGATTCTCCTTGCTGCCTCATGTCATGGGATGGACCTCTGTGTGCTACCACTGCATCACCAGCATCAGTAATAATTGAGGACGCCTTACGGTCGCATAACATCATTAATCCGGAAGGACAGCACTGAGTTTAATGTATTTTTTATCTGACTTTAGAGCCAAGAGCTTGGCCAATATGTGTGTTTCAACAAAAGCAGATTGCACACTGAAGGTTGCAGTTGTGCTTGACCAAGCAAGGGCATTACCACCTCAGCTAACAACATAAGCCACGTGGCACAGAAGATGGAGGAGGAAATGCTGAAGGCATCAGGTGACCAATTCCCTGGGAAAGCCTCTTCCTAACTTCCAGTGTTAAAGACTGTGTCATTCTCAAGAAATGAAATATTTCTATCCTTTTTTATTTTCTTGGTTGCTATACAAGTATTAAGTCTTTGCTTTTGCAACCCTAGATGTTCTTTAAATCTATACTAATACCCAGCTTTTCTTAAATCTGGATAACTTTATGCCCAAGTACCATGCTACAGCTTATCTATTTGCAATATTGTAGAAAAAAAAAGACAGTTGAATACTTGAGACAAGCTCTGTTTCTTCTGTCTTGTAATAGCTCTATTGATAGCTCCTACCTATAAGTAAGCATGACAGAGTCTCTGAAGGACACATGAATCAAAGCAAAATAATAACAGGAGCATACACATGGACAAAAGGAATGACAAATTTTCTAGGTTAGAAGGTATACAGTATTGTTACTTATTACTCTAAGGACTTTGTTTTTATTTTCCTTTTGTTGATTCACGGCCTCTTATTTTCTTTTTACTTGTTTATTCCAAATATAAACCAGCTATTAAATCCAAGCTGTTAAAAAAAATACACAATTGAGAACATTTCAACTATAAACAATACTTGCAGATTCTCTCTATGAAAACCATAACTAAAAAGCAAAGAGTGACTCTTCAACACAATGAAATCACAGACAAAATAGGCAAGAAACAATTTAAAAAAACAATAAACCACACACCGCCATTCCAGACCTGCTTAATAGCATTCCAGGGCTTTATAAAAAGTAATGATCATCAACCATGACAGCAGACTTTTAATTAGCAAACTGATGTATTCTATAGAAGGGAGAGTTACGTTACATTGTTTTCAGAGTCTCAGGTGTGTTTATACGACTTACTAAAATGAAATCTTTCATTCAACCTAAGATGAGCAACCGTATGCAGCATAAAATACAAGTTCTTGTTTACATAGCGAAATTGTGATTAATGTGCACCATATGGAAGCATGGGCCAGCCCCAGCGAACAGTTGTGTCTGTACAGAAACTCGTAATGGGTTTGTAAAAGATGTGACCTGGCACTTTGCTAGGGAATGGCAAAAATGATTAAAACAGAATATCCACCAATGGGTTAGCAACTTTCAAAATAGCAACACTGGCAATTAGGATAAATACAAAATAAAAAAATTAACTAGGCAAAATAATTCTGCAAGTAGCGCTTATGAATATCGTAGATAATCAGGACAGGTACTTAGGACACAGGGATTATGTGTGGGTTTTCATTAACAGAAAGAATGCAAGTGATATTTCGTCTAGCAAATTGCATAACCAAACTGAAAGATTAAGCTAGCGTGTTAATCTGGATCAGAAATGCACAAGAATGCATAATCAACATATTGTTCAGGCAGCTCCTGGCATGACACAGAATGCCAGTAAGCAGATCACCAGGCAATGTAACCTAGCACAGCTCCAGGCAGCTGCAATAACCCACAGCAGGTGAAAATACTCTCCCTACTGCCCCAAATTAAGGTAGCTTCCATGTTAACACACTCTTACTGTATGTCTTGCCGTATAGTCAGTATGGTTAACAGAAAAGGGGAGTTAAAGGTATTCCCTGAACACAGTAATGTCATTTAACCAATATTATCCAGATTCTTAGTAGTCCTTGTGCTTTTGCTCTGTTTTCACCCAAGTTGGCCCTGATTCTGGAGCACATGCAAATTTCTGGACTCCTGGTAAGTCTCACTACTTTGAAATAAATGGTGCATAAACATGATTTAAACAGCAGAGCCACAGACCATAAAATCTTTATCTATGGTGTGTATCAGAGAGAGGAGACCAACTTCAGTCTAATAGCTGAAAAAGATTTTTTTTTTTTTTTAATTACAGTTGTTAGACAAAGAAAAGACCCTGAAGTTGTCACTTGCCAGAAAATTGGAAGCTGTCCTGCCTAACATCACCACACAGGTCTTCCCAGGAACCCTTCTATACAATGCAATCATAGTTTGCAGCTGCTGACTTCTAGACTGAACATATCCCACTGCTGTATGTGCCTAAAGCACGTATATCTGGTGAGGGCTTTTTTGTTTGGCTTTTTTTTTTTTTTTAATAAGATAAGTAGAATAAAAGAAAAGGATGAAGAACTAAATATTAAATAACTTAAATTTTCTAGCATTTCACAAGCAAAAATCCTAAGTATATTAATCCCAACAGAAGGGGAAAGTCCATGGATTGCAGTCCTGAAAAGTTTATACAGTTTGTAAGAGTCCAGCCTCAAGGGCTGTAACTGAACTGCGTTGAGTTGGGCCAAATTTGACTTTTTGTAAAACTACAAAAGTTTTGACTTTCCTGTCTCTTTTATAGTGCTAATCACAGGTGCAGAGCTGCTAGAAGCTGGATCAAAACCACTGCCATAATATTTGACACAAATCAGTCAGCTTTTAGAGCTTAAAACCCTGCTTGACCTGTGACTGAACAGCCACTTGTCCTGCAGAGTGTTCACTTTCTGCCAAACTTTGCCAGTTGAAAGGGTGTTACAAACAAATGCACCATTAACAGTTTACTACTACAACAATTAAAAAAACACCCCAAAACCACCAAGAACAAGAAGCAAACTTTAAGAAATATGCTCAAACAGCTGACATTAATCTTGAATGAATTTGCTTCTGCTTCTAAGTCTCAATAAAATCTTCAAAACAGACTAAATTTCTAGAAACTGAAACAGCCTAGTGGGATGATGCCCCTGCCTGATTTTCTGTAGAGTATCTAAAGACTTATTTTCAAGTACTGGTACCTGTTGAGAAGTGGGGGTAACCTGAGGCGTAACTGCACACCTGGGGAGCACTGATGTCCCCTGTCCCTGTTCATGACACGCACAGCTTAACCATGATGTCCCAGTACCTGTTTCAGGTTTGATCACCAGTCAGATGCTCTTCCAAGGGAGCCGAGCTGACACCTCCCACCCTTCTACCGAGCTTGGGTTTGAATTACTCTTCCTGAACAAAAATGAGAAGATCCCCCAGGATAGGAGCTCTGTGCAAAGGGACTACTTACAAGTTTCTGCTGTGGGCTACTCCTTGCCATCTAGCCATAGAGAAATGGGTCCAAAAGGGCTCTGGAAATGGAAGTGAGGTGGCAGTTAACACAGAAGATATCCGAAGCACGTGGGAAGCGGATACTTCTAAGAACCCTTTGATGACAGAAGCCAGCAAGACCATCTGAATTGCATCAACAACAGACAACTCGCACATTTGGTCAGAATTTCCTATTTCAAACCATTCTGCCAATTCCTTACGCCACTATAAACGTTTAGAGCAAAAAACAAAGCTCTTTTTCTCTAAACATGAATATTTGGCCAGAAGCTAAACTATGGCACCCAATGCCCAGGGTCTCCTGTTACCCAAACACATTACTTCAGCATAAAGAGGAAATAACGTGGGAAGAGGAACTGCCCCTAGCAGAAGCGGTATTTTCTCATGGGCATTCAGGTCTCTCCATAAGGAAATGGAGACTGATTTTTTTGGGCAAGTCATGGCGAGTGGACTGGGGGAGCTATGGGAGGGACTGATGCGTTCTTGAGACTTTGCAAATGGTTTCGCTCCGCAGAGCATGGATATGAGCGTGACCCTGAGCTCAGAGCAGAGCAAACCACTTGGCTCGGCTGCTGCCTCCTCCTCCTTTGGAAAGCGGGCAGGGAACAAGCGTATCCAAATCCAATGTGCTTCACCTTTCGGACGCTGAACCACCTTCTGCCTGGTCCCACAGCTGGTTTCAGGTTCTGCTGCTGAGCAGATTTACCTGACATGGTGCTTGCAGGAGTGTACAATAATGAGAGCAAAACAGGCTCTTCATTTCAGGGATGTTTGTATGCTAAGAAGGTCGTGAAAGCATAAATCAGGCCAACAGAACTGCAAAAGCCTGCTCTGTATTCCTTCAATTCCTCTTGCCTCATTTTCTTCTCTCACATATTTTTACCTTCTTTGCCCTGCTCTGTTTGGAAACTCATCTAATTGTCACTTGAGATGACAAATGTCCCTTGCCTCAATGCCCCTTCCTTGGTAACGGATGTTTCCTTTCTGTATCGCTCTGCTTGTAGAATTCATTTTCTTAATTAAGTGATGTCTGCATTTATCACTTCCTAATTTTTATTTCACATCTTTCTAGCTCTTTTTTCTTGGCAAATACGCTTAAAAACCACAGCTCGTACTCTTTATTTTATAAGCTGAGGTTTAAACATCATAAATCCTCCCCTTAAAAAAGCACCAACTTCTGGTACCGTGGTTAGCTTTTACCTTAACCTGCTGGTTTTGCTATTTCCAATAAAACATAAGCATGCATTCAGTTTAGCTCCAGAAGGAAAATGAAGCATAGTGTATTGATCAAAAAGGTTTGAAGCCAAAAAGTGCTATTCTGATCATTAGTTTGACAGTCCATACGACACAAAACAAACATTTGTCTCTGGGATTCCTGCCTGTGGTAATTCCATTTAAGAGCTACTTGGTTGCTTCCAAGTATGGATTTTCAGCCTGCTGACCTGAAGTTGGCCATGTTAGAATTAAAAGAAACCAGCAAATACTAGATTCTTCACTGTCTTTTGATCTGTTTGTTCTTTTCGTTATCACTGCACTACTGTACTACTTTAGAGTCAATCAAGAAAAACACCTAGTTTTCAGCAATGATTGTGATTTTTTTTTTACTTTTGTTACCAAAACTGTAATCAAATGTTTCATCCACCATCTGATTTTAAAAGAGGCCAAAGACAATAAGCTGTCTCCTAGAGCAAGAATTAGTGAAGGTTAAGTCTTCTTAACTAAATGGGGAAAAACAATAATCAACAGCATCCACCAAAGTTTTTATGCTGCTACTTCCTACGACCTCTCTCAGCACCACAACCCTGTTATAAATAGGGCTTTCTTCTGCAGGAAGAAAACATTTACCCAGAACATAAAAAGCATTTGCTTTTTTATTGTTTTCAGTCTCTTCCCTGCTCCCTTTCCTTTCCTCCTCCAATTTTCATCCATCAATACAGCAATGGAAGCAAAGCAGGAGAAAGCAAATGCATTTCAGTGGCATGGTATTTGGTATGGGGCAAGCAAAATGCCACTTGCATTGATGGTACCTGGGATTTCTTGGCAATCTCCCATATAAAAGCTAGCCAGGGTCAACACTCCTTAACCTACAAATTCAAATGAAACAGAATACATTCAATCCGTTCGATCTACAGACCTTACAATATCTGACATCACCCATGCTAAAAAGGGTGTCTAATTAAATTAAGATAGTGATTGTTTTGACGTAAGTCTGAAGAATTAGCAATCCATACTCTGGGAAAATGGCAACAAAAGGAGAAGATGGAGAGTTTCCCCCACAGAGAGCCAACCCCTCAGGTTCATACCTCTGTGTTTCACAGCACTCAGCTGGGGGGTCCCCTGGAGCTCCCCCAGATCCAGGAGGGTGGGACCACGCACAGCTCATTTGTTGGTCTCCCACACCGCACCACAGTGGGGCAGAAATGGATAGCCATCCCACAGATGCAGCAATGACTTAAGACCCATCACGCAGTTCATCTCACTCTGCATCTAAGATGAAAACATCTCTATCTGGACAAGTTATTTAAATATCCTTTACAGTCCATGGAGACAAAGAAGCCCTTCTAGGGTATGAGTCATCTGATCCACTGAGATGTATACCTTAAAATAGAAGTATTGTGCCTAAAGGGAGGGTCTGTTTCCATCCCTTGATTATGAAGCGGACCTCTGTGAGTAGGTCAAGCATTGAGATCCATAATTTCATGAGATATCTAAATTAATAAAATGAATACAAGTCGGTGTCCAAGTTAGTCACGTATATTAGAAACAATTTAAACTGCTAAATAGCCCCAGAACATGAAATAATAAATGGTCTAGTTATTCAACCCACTTGGGTCCCAGCTTTAGTGTATTTGCTGGGAAAAAGAAAGTCATGGTCAAATATGATTCAATACATACTCCTACAGCCTCAGTGTCTGGTGGACCTCTGTGCTAACAGGGTAGGTCATGGTACACCCAAAATGTCACAGCAAATGATCTCACAAGGGAATTACATGGGTCACAGAAGAAAAGAGCCAAGAAAAGAATTTTATACCTGTCACTCCCTGTATAAAAACTTCAGACAGTCAGAGCAGACACTCTGCTACACACCCAGAAAAGACAAGGAAATGAAAGGGAAAGGAGGGAAGAGAAAGCAAAGGGAGATTGTTAGTCCTCTATGAAATACAAGATGATTAAATACTGTCAGGCTTTAATCCCTGCTGACATGCAGAGCTGCATGAGAGATACGGGTTGATTAATTATAAGGAAAAAAGGCTGTGACACAGGCATATGAGGCAGAAACACCAAAAGGAGGGATTTGTTATTTATTTATTTATTTTTAAATAAAAGGCATTTGCTAATGAAAGGAGAGCCACTCATCTGGATCTAAAACTTTCAGCCCTACTTCTAAATCCTAATGCAGTCTCCCAGCATATACCTGGAAAAAAAAGATCTCACGGCTGAATTTGCTTTTCATAACAGAATTGAATTTAGGCCCTGTGTAAGCCTTTCTGGTCAATACACAGCGTTTTATCACTAGTGTCAGCAAAGAACAACCCTGGAAAGGCTAGTTCAATGTAGTGCAATGGAAAGCAGACCAGTGGGAAAAAGGACTCATGTAAGGCATCCCTCAGAGCACAGACAAAGATTTCAGAGGTGCAAAGTGAAGGTTTTGAGAAGCCAAGGAGTCAGGAGAGATGCAGTTCAGTGAGTATTGGTAAGGAACAAACAATTGTGATTATTATCTCTTCTTTCACGAGACTAATCAGTATTCAGAGCTTCTCTGGGTTATTTGCTGTTCTAAGAATTTGATCACAGCATTATATTTTTTTGGTGTAGCCCCTTCCCCCTCAAATACGAAGCATAGCATACTTTTTTCTCTAAAAATAGAAAAAAAAAATATCAGAAACTTGTTGCTTTGCTCGCAATCCTAAGCCATGCTCTCTGGCCACAGCTCTGCCAAAAATAGTCTCCTGGAGGCCTTTTCACAGGGCTGTGCTCTGTTTGAGGCACCATGTTGTCTGAGACGTGGTTCCTATTTCACCCAGACAAACCCTGATGAAACTCAATTTCTTGTTCCAACATCCACAATTGATCTGGCATTTAGAAAGCAGTTTCTGTTGTTTTAGCAGTTGCTAAATAAATAGGGATTTAATTCTGGGCTGCCTGGAAACTAGTCAGCTGAGGTCTAGTATGGTACTGCTAAGGTGAGCTTTCGGCTTGTGACTTTACAAAGATGACAGAACAACCAAAATAAAAGGAAAGAACAAACAAAATAAGAAGGAAAGAATAGCTTTGTTCAGTTGTACATATCCCTGATACCCTAGCAAGGGGAATACCTCATTTGAAATAACTAATTTTAAAGCTGAAAGCATGTATGAGACATTCCTATAGTCTGGGGTAAGTGAAACCTGACTGAGACAACATCTGCTACCAGCCCAACTTGGATGCTCTAGCAAACTTCCCAAATTAAAGCTAAAACTGTCAAGCCATTTTGGCTGCTGAAGAGATGTGTTGTAACCAGGCATCTTATCAGGAAGGAACACATACTAAAACGAGAGACTGAACAACCTCTACATTACTGCAGGCAAAAAAAAGATATGGTTTTGAAATGTGAGAAGGAAGAAGCAGCTGTGCACATTCTCACTCCTGATTTTCAAACAGGGGAATTTGTCCTTGCTGCAGACACTGCCACCCATGGCTCCCTGGCCCACGTGAGGGTATGCCGATCTGCAGCGTGCATGGCAAGCACAGCCATACGTTTGCGTCTGATTTATGTGCAGACAGACTTACGATTTCTCTTTACACCCCAGTGAAGGTGTGTTGCTGTTTGAACGTGCTGTATTTCTGGCCTGCTGTAAGAGAAGCCCTTTCAGCTCAGCACCATCGTCCCTGCAATTTGAATGGTCCCCGGCATCCCAGCGCTCCCTTCTCCTCCCGTGACAGCGTGATCTGAGGATCACCCCCCCTCTGTTTAAGGGGCTCCCTGGCAGCGACTGTATATGGTGCCCTGCTCTACTGAGGATTAAATTTATTATTTATTTATTTATTTATTTATTTTTAGCAAGATGCTTGCTTCATCCTAATTTAGCCAGCAGAGATGACCAGAGCACTAGGAGGTGAAGAGTTCGAAACAGATTTAAAATCCAGGTTTTCCTTAATCGCAATTTCAGCTGTCCTCACTAAGCCACTCAACCTTTTCAGATACCAATTCCAATACCAAGAAAACAGAGAAGAAGGAAAAGCAAAGAGAAAAAAGATACGAGAGAGGGAACAGAGAGAGGAAAATAGAGACAATCTATTATAGCCCCATAATTTCATCCTGCAAAATTTCAGTCTGCATGCACCACTGATTCAATTACTGTATACAGCTTTACCCTTCAGCAGAACTAGAATTACAGAAAAACCCATTTTTAAAGGTTAGTGAGAGAATTTTTCATTGACAGTGACCTGCTTCAATAGGGGCACACAATGTAAGGTAGGAATTGTATTTGCCTTACTCCTCCAAAACAGATATTTAAACCTGTTTTGGGCTGCAAGTGAAATATATCTGGTGAACTTAATCTACTCCCCGTAGAGAGCAAAGCCAAGGAACAAACTCACTTTATTACCAGGTTCTGCGCAAAATACTGAACCTGGCATTACAAAGGATGTTTTCCTGGACAGAGGAGCTGATCCCTATGGCACGTTTAGGAGTAGATGAAAAATTAGGAGTCACAGCTATAGCGCTGGCAGATCAGAAGGGGCAAGGTTTAATGCTCCTAGCATCGGGAACTCCACTCCTCATCTCATGTGGTCATGCCATCGCTCTTTGAACCGTTTCTCCTAGCACTCCTTCATTGTTATTTTGGCAAATTGTATATACTTAAAGGCAGGTGTTCTGGGCTATATGGGGCACACCCACTGCTGGGTGCCAGAGCAGACTGGGCACCAAAGCTGCAGCTCCTCAGTGTCTTCACAAGTGCAATTTAAAGCAGTTCTAACTGTAGTTGTTCTAATGTACTCAAGAACATAAGGCCAAAAGGGCTATTTTGATGAGAAATAAGTGGGGTTACTGCTGAAGTATAATCTTTAATTACTTAAGCAACGGTAAGTGCGTTGCCAGCACTTGTTAGACAAGGTAGAACCATATTCAATGTTTTTTTTTTTTCTCTCAAACCAGTATATTCCTCCAACATGTTTCACTTACCAAAGCTATAACCACAAGCATACGGAACTTCGCCTGCAGTTTAGACTCTTAAACACCATCTGATAAATAGCTGTCCTATAAATCCAGGAGAGCATGACTATGCCTTGCTAGAGAAGAGCTCTCCAGAGGGAGCAGCAAAAGCATCTATGGTAAATCAGAGGCCACGTGGCTTCATTGAGCCTGGAGAAGGGCTGAACTCACAGGCCGTCACTGATGCTGAGAAAAGATGGAATTATCATAACTATTTACATAATCAGCAACACTAAGACAAGATAGAGTAAAAGCAGTGAAAGCTCCACTAATTATATTATTCTAAACTTAGTGTTCTCAACTCAACATGGAGTTCTCCAGGGGAATTTTCTTGATTATTTTTTTTAATCAGCTAAATTATAGCCTTCCAAAAAACTCTGGGCAAACGACAGCTTATTCTTTGAGAAGACTGTTGTACAATTGGACTGGTGAAATATCAAGATCGTTTCTGTGGAATATATTCCCATTTCCCATCCTAATTACTGATGGATTAGTTAGTGTCACTGGAATTATAATAATTTGCCTAAGTAGCAGGTTTTTAAATAAAGATGGAAATTGCATTCAGAACCTTCTCTTCCACACATTATTTATACATACTGTGTGTCTGTTTACTCTCCATGCATGAATGGCTATTTTGTCCCTAAAGATCCAAGATAACATGATAACAAGGATCCTACAAGCGCATACACACTTTAATCTTTTCTCACTTGCAAGCATTTCCATTTACAGGATTATCATCATGCTAATGCACGTCTGCCAGCTGTCGCCCTGCTGCATTTTATGTTCACAGCGGTGCCTTCCTCTCCCCCTGCACATGCACCTGTGTGACACATGCAGGGGGTTGTTAGTTCACTCCAGCAGTGACTAATTCCCCCTCCACCTTCAGAAAAGATAAAAAAAACCTCCTTCCACCTTCCAGCTGCCATACAGGTGGGCTAGTTGGTTGAAGACCACGTGCCCTCTCATCTAGCTCCAACCCCCAAGCAAAACCCTCTCCTGTGCGGAGCCCGTGGCTCCGTGCTGATCCCCTGCAGGCAACTGAGTCCCCCCAGGGTGATACCACATGCTGTTTCAGCCGTTTTGGGGTATTTTCCTCCTTACGTCTTTGGCTGTTTCAGTCTCAGCATGGCTTCCCAAAGGCTATGAGGTTTTTTTTTCTTTTTTTAGTAATTCATTTGCACAAACAAAAATATCTAGTACTACACACAACAAAGCCTTCTGGAACAGACTAGGCATCACTAACTTGTCATCACTATGCTGTTTTTAGCTGGCTGATTGCTTTTCCCCCCTTCAAAAATAAATGTAAAGTATTTGGAGGAGAGAGGAGGACTTGTTTTCAAACTAAACCAATCTCTCCAAATCTTTGCCATCTGCAGTCTCCCACTGGACGAGGGCAAGAGCACCGTGCTCAGGCCATGTCCAGCAAGCTCCAGAAACTGGTTGAGTACAGGACCTGGTGAGAAAGCATCCTCGGTCTCTCTGTCCATCCCCTCATCCCCACCAGCCCTGGACCAGACTATGAGGCCAAAGTCCTGCAATAACACTAACCCTAACCCTGCCCTGAACTCCCTCCTGACAGCCATACCTCCTATATGCTAAGCAGCAAGATTGTCCAGAAAGCATTTGACCAAATACACTGCCTTTTGAAGCTTTTCAAAGTTCCCAAGTGGTGTTTCTCTTTCACATCCATTTTGGCCATTGTAAAAATCTCTTCTTCACCCTCACAGAAGCATAGAATGACAGCTGGAACCTAAAATCGAGCCATTTTCCCTCCCGAGCCACTAAAAAACCCTCAACTGTAACGCTCCTGCTCAGCCTGGAATGGTTCACTGAGTCTTAAAAACATGTTGGTGCCATGGTTGAGGCTATACAGGAGCTCACATGGCCACCACGCTGGAACCAGGGGAGTCTGCATGTGTAGCACATGTATCTGCTTAGGAGATTAGGTCAATGAGAGACTAATAGTAAAGCCACAAAGAGGAATCAGATGCTAAACTACCAAAAGCCACAGGGAACTGGGTGATTAATGTTTTGAAAATCCTCCTTACCAATCAGGGGCTATTCTAAGGAACAAGACAGGTTAGAAATATCTTCAATTAAGGGGAAAACTATATTCAGTTATTTGGGAAGAGAATTCGTACTTGTTAGAAGCTCAGAAAATGAGCTATTTTCACTATTCTTATATTACTTTTTTCTTTTTCTTGGAAAATGGGCCCATTTTGAACAGCGGCAACACGTTTTAGGATGAAGCACTCGGCACATGCAATACAAAAAGGACAGCATCACCGCCCCCATTTTACAGGGGGCACAACAGGATGCAGCGAGGGCTCTGAGGACACCTTTCCTGCAGTGAGAGACAGGATTACATCCTGGGAACACAGAGCCCCTATTCCAGCAGCAACTATTAAATAATACTCTTACATATGTAGGCAGCAAGTACAAAATATTGGCAGGAGCCCTAGCGTGGTAATACATAAGTGTGACGGGAAACCTGAATAATTGCTTATCTTGTGATATAGAAGCAACAGGGGCCCAATACAGTGCAACAATCCAACAAGTTTGGTAAACACACCGGAGACTGCTTGATAATAATTTTGGCTGTTTCCAGAAAAAAAAGACCTTTTGAAGTTCGTGCATGTGATGTGAGTTCATTTTTTCAAAGGGGCAACGTGACAGCTGTGTTGGAGATAATCAAGAAACCCGGGGGCAATTAGGTTTTAATGCTGTGACAGTAGGGAAGTATATCAACCTCCTCGTTACAGCCACAAGTTTCTCGGCAAAATGTTCTGTAATAGGGCACATGGGATATCATCATTTTTTTGCAGAGTATTTTCTTTTTTTTTTTTTTGGTTGAAACCGTGCAAGGAATTACTTGCAGATGCCAATCACAGCTACAGCACCCTATTTCACTTGAAGTAAACATTATTACAGTTATAATCTACATTAGCTAGAGGAAAGGAAGTTTTGCAGACATTACTGCCTTATGCAAACTGAAGAACAAGTATGATAGCAGGCAGTGCTACAGAGGGCACTTTTATTTCTCTGGTACATTTGTGCCTGATGTAGGGATGTTCGTCGGTGTCTCTGGTATGGCCCCTCACTACCTCACATCTGGCAAAGTACTAGTCTTCCCAAAATCCCAGGTAAGGGTGAGGGAGCACCCCTGGACAGACAGAAAATCCGAAACATAGAGAAGCCAGCTGAATTATTCACAGAAAATATGTTCCAGAAACAGGTACTCAACCTGGGCTCTGTTTTTCCATTTTGTTACTTTCTTCTGTTGGCACACTGCAATTTCCCATTTGTTTACAAACATTTATGAGTGTATTCTCTGTGGAAACTGAACTCTCAAGGTCTGCTTGGAGCACCTTCTTCTCCTGATGCAATGACTGTAGCTCAGGCTGTCACAGTGTCAAGAATGAAATGGACTTCACTATGCCATGGAAATCTCACCTTTAAGTTACTCCCTGAGCCTAAAAGACCATCTAATAATCAGTCATTTAAAAAAAAAAAACCCACGTATTTTCATTATACTCCAGAGCAGTTCAGCAAAGCAAAGGTTTGGGGATTCCCACCCTGCCACAGACTCCTGACGTGCTGCTCATGAGAATGATATAGATGAGGGCAGAACTGCCATCCATCCTCTCCCTGAGCCCTGGTGCTCCAGGTGCAAAACGCAGCTGGTCTTACCCTCCTTCTTACACTTTTGGCAAAAGCACTCTTACACTTTTCCTTCTCCAGTTCCATGAAAGCTATTTGAATCCTTGATCATTTCTCATAGTGGTCTTGTGGAGAGAGAAAATGGAAGGAGAAGTGAGTTAGTGGTCGGGGGATTGTGCCTAAGTGGTGTGCTGGGGGACAGGAAGGGGAGAGCATCCCATCCCTTCCCCACTGTAACCCCCACTCCTTCCCACACCCTCCCAACTGCACAAGTTCAAAATCAGCTTTAGCAAGTCTACGCTGTGGAATATAAAGCAAAGCAGTATCAGCTTCAGCAAAAGGTCTACAGCACCCAGCAAAGCATCAAACACACAGCAGCCAGCCAGCATGCCTTACCTGCCAGGGCAAAGAGCCCTGGTGGGACATGATGCTCAAATGGCCATCCAACTCCCAGGTCCAGAACCCCAGCCAGCCCCAATAGCTTGCAGCTCTCTCACCTTCTCCCTGCAGGCTGTAGGCACCCAGAGCAGTACCAAATGCAAGCTCCAGCGAGTGCTGGTTTACGTTCAGTTTGCACAGGTCTAAATTGACTACTCAAGGCAAAGGGGAACCGGCTTTCTTTAGCAGCCAAAGGTGAAGCGATGCTCTGTTTTCAATTGTACAACTTCCTCTTCGCAAAGCTCCCCCTGCCGTATGAGCCTGCTGCCCTTTGCCTTCCCTTCCCATGCAGATTATAGATTCCCACACCACAGCCTGCCCTGCCACAACACAGAAAGCACCAGATTTCCAGCAGCAGAGAGAAGGGGAGTAAAATAAGGAACTCATGACGAAAGGCTGCCTGTTCTCGGTCTTCTCTCCTAGTTCTGTGCTCAGACTTCAAGCCTCACATAGTTTTGTTTTATATGCAGGTCACTCAGTCATTCTTCTCACATGTACATCAGGTGCTGCTGGAAAATGTGGCCATTATCCATCAAGTCCTTTGCTTTAGTCAGCTTCCAGCAGAAGAGTAATAGATGCAGCTGTGTTGTCACATCATTGTCCAAAATGTCAGGGTAAAAAGCCCTGAACATTAACAACTCCCGAAGGAAATCAGTTCTTAAAAAAATAGAATAAGAAAAAAAAAAGTGAGAGGGACAGAAAGATGCAGAGCACCCCTTTTTATCAGGAATGAGTTATGCAGAAAAGTGCCCTGGCTAGCTCTATGCCAGCCAAGTAGCCACACTGTAGTTTTATTTCGACTGAAGTTTACATTGCATCTGGATAAAGCAACATGTGCGCATGTTGGGTTTAATTTCCAGGATCCAGAATTAGAGATAGTCTTCTCTTTGGACATCATACATTAAAAGAGATGTATCAGTTTGAAGGGTGAGTATAATCTCTTCCCAGGGCACTTGCATTAAGATTCAAACAGTGTGGTGAGGTGATAGTATCAGGCAGAGCAAATCTTCATAGACAATAAAGGAAAAGGCGGAAAAAAACAGAAAAGAAAAAGATAAAATCAAAGATGACAAGAAGCAGTAGTCAAAGTTAGGAGGAAGAGGAGGTCAGGCACACAAACTAATCAGGGTGGCATGCTGATATTCTCCTGGTGTGGTCAACCTCTATGATCTGCTTTTAAAGGGTTTGCTAAAGTTAAGGGAGAACTACACAAAGCTTCAAATCTTTTAAAACCAGGTAAAATGTAGACAGGAACAAAGATATTTCTTTGCTGAGATGCAGGGAAGGAAAGCAAAGTGGAACGGGAGGGAAAGAATACCCTGCCCAGAAAAGCCTGAAGGTGAATTTTTGTGACCTCTGCTCACTAATTCCTAAAAAAACCCAACCTGACCTGGGACTACAAACCCTGCAGAGGAGCTGTCACCAGTCCTGGCAGGCTTATGATATTGGTACATATTTTTACATTTACAGCTGCAAGTACAAAACATCAAAACCTCAAATGAGAAAGATAAGGTGGAATAAATTTGAGAGCACTTTGCCCACTGTGTTTTCATTGAGTGCCCCTTTTACACAACGCCTCATTGCAGCATAGTGAATACATCCAAGAAAGGTTCTCGTAAAAAATAGGAAATAAAGCCAAAGTTAGACAAGACTGCAGGAATCTGGCTCAGAGATGAGTAACATCACCAGTTCAGTCACCTGCACCAGATACATCCCTTGCCTGTCCAAATTCAAATGTGTGCAGCCTCACTCATTCAAACTCTGAAAAGGGACCTTTCAACTCATGTCCCAGCATGGTGCCCTTTTGGACAGGGGAGGCACGGCCATGCTCTCAGCACTACAACTTACCTCCAGTTCCTTAACTGGGCTTGTGTATTACTGATAAGTAATTGATACACAGGAAATGAATGCGAGGCCGCCACCGAGTCTGCTTCTGCATACAGATACGGGCAGCTGAATGCGAATCAGCAGTAAATGCTGCAGCCCTGCCATTCCTATGGCATTTCCAGTATGGATGTGCTTAAAATATCTCAACGTAGTGTTTCACTTTGTACAAATGATGCTGGCATGACTGCTCAATGCCTTTTCAGAGAGCAAACTGCAGAGTGCTGAGAGGGTCAGATAAAAACAAAGATAATGTGTTATGCAGACACTACTCTGGATAAATATCTAGAGGAGAAAGACTTTAAGGGGCAACACAGTAAGAAATCAAGATAAAGAGGAAAGGCACACACAGGCGAGCAGACAGCTCTCCACACATTCAGCCTTTAGGGCCAATCTTCCTATTTTTTCCCAGGAGCCATAAAAAGCCCCAAAATTAATCTCTGTGCACAGCCTATATTTGTACTTAGTGCCAACTTTGTGTCTGCATCAAATTCCTCCACAGCGTAAGATGCAACAGTGTATATAGGCTCATTTTCGTTATTTTATCAAATTGTGTTAACTTTCCCTCTGCAGCATTCTCTGAGGCTGGCAACACCGAGACGTGCAGGAAATGTAAATCACTTCCCTTTTGATATGATAACCATAGCAGTGAATTGCATCCCAGAAATCAACTCAGGATTATAGCCGAGAACTCGCTGAAAGGCACTTAGCTGTGGCATTGCGCCAGAAGGGTAAACTTCAGCTGGCAGGTCAGTGCAAAGCAGGCTCAGGTCTTGGGAAAGAAGAACGATACGTAACATCCAGCTATCTGCGGCTGCACAGACCTCAAAGCCAACAGCCTCAGGGTCAATATATAATTAAAGTATGCCAACAGGTGTTAAAAACAAGTGTGTATTTATGTATGCAAATACATGGGAGACCTATATTAAATATGAATAAGCACCTAGGAAAGCAACAGCCAGCAGGCTGTAGGATAAAATCCATTTGCCAGACAAATACAGTTGTATATATAAACAACCACATAAAAAAAAAAATTATTTCCTGCATGGAACTATTTGTGGTAGAGAACATTATAATAATCATTTTAATCATGTATCATTTATTTAAGTAATTTTTCAGTTTCAAAGATTCAGCAGATGTTTGAATGCAAAAGATAATCAGAACGTGAAAATAATTGTTTCCTCACTGTCTTATTTTCATGTGTAAACGCCACTGCTGACAGCTACTAGCATTAACCCAGGGCCAGAACTCCACTGAATTCAGTACTGCACAAACACAAAAATAAAAAGCTGTCTGAACCCTGAGGAATTTGCAGCTCTAACAGAAAGGAGGCAGCAGATGGATATAGACAGAGATAATCAAGAAATAGTAGTTAACAAGGCAGGAGTTAGTCTCAGCAAACCAAATCCCTGATTGCTGTGAGCGTCGTACAGGCATCGCAACAAAGAGGAGTTTTTGATCATCGATGCCCCGCAACACACGGAGCTCTGCACATCCTTCATCTTTGCCACTGTGCTCCATCTCCTCCAGGCTTGCTGGCAATCATGTCTCGTTCACCCACCACACTTTGTTTTTAACAAGAAAACTCTTTGGGCCAAGGACTGTCATGTATGACCTCACTCTCCAGCACCGAGCATAGGAGGGCTCAAACTGGTCATAGAAACAGATAAAACCATTTATGAACAAAATGGCTCATTAATAATAACGTTTATTAATAACTATTCCAACTGAGTATGAGCCTGCATGCACACAAGTCTAAAGTCAAAGTTAACAGACACAAAACTCAGAGGCATCCATCAATATTTGAGCAACAGTGCCTTCTGATGGCTTTTATTTAGTCCACACACCTCTTGCTCTAAATCTGAACCATGCAGAAGAGAGGAAGAGTAGCTGGCACATAATTATCTTGTGAAACTGAGACACATCATCAGTAAATGCATGTACTGTGCCCCATCTCAGCCGGAACCTCCAGAGGCACCACACTACATACCACAGTAATAAAAACTAGCCCAACAGATAGCTGGATGGCTATGACAAACAAGTGCCATAAAAACATTTAAAACATCCTAAAACAGTTTTCCGTAACAGAGATAACATCTGCAGGGTACAGCATTCTTGCTGGAAGGTTTTATTTCAGCACATTTGTCTCCATGACCTACTTATTACTACCCCTTTCAGACTAATCTTAAGCCAATAAAGTATTTAATTTGTATAACCAAACCTGTCTTTCATGACACAAGACCATTCCACGTGGCTTTCAGGTTCTTAAATTAAATGCTTAAAAGTCACAAGATAGGAAAATAAAAGACTGCTGTACAGCATCAATCCGTCCCTTCCTCATGCTCAGCTGGACCTGCTCTGCGGGGGAGCGCTGCCCTTCCAGCCTCCACTTCCACACTGTCATCAAAGGGTTAAACAACAAATTTAGCCATTAGAAAATTAGCACTAAATGGTAAAAGGGTTGCTTTTGCAGCACCCCAGTGCAGTGCATACAGCCAGGTGGGACAGCCAGGTAGGAGAAATCGCAGCACTGAGCTCCCCTCCAAAGCTGCTCTCAATGGCAGCAGGGACCCAACCAGCTAAACAGTTGGGTGCTGTGAAGAGTTGTCTCCTCTTCAAAAGCCTATGCTGAACACTTTTTAACATACTAATGTTTTCAGTGAGGTCTCTGTGGAATAAATCTTCGAAACAACTCCACCTGCACGAAAAAAAAAAAAAATCTGTTGCTGAGCATTATATATCTTTGCGCCAGGAACATCATGAAAATACATCTTGATAACTAGGATTCAGTTCTTCTCAATGTCCTTGTATTTTTTATGATTGTCTTTTTTTTTTTAAATCGTACATTCTTTTTTTCCCCCCTGGACATCTCACAAAGACCAAAAGCAACCGACAGAAAATACTGCTTAGAGTCAAAGTTCATGGAGACTTCACTCTGCACAGTTAGGCGTGTTCAGTATCTATTAATTACACTACTTTTTCAGTAAGATACAGTGAATTGCAAGGTAAGAAGGCAAGTCCTACATAATGGCATGCTCAATAAAGTGTTAGCTGCAACTTCCATGTTCAAATGTGCAATGTAACAAATTTTCCAATGCAATTCAAACCTCAAAAGTGGAAAAGAAATAGCATGTAAATGGACCTCGCTTGCTCTTAAATCACTGTTAGCAAATCTGAATCTCTTTAAGCCTGGTAGTTTCAAATCAGGCCTATTTAACTTGCAAAGGTAGGTCAGGTTTTACTGATGACCTCTAATGCTTATAAATGCACTCTTAAAAAATGAGAGTAATGAGAGACATAAACACACGGCTCAGTTGCTAAAGGCTCACTGGAAAAATACGTGATGATATTTACAGCCTCCAAGCTATGCTGTTGTCAGTGCCATTTCTATACACACCAGAATGCAGGCTTGCCAGTTCATACTGGAAAGGGAAAAAAGAGCCCTACCAGAAAGGAGGTGGATTCATATTTGTATTTCCTAAAAGCACAACTATTAACTTCCAGAATAGTCACAGCAGCACAAGTCCTCATTTACTCCTCACTTATTATTCCTCAACCTTTTTTCAGTGCAGTATTTTACGCCTGGATTTCCCACTCACAGTCCATGCTATGTCCTGAATTTTGAACTACTAACAACTGGTGGCATTATTCCAGTTGCTATAGAAATAAGGCAGGCTTATTGTTATTTATATTATGGCATCACCTAGAGGTGCTTTCAATTAATCAGAGTTCCTTCTTCTACACCTTTCAGAACGACCAGAGAACAAGCCCATTTGTAATACTGATGAGGTTTTTAAATACACAAGTGCTGACTATTTGAAGAACCTAGATTTTAAAGGAATGAGATGACAAATAAAGGAAATAAATATAAGTGATCTAGCTAAAGGCCAGTGACCCAATTTTTAGCTGAGAAACAAGGGAATGCCTAAATAAAACAAAGTGCAGTACTTTCCACCCATATGGACAAGCACGGACCGAACACATTACAAGATCTAGATACAGTCTTACCTGATACAGCTTTTTGCTTCCCTACCCTAGCTTTTCATAAAGGATTTCACTTATGAACCACCTCTCAGAAAAATGAAAAGTATTTTAACATGCAAAACTAAACATGATTTTCACTTTGTTATTTTTCATGCCATGTGAAAATAAAACCACAATGGATTTTCAATTGATATCTGATATATCACTCCCATTCCAACTATTAAATACTCATTTTTATTGCCTGACAGAGATTCTAAATATAATATTTACAGACAAATAAACACATAAAAAAACACTGCAGCTAATGTACTAGAACAGACACAGGATTTCTGGGTTTTATTCTACTGCAGACTTCTTGTGCAACTCAGACAAGTTCCTTAATCAACCCTTACACCCAGGCTTCCTCCTCCATCTAACGAACAGGTGAGCTGCATAAATGGATCACTGCCTAGGACATGCTCTGGAGCTATGCTGTCAAATAGTTAGAAAAGCCAATAATAAATAGCATAAATCCTCATCATCAACTTTAGGCAATTATCAAATGTTTATCAGCCTCCAAAGTGAAGGCTAATAAACCTGTTATCTTAGCAGATAAAGTCAAATTACCTTGATTGAAGTTGGTAAGTGTTCAAAGATGAACAGCTATAGCCTCATTTGCTTTTAGTTATTTTTGATGAAATGTCAGCTCAAAAAACTGAAAGATACTTCCTAGTTATCTAGGCAATGTGAAA
This sequence comes from Pandion haliaetus, assembly GCA_013401275.1. Taxonomy (NCBI): domain Eukaryota; kingdom Metazoa; phylum Chordata; class Aves; order Accipitriformes; family Pandionidae; genus Pandion; species Pandion haliaetus. Next base: position 314,129 of record VYZV01017315.1, on the reverse strand, counting down.
CTTGGTCAGTTATTTTCCAGGAAACATGGCCTGCCTGACAGGTTTTAAATGAGTAAAAGTGATAATATTACAATTATCATTAGAAGAAGATGTCCCCCATCAAAATGTGTCTGGATTTTAATTGACAAGGCCTAGGTTAATGCTGTGAAAATGCCAATGAAAGCAAAGCCTGTGGCTCAAACTAATTGTCAGCACTGAGCAACCTCAACCTCTAACCCACCACAGATTTATCACTCTGTGCACACTGTACTCATGACGAGAAACGTTTGAATTAATCATCAACAACTAGAAATTCCTCCCAGACAGAAAGCGAGCGGAGTGCAGGTCTGCCCACCCCCCTTTCCCTTGCTCCTGAGCCAAGGAGAGGTGCCTACAAGCCTTCCTAATGAGAAAGACTTGTTTTGTTGTTTCACCGCCTTTTCTTTTAAGAGCATCGCTGGGGAAACTTTCAGTGGTCCTAAAAGGAGGAGAGAGACATTAGCCTGAGCAAACTGCAGTGCATGTATAGCTAAATGTCTTCCTACTGCCCTGGACACCCACTCTACTCGGCTCCAGCACAGCCACAGAAGCACACGGCCTTCATAAAAGAGGGGACAGTGGTACAGTATGACCATGTGGGGTCACACACAAACACAAATCCCAACGCAGAGGATAAGGGGCTTCCTTATTCCCAGCAATACCCACACACAACTGGCCCCTCTTCTCAAGGAAGGACAGCCCAGTGTGCAACAGACTTCTCTCCAACAGAACAGATGCGTGGTGCTTGCCCAAGGCATGGCGACTGCTACTCAGTGCATCCAGCCTGATCCTGCTGCCAATCCTTCACATGGACTCATCCCAAACAGTGGCACCAGCTTCTAGTACCAGACTATGCAACTGAACACCCACCAGTTAATTCAGGGCAGGTCCTACCATGGCCACTGGGACTTGTCAAACTGGAGAGCAACCCAGTGAGCTTCCTCTGCAGTGGTGGCCATCAGTCACAGGTCAGTGGGCCACATTGGTACAGAGACCAAGAGGCAGTCCAAATCCCAGGAGAGAACCCAGCAAAGACTGGGATGTGAGCAGAGGCCCAGCATGGTGGTCCTCCATGTTTTGGTGGCACCCCTGGGGCAGCACAACAGTGCAGAGAAGGACTTACAACCTCCCGACTTCAGTCACAAACTCAGTAACACTTTGGAAGGCCCCCTCAGCTGCAGTAGCAGTCAGCACCAATTCTCCCACCCAATTTCATAATGGGTGAAATTATGAAATTGTGTTTTCATAAACACAAAGGGGTCTGTAAAAAACTTCCTGAATTCTCTTTGTTTATATTTTCTCTACCCTAACATGCTGGTGCAGACCTTCCAGAATACCACTGTGCAGAATGAGAGAAGCTGAGAGCCTCCAGTACCTGACAGAGGCATGAGGTCTGTCAGGGTAATGGCATGGTCCTAAGTCTCACGTTGCCTTTTACAGTCTTTACTTGGAATGCTTTGGTTCTCAGCTTCTCCATCTGCATGGGTTATGGCATCATCACAACACAGCTTGAGTGCACATCAATTTGTTGGTCCCCCCAAGCCCAAGTCTTTAAATGACAGCTGAAGCAAAACTGAAGAGCTCCTTCTCACATGACATTAAGACTGGAAAGCACAACAGCATTGGGAAGAAAGGAAGAGGGGAATCTCCAAAAAGATCAGAGGCCAGTTCCTGAGGTGAGGGAAAAGGCATATGGCCGCTAATGTCAAAAGGCACCAAGCTTGTATGGTGAGATATAAATGGAGCAACTTACCCCACCTAGTGGGGTAGGGGGGTGGGGGTGTGTGGGGGAATTCTCCCTGTTATCAACTGACTAGTCAGGAGAAAACAACAGACGGCATTTGCTGTGGTGGAGTAAGACGCTACCTTGCTTAGAGGGTGACAGTGCCAACAGGGTCTCTGCTGGGCCCTTCCCAGTAACTGGGAGGCAAAGACTGATGCAGGCATTCGCCCATCAACAGAAACGCTGCTCGCTTCGCTGTCCCTTTTCTCCCAGAGGTGAAAGGCAGACGTTTCTCCTCCCATTCACCTCCAGCTAGCCCGCCTTTCCAGTTTTTGCTGTTTTCTATATATTCACAGCAGAAACTACAAGCTGGAAAGCTCCCATTAAACGATGCCAACAAGAACTCTCCATTCACAGCTAACACTTGGCTGCACACATTCTCTCTTATTTCCAAATGTTTTCAGTATGTTTCAGCCTCCCTTCATTAAACATATTCATAATTATTCGTGGCACATCTAAAGAACTTGTACAACAGGTTTGTGCTTCCAAATACAGTCTCCTGCCTGCAAAAAATCAGCATGACAGCACTAGAAAGAGGTTTGCGTCAATCAGGATGCAGAGCTCAGCAAAAGGAAATGAGATGCTACACCATCATGATTTGAGTCAGTGACTTCCATCAGGCAGCAATTTGGCCCTTTACAAAATCCAAGGTAATTCTTAGAGCATCACCCCTCAGTTAACTGCCAAATTAGTCAGCAACCGTGACAATAAATTTCATAATAAAAATGTGCAAAATTGAGACTTCTGGTACCTTAACTGAAAACTTTGAACAGCCTCAAGGATTTTTCTGGTCTAAAGAGACACTGTTAATACAGCACAGTATCTCCACAACACTTCACACCAGTTACTGTTGTGGCTTTGCAAGGCTGTTTCCATCACACACTTCAATATCCTTTAGACTAAGCAAAGGCTTCATTGAGGAAAGTTACACCAAATTCTCATTTCTTTAGCTCAGCTCCAAATAGCCACTTACAAAAGTTGACAGGGCTTTCCAAAATCCTAACTCCTTCAGGCACTTTCATGCATCCTACAGAGCTATCCAAGGAAGGGCATCTTTGGCACTTAAATTGAGCTGTGCTGGCTCTGCAGTGCTCAACTCAAGCTAGTAGGACCCAGCGGGCAATTATGAGACCAGAACGGCTCCTGAAGTACACATGGTGCTGGGGCTTCCAGCAATTATTTCTGTGATCCTTAAGACAGAAGTTGTTCAGGGGCAGAACTGCCCCTTTAGGTAATTGTACTCCCAGGGCTACACGGTGCCTGTCAAACTCTCCCCCCTCTACATCACAGGCCAGTTTTTGTGGATCATTATGAAATAAATATGTCATCCTGAAGGATGAAAATATAACAGGCTGTGGCTCATCTGAACCTGAATATTACCAATTCACCGCTATAATGAAACACAAAATGTTGCTCCCTGACTGCATATGGACATGGGTGACTTCCCTATCACACACACAGGCCTGTATCAACTAGTATGCGCCATTAAGCTAACATTTGTCCAATGAAAGGTAAAAATTACTATCTGGGTGGTGTCACAGCTGCAGGCAGAGCAGTAAAGGCTCTAGAGCATCCTGAGGGATGAGTCCCACATGTGATGTTCTCCAGAAAGCTTTGTTCTGGCAACACTCCCACTACTCCAGGAAGGAAATGCAGTATTCTCCTTTTTTCTGCGAGGCTGGATGTAAAGCTTGGAAAGCAGAACAGCCTTAACTACATGGCAGGAGGATGGTAGTTCATAATTAATTTTCCACATGAACTGTTGGCCGCCCTCCTCTTCCTCTCTGCTAGGCTGCAAACTGCCAGTGGATACTCATCCAAAGAGTAGATATGCCACAGAGCAAAAAGCATGATTATTATTAGCTAATACTGTATAGTGTGTGCTAGTCAAAAATAAGAGGTAAGCGAGCCTGGGCACAGTGAGAGTAGTACCAGTGCAAAGGCAGCCCTGCCTGAAGCTGTTTATCATCTAAGAGATGCAAAAATGAAGGGGACAGAAAAGCAGGATGGGGAGAGCGAGACAGATAGGAGAAGGCTGCAAGCAGATATGGAAAAGTGTTCTCAGAAGAAGGTTTTGAGCCATGTAATTTCAAAACATCTGCAGCCCAAAGAAACACATGCCCTTTTCCATCCCAGTTGGGACTCTGGCCAAGACATGGCCCATGGGCTGCCAAGCACCAGCTGTGCAGAGGACAAGGGGCTCCAAACTGCTTCATCTTCTGAGAGAAAGAAGGTGTACTCCATTCAGAATTAGCATTTTCCACTCCTCAGTCTCCAAATCTCTCAAAGACCAGAGTGCAAAGTATTTACAAGGAGGTTGCTGGTCCTCGCAGGAGAAAGGTCTCCAGAAGACAACAAACCACTACTTCATCATGCTCTCTGAAGCAACTCTACAAACGTCAGAGTCCAGAAGGCAGAGCCACAGGCTGACAGCCCAGGAACAAGCCCATTTGTATGACTTTGGGCAGACCCAATGAATTCTCAGCACTTCAAGAGTACAGCTAAAGGACTATTATATTACTGTTCTGTGATCGATATCTTATGACTCTCATGTTAGTTTTTGAGTTTCTTTGTTACTTTCAGAAATTCAACTCAGTTCTGCTGCTGATATCAGCTTTTTAATTCATTTTACACCAAGATATTTGTTATCAGAAATTGTGCTTAGATATGTGTCAGGTTGATGGATTCAGTAAGAGCCCTGTCAGGAGAAGTTGAGTGAATAGGGTTGCAGAAGTGGTGCCATCAAGGAAATTGATATGTTAACAGCCAGTCTGCTGATCTTGCAACAAAACATGCAAACATAATAGCCATTTTATTTCCTCACCCTGGCAAAATAGTTCAGAGAAACACTAGAAAACATTTGCATAAATGTTACTCATACAAACAAGCTCGGCATGCTCACTGATAAAAAACATATGTAAAAAGTGATGCTGCATGCCGTCCTGTTTTCTTATTTGGTGTGCAAAATTCAGTCGAGAAGAATAAAGACATTATTCAAAATAAAGCTTTGAATTTAACTTTGGGAATTCAAGCAGACATCCCGTGATGCTCCAACTGAACTTTTCCTTCAGTAACATAAGAGGACAATTTTACTGACACATTTTCAGACACAGCCAGTAGACCTACACCCCTCATCAAGTGCTAAGAAAGTTGCATCAAGGTCTTATTTTGACATCCAAATCCATAGGCACATAAAAAACAGTGTTTGTTTCTGATTTAGTAAATGAAATCACATAAGAAGCAAGACAGATTTGAAGAGAGAAATAATAACCTTTTATCAGACCACATAATATAGGGAGTGAGCGAAGGACACCTGCCCAGTGCTCTGCTATAGGTCAAGCACAGGTTGAATACGCAAGCTCTCTGCTTCACCTGTATCAGACCATCACAGCTGCAACACTACTGTGCTGTCCTGTAATGCAAAAAGATTTTGTTAACTTGAGCTGACTTACAGAACATTTGGGAATGGTAAAAAATGTGATGTTGAAATTCAACTTTTAAAAAAGAGAAATAATATTACAGCCTAATCAAAGCAAAGGGAAAAGTTCCAAAGCAATTCCTCTGAAAAAGGTGAATTACATTGAGGATTTATATCCATGTAATGAAGACAATTAATTGCTACGAGACCCATAAAACACGTTAAATGAACAGGGTATTTTCCAATTCTACTTGCAAGATAAAATTTATTAACTATGTTTAATGGCTACTTAAAATTTTTCTCTTACATATGTATTAAATGTGCTTTTTCAGCAGAACAGAGCATTTTACTAACTGGATTCTACTAATCTAAAAAATGAGCAATATAAGAAAAAAATATTACTCTGCATGTTATCTAGAGACCCATTTAAAATAATTCCTTACACAGTAAGATTACCATCATCATAATTGCATAAATGCTGCTAAAAGGGAACCTGCTTGTCTCTCACACACAAACAACATTCTGCTACAAAGATGAATGAGTTCAGCTAGCATTAGTTAGATGTATGTTGCCATTTCCAGCACAAATACGGAGCAAATGTGGGTCCTGATGTCACCTGGTGCTACTGTAATCACTTAATTAAAAACTCCTCTACTTGTGAGGGCAGGACACATGGAAGAAACTGGCTTAGATCAGAGCAGTGACCTCAAACAGATCCACATCCAAAACTCATGCTTTGCCCTATAGACTCAGCTGCTCAGCCAAGGCTCTATTTGATGCACCTTTTGCACTTGTGATTGCATACAAATCAGAGACAGATGTTTACCACTTAAAAGTGACCTAGAAGTGACTCTGTTCCTTATTCACCATCTGTAAACTGAGGATAAGTAGCACTTCTGTCTTACAAGGGTGTCATGGGAACAGATATAAAGTTGATGGTACTCAATTATTCTGGTAAGTTCGCATGAGCCCCCAGGATGAAGAGAAAGGATTAAAAAGGGTCTCAGCTACTTGAATGAACAACAGCAGTGTCACCAACTCTTTAAACTTTAGCACAATCTTCTCAACCTACAATGTTCTTCTTCAAGATCAAGTTTCCATAAATGTGAGCTTTCCTTAAATAAGAATCAAGTTTTTAGATTGGACGGTTACAAAGTAAAAAAATATAACCAAAGTCCAACCTAGAGTTTTTAATGTCTGAATAATACTTTTGCAGAAATCAGTTGTATGGAAAATGCTCTTTGTCCTCTGAAACTGTGAGGTTCTGCAAAGTCCTGCACAACCTCTGCATTGGAGTACTACTCATGCTGCAGTCTGAGATGTGAACCTTAGACTGTGAGTTGGACCAACTCAGGTGTGAAGGATGTGGGGAGCTCATCTCACCACCAACCATCCTGCCCAAGGGTCAGCATCATGTTTGCACCAGCAACCAACCGCTCTGGTGCAGATCCTGGCACGCCTTGGGGCACCCTGCATATCCAGCAAAACACACACGCTCATTGCAAGAAAGATTTACATGCTTTCACCTACAAATCTCACACAGAAACAGGGAATAAACAAATTTCTGTGATTTCTACATTATAATAGCACAAAATATTTCTCCACAAAAGTCAAGAAGCCCTCTTGATTATGAAATACCTCTCCTACAGCCTTCCCCGTTAGGTATTATAATCACAAGAGCAGCAGGTTGGAAGTAAACAAAGGTGAAGATGGTAACAAAAGCATGAGCAATGTTTAACAACCTCCTCTTCTAGAAACCAGGTGCTACCAGAGCAGATGGACAAACAGAGCAAGCAGTACAGTGGTTTTAATGATGGGAACCTCTCCTCCCTGGCAAGTGTTGTTTTCTTGAAATACCTGTACAAATGAGTAGCATATGATGTGGCTGGAACAGCTCTTTCTCAACCCTCAATGTTTAGAAGTACCTAATTTAAGCTATTCCCATCAACTTTTTTCTGCAATCACTGGAGATAGGCAGTCTCCAGACCAGCAGAGCTCTGCTGAAGCATGAGAGTTTGAGCCTACAATTTCCAGAGGCAGTATTACTGGTGCAACCAGATCAAAAGCAGGAGAATGAATGCACACTCACCTGGATGCCTCATGTTTTCTTAGAGACTTAAAAGTCTTGATTTCCCGCCCCCCTAACACCAAGTGCAGGTGTTACATTGCTTCTGTACTTTTCTCAACAAGACTATACTGCTGGTTCAGTTGTGTAAGAGAAATCAATACTCGCGAGTTAAATGAAAGAGTAGCGTTGTCTGATACCATTCTACTGAGATCTGGGAACCAATACTTTAAATTTTGGGGTTTTTTATCAGCAAACTTTGCCTTCACAGAAATAGCTTGGCCTAGATAAAAGAAGGTGTAGAATCAGAGGCTATATTACCCTAAATGCTTCTCTAGCACAAGCTTTGTCCGCAATACATTCCTTAAGTTCTGGCCCTCAATTTCTTGTTAAAAGATAGTTGCATATTGCCTTGCTACAGTTACAGCATAACCAAGACAATGTTTGCGTGTATATGAGAACATCCACACATGCAAAAATTTTAAGTGCTACACAACAAAGGGGGCACATACATTTATGCAAGAAATTGGTATTATTCTGTCCTTGGCAAACAATGAGAATATACAAAGCACAAAGGAAAGTACAGGGCTGTATTACAAATGGGCTGCTTCAGCATAATTTTTTTTTTTTTCATCTCTGACCCTCTGAACTGCAGACATTAGTGAAACACAAGTGGGACTTCAAAATGTGAGTGCCTATCACCAAGTATACATCACCAACAACAAAACACAACCATCAGCAAGCATTTTGTTCAATAAAGCACTTGACATAAACACGCACCCCCTCAAGCCCAAGACGTTAAAAATGCTTTACTCTTGATGAACGCTCTCCAAATTCAGGGAGAGCAAAGGTTATTTACAGAGGCAGAGAGCAAAGGTTATTTATGTAGGCAGCATGAGCAAGGCACGTATAGAGCAATAAACACAAAGGCTACTAATTTTCTATTTTCCCCCATATGTAGATATTCAGAAAGACCAAAAGACAAGAGCAGGAGGAAAATGACATACCTTACCAAACCTGAATGTTGGACACAACTCGTTTCAGAGCAACATTGGTGTGAAGGTAAGCTCCTCAGGCGACCACCAACCACAATTCCTTTCTGAGCTCCACAGAGGCTCCAGCTCTCCCTTGTGTGTGTCCCTGAGGAAGATGCAGTGTCCTCCAGTATTTCAGAGCCTCAGCTGCAAAAGATGCTGTTCAGAAAAAGGGAAGAGAAGAAGGTGGGGCATTAAATTCTAGGATCAGTTGTTTGGCAGATTCAGAGCAGAACATAAGACACCATCAGATAGGAATGAAATGTCAAGGCAGGACAAAGAGTCTGTGACAATCCATCATGCGTGGCACCTTTGGATTGGAGGGCAATCTTTGAATTCAAGAACTGCAGTGCAAAGCTATTCTTGCTTTACAGGACTTTAATAGTGTTCCTACACCAGGAAACTAATGCCAGCCCAGATGCTTTTTATTCCAGTCCAATATTGTAATAAGAAAGTAAGTAATACACTTCTCAATAGGGAATATTTTAATTCCTTATGGCATTTCTGCAGAATAACAGGACTTTCATACTAAAAGCAGAGACATCACCTCAGTCTTAATACTTTGCAGTGTTAAAATGGCTCTTGCTCAAGAAATTCAAAGCTCCTAAAAAAACAATCATGTTAGGACCTTACAGCTAATGGGAAGCAGCGACTGTCAGCCCAAGGTGCAGCATATGGATTCCCAAAGTTCAGCCTCCAAAGCAATTGTCAGAGACAGGTAAATGGCTCAAGCTTTTCCGGGAGGGTAGAGGCTCAGCATCACCATGTTTTCTAGCTCGCTATCACTGCTAGATGTGCTCAATGTTTCCAGGAGGTTGGACCCTGGCACTGAACATGGACGTGGGGGCCTCACTGCAAACACCCAGGTGAGAAAACAGCAATGGAGACAGCCATCTGGCAGCAACACTGCCAGCAACCAAAAACCTTAAAGAAGGACCGAGAAGTTCAAATGTTCATTACTGTCGTTGCATTAATCATCCCTAATCCCTGGCATATGGGAAAACACTCAAAAGACCATCCTTCCCCCACCCGGACAACACAGCCTGTGAAGCGACACCAGGCAGAGCAGTACACGGCAGGCGAGGACAGAGCAAAGAGCAGGATCCAACCTCCCTAGGTCGGATACATACACGCTAGGTAGTTTGTGTCCTTAAACCAGGCTCAGAGGTACTTTTCTAGCATTAGCTCAACAGAGCAGCCATGAAGATACTCTACCTTTGCCTAGAAATGCAAAAAGAGCAATGAAAAAAGAAAAAAAAAAAAGATATACAGACATATTTATTCCTTAGAGCTGTGCTACACAGGAGAAAGCCCATGGCAGCTCGAAATACCACAAAATCCCATTACATCTTCACAAAAAATTGTGAACCCATGAACAGGTTACAGCTATCTGGAAAACCCATTAGCTTTTTGGCTTGCAGGGAGGAAGATTTCAGTAATCAGCATGTAAAACTGTCCATACTGAAAGTTAGCATCATACTGCCCTTTTTTTTTTTTTCTATATATGTATTATTTTTACCAAAAGTCCACAATAGCAAGCATGGTCACACAGATCAGAACAATCAAATACATTCACTTCATTTAGCACTAACTACTTCACTGGACCTTGTATACGTGGTTTATGTTACATACCACACCTAAAGGCTCTACAAGTAGAACAGCTTGTGAGATACCCACAACAGGAGTCAGGGTGCCAGAGCCCAGCCCTGCGTTTCTTGGTACACATTTTCAGACCTTTTGCCTCACTGGAACTCAGACATGAAGGACAAAAGTGGACCTTCACAGTTCCTGTCCTCTTCCAGGCTAACCACAAAAAATCAGACTGCCAACTGTAATGGCTACTGAATGACTTATGGGTATAGCAATGGATGATGCTGCAGTAGTTTGATCTGCAGGTAGCAGCAAGACCTAATTCTACTGCTTTTGAGAAGAATTTACTTCTATCTCTGGAGACCACAGGTACAAGTACTTTTTAATTTTTGCTTGTAAATTGTAACACAAAATTGTCACGAAGAAAATCAGTGCTACATTTTTGTGCATTAACTATAGCATCAGTTGAGTTGAGAAGTAGAATTAACAATAAGACTAGATCATCATTGCAAGCTGAGTGCAGGAGTCTGGTTTCAGGTTGGAAAAGATGTGTTTTTGAAAGCTCTATTTAATACAGCCTACCAATGCTCATTGGAAGCAAATCTCTTTGGTAAGAAGTTGGCATGCTGCCTTAATATGCTGCTATGCATGCGCGTAGAGTTTCTGTCCCATCTGAATTCCTGCACTGCTGGGTGGATCATAAATTACAGTACAGGCAGAAGCATGCACTTCCAGCTCTTGTCAAAGACAAAAAATAAAAGCTTCCCTCACTCACAACTACTACCATTACAGTAACGAGAGCACAGCAGAAGTGAGCTGGAAAATGTTGCTGCCAAGCAGTTGCCTGATCCAGACTGAAAGCGCAGAGTACTACAAACATGCGGCAATGTGGGAGGATGGGAAGTAACAGGAGATGTGGACGTGGAGGGGAAAACAACTTCGGTCATGACAAAATGGAATCATGGAATCATAGAATAGTTTGGGTTGGAAAGGACCTTTAAAGGTCATCTAGTCCAAACCCCCCTGCAATGAGCAGGGACATATTCAACTAGATCAGGTTGCTCAGAGCCCTGTCCAACCTCGCCTTGAATGTTTCCAGAGAGGAGGCATCTACTATCCTTCTGGGCAACCTGTTCCAGTGTTTCACCACCCTCACTGTAAAAAATTTCTTCCTTATACCTAGTCTAAATCTACCCTCTTTAAATTTAAAACCAATACCCCTTGTCCCATCGCTACAGGCCCTGCTAAAACATTTGTCCCCATCTTTCTTATATGCCCCNCATCTTTCTTATAGGCCCCCTTTAAGTACTGGAAGGCTGCTGTAAGGTGTCCCCAGAGCCTTCTCTTCTCCAGGCTGAACAACCCCAACTCTCTCAGCCTTTCTTCACAGGAGTGGTGTTCCATCCCTCTGGTCTCTTTTGTGGCCCTCCTCTGGACTCACTCCAACAGGTCCCTGTCTTTCCTGTGCTGGGACCCCAGAGCTGGATGCAGTACTGCAGGTGGGGTCTCACCCGAGCAAAGGGGCAGAACCATCTCCCTCACCCTGCTGGCCACGCTTCTCTTGATTCAGCCCAGGATATGGTTGGCTTTCTGGGCTGTGAGCGCACACTACCAGCTCATGTCCAGCTTTTCATCCACCAGTACCCCCAAGTCCTTCTCTGTAGGGCTGCTCTCAATCATGTCATCCCCCAGCCTGTATTGATACCAGGGGTTGCCCTGACCCAGGTGCAGGACCTTGCACTTAGCCTTGTTGAACTTCATGAGGTTCACATGGGCCCACTTCTCGAGCTCGTCCAGGTCCCTCTGGATGGCATCCCATCCCTCAGGCATGTCAACTGCACCACTCAGCTTGATGTCATCTGCAGTGACTGTGCACCTTTCCCACCTCTCTGATACATGAGAGAGAGAGTGCAACATAACAAAACGAAATCTGTGGCCAGGATCCCCACAAGCAGCAAGGTGCAGATGCTCCAGCTTGAATGCAACATGCTTCCTCCACACTCTGATGACATGCATCACACAAATACAGAGTGAGGGAGGCAGGCCAGGGACCATTCCTAGTCAGCTATATAGTAAGGTAAAAGGCTACTAAAAAATAATGCAAGGAAACATGAGATATAATTTGTGTTGGCTCTGAACCTTCCGGGGGGGGGAAGAGAAAAAAA
>VYZV01017315.1:283472-302040 GCA_013401275.1 Pandion haliaetus | reverse complement strand
CATATGCCAGTCCTGTTTCCCAAACCTGCATGATTTTGCAGAAAAATGCCTTCACATCCAGTAAGCCACTGCTGACTTAGCTGTTGGTGTGCTAGCAGGCAACTGGTTTTCCTCTCACAGTAAAGGAACCTGGAGAGCCCATCACACAGCTCCTGAGATGCTCCTCAGATCTCCTTGAGTTTTGGCAGCTCTATTGAGCAGCCGCCTTGAGGGCTGGAAAAGCCTGGGCTGATGGTGGTCTGCTGGAGCCACTGCCCAAGGCCAGAGCCCCAGGACCATTCCACAGCTGCGGAGTGAGACAGACACCAACATCCCTAATAAAAAACCCATTCATTTCAGTCTGCAGCTGCTGTAGGAGCTGGCACTGCTACTATCTGAAACAAAACCAAGTCTGAACTTACAGAAACACCCCATTTACTAGAAATCCCACAATTTCAGTTAGTTTGGGTTCTGAAATTTTGTGCTCCCCCCATTCTTCTTTGATCAGGAGTGTGGAGGTAACTGCCAACAAACTACAAACTACTTTCACTGTCCCACAACTTCAGATTTTTACATCCAGTTTCTGGAGCCCTGGATTGAATGTTCAGGTGCATTCCTAAGTTAACCTAATTAAGTGGTATCAGATCAGTCTTCAAGTCACAAAACAGACACATAGATGTGCTCATTAGTCAGAAAGGGCAGACAAGACGTTTTTCCAGTACAAAGAGAGTATTTCCCTTAGAGGATTCTCAATCCTTTATGGATAGAAAGCATTAATTATACAAAATAACTATACACATTAGATGCAACAAATCAGATCAAATATCAAATTTGCAGACACCACTTCTATCTTGAGATTTTCCCAGACCACAAATCAATGAAGGCTAGGACACTCACAGGAAGCCTCGCTATCCCTTTGCCCTGTTCTCATACTTTCCTTTAGGCATCAGCTATTGATCACTGTCAGGGTGAGGACAGGAGCTGGCTGGACCCTTATCTGACCCAGCATGGTCATCCTTGTATTTGGGTGTCATATAGCTTAAGGTCCAGCTTGGGCCTTGTGGCTAGATATGACAATATTGGTAAGTATTTGCAACTTGAGATAGGGCAAAAAGAGGCATCTAGAAGCTGAATGACATACTTGCAAGCAAATACTACAGTACAGTAGATATTCAAATTAGTTACTAGTTTGTCTCATCAAAAATTAATTACAACCTACCTAACTGCAATTGCAGAAATTAGTTGGGCATAGAAAAGATTAACTATTTAAAGATTCTGGTGACTTAAAAATAAATGAAACCATATCTCCTTGCTTAAATATTAAATTTCCTTTTTTTTTTTACTGCTAGTGTCACCATTAAGAAATCAAAACTCCGTATGTGTGTGCATCCATGCAGACATGTACAACACAGGTATATGTAACACGTTCATATATAGTCTCGTAACTTCCCTCTTTCCCTATAACTAAACTTGGGTAAACATGGTCAACTAATAGAGAGGAGCTCTACCGGTACAGCCAGGAGAAAGGCTGTGAAACAGGCAAGGGAAAACATATTTTTATTGCTAAGTATTTAACAAGGTCAACCTCCTCTGTAAGTGCAGGGAAAAATATCCCACAGCAGACTCTGAACACAGCAGGGAATTATACCAATTCATTAGCAGGTATATCTTCTAATTACATGCTTGGACATTAGTCCCCATAGAGCTGAGCAGGCAAGAACTGCTGCATTTTGCCATATCCTCAGGATCGAGCTCACTGTTTTCTACTGAGCTTTGGGACAGCATGACTTACTGCAATCCCAACCCACTAGCTTCAGCCGAAAGCAAGGGTATTCAGTTATCTCAAAGGATGCTCCTGACTCCTCACAGCTCAAGTCCCGAGAGAAGCCGGCTTCTACATTTTATAGGATTTGTTCCTCTGCTCCTGCCGCGTCAAGGAAGCTGTAAGATCAACAGCTCATCCTGTCAGCTCCATCTCTGGTAAAGATCTCACATTAATTTAGTGTAAAGGTGACACTGGTGAAGAAGGGAATAAAATGAGGCTTTGAATCCCTCCTTCCAGAAGGCTAATGGTAAAAAATTGGTAGCAATGCAACTTTGGCACCTTTCCAACTATAACACTTAGAGCATTGCCCACAGCCGTGTCCCAGACATACTTAATCATTCACAATGTCTCAGTACAAAACATAAATAAAACAGAAGTCGCCAGCACTACCGGCACTCAGCTGTTTTGAGGCTTTTTTTTTCCTTCCCCGCCAACAAAACAACTAGTAAAATAGCAGAACTGCAATTCAAGTACATCCATGATTAGGAAATTCGGTGGAGGCTAGGGGTGTGATGGAGTTCCTCGGGGAAATTTACTCAATTAAAGAATGCAGGCAATGATAAAATGAAGAATACATCGACTGAGATGAATATAGTGGAATACTGTGGTGTTGCTGAAGATCAGCATTTTGTCATGCAAGTGCAAACTAAGGGTATCCACGAAAAAGGAAATAAGAGCAGTAGTTAACCATGCTTGTTGTATGAACTATTCCCATCATAATATTGTTAATGTTGCATTACAGGGTTCAAAAGCATGATTAATATCTTGCTGGGTTGGAAGATGCTAAGACACTGCACAAGTCTTGCTGCTGTTGCATATGAATAAATAATTTCTGAAAATAAAATCCAAGAAATGCAGTGGAAGTACTTCCAATTTGAAATAAAACATGCCTGCTGAAGAAAGGAGCTTACATCAACGAAGGCTGCTTCTTAAGTTCAAAAGCATTAAGTTGCAGGCTACTGTCTACTGTCTAGCTGCTAACACTGTATTATACTATTAAGGTTTTTTATTATTATTACTCCTACTACTACTACAGTCTGGTTACACTATAAAATAAGATCTCTCGGGCTCCTTAGATTCAGACGTTTACATCTGCCCTTGTACTGAAGCTCTTTCATGAGATTATTGTTTCTTCTGTCAGTTCAATTGAAAGCAATGATAAAGTTATAGCAATGCATATATCCTTGTCAAATAATGCTTTCAAAGGGTTGGAAGCACATTCATGGAAAAAAACCCAACACTTAACTGACTTCTTGGATTTAGGAGAGAATGGGTATGAAACAGCTTGCACTTAACTGGTGAGATCTTCAAAATAATTGAGTAATGAAATAACCCCAGTTGTTCTTCTAAACAAGAGCTGACGGGTTTATATCAGAGGCAGCTGTGTGATACAACCTTTGCTGATATGACAATATCTAACTGGATTTCCTCCTACTGTAACTTAAAACGGGAATTTAACTAGAAAACAATCATGTAACTCATCTTAATACTGCAGTTAAACTGCAAGCCTTACCTCCATGTTGAGTGTGCTGTAACTGGCTGCATCAGGACTATTCATAGCAAATTTGAAGCACGTTTCTCTGGCCCAAAGTGCATTGTACCAGCAATAACTTGTTTCCCAGCTTGCTAAAAGGCTTCATTTCCGAATTTAGGATGGCAGAGTCCTTAATTAATTCGTAAGGCAACGTCAGCATCTTTCTTTTCCCTTATCCTCTTTTTTATCCCCTTCTTCACTGATCCAGGGACAGACTTTTTGGAAAAATTGGGAGAGATCATCTCCTTTCCAGAGGCCCCTCTCCTCCTGTGGCTCACACAACCACACACCTCTGCCAGGGTGTTACAAGGGTGAGGGCTCTACTCTACAACCACAGCATCGCTGAGGTGGGATGTGCTGTGAAAACCCCAACTGACTCAAGGGAAACAAAATTTGTCAATATATTCAACAATGCAGAATAAATGTTAACCGAGGAAAAAACATTATTTTTGGATCCATTCCAAGATAAACTTCTATGCGCCCAAATTTAGTGCGCCAAGAGTCTTCTGGGATATATTTTCTATATTCTGTAATTCAGGTAGATTCCATGATGAAGAATGCTGTTTATTACTAGAAGGTTCAAATATATTTGGATCTCTTTACCACAGCTGATAGCACATAAGTGGATCATATTACAGGATCAGGACATAAACATACTGTACTTCTCTTTCTCTGTATCAAAGGTATTATCTTGACCACTATTAACTTTAAACTCATTTGAACTCAGTGCATTTGTATTTTGCCATCCAAAAGTGACTTCCCTCTATCTCCTTGAGACATGTTTTCACCTTCCTTTTGCCGTTTTTTTAAAAAAAAAATATTTATTTTATTTTTGTTCAGGGACTCTCTCTTTTTAATACTTCAGATGAAATTTCTGAACATTTTTGGCACTGGCCTCAGTCTACTCTCACTGGAATTGGTGAGATTCATTACTGGCCTGCATTAAGACTGGTCATAAGAAACAATTATTTTTGCTGCTCTAATCTGTCACTCTTCAGAGATACTCTGCTTTGTGTTACTGCCATTTCTAACCCGTTTTCTGTTGGAAAATGAATAAGTAAATGCATATCTCCATCTACTGTTAAATGTCATTGCTCAGCAAACCTTTCGTCCTTTGCTGAAGTTGCTTATCTCTAAAGTTTTTTATTTAACTCTGTTACTTTATTGTTTATCTCTGTGGAACATATTGGGATAAGCTGGTATACGAAACGTTAGAGAAAATACAAGTATATTGGATTCTGTGGCACCTGGAGGACACACGGCTGTCAGTCAGTTGTCAAGCCAGAATCTGAGCAGGGTTTTTTCATTATAAATTCAGACTATTATTCTCAATGTTTTGATTTTAAAAGCTACACATAGCATCAAACTCTGATGCATTTCCTGAGAGTCTAAAATGTGATTCTCCTTTGATGCTTTAAGCCAAATTTAGTTATATTGGGAAAAACAATTGGGTTTAGTCACTTTTCAAACTTTGAAAAGTTTTGTCGTATAAATTAGTTGTATACAATGTCCTGTCACTCTGGAATTTCCACCTGTTGCTGTAGTTTCATACTGTTACAAGCCAGGGGAAAGGTAAGAGTCAACCAAGTCCATAAATGACACACAAAGGCAGCCTCACTCAGCGCACAGATCTGATACGTTAGGCTGAAAAGTATATCAAATTCACTGACACTTGAAAAATACCAACCTAACTTCTGAAATGTAGCTTTTCCTACGTGGATCGTATATTTGAAGAAAAATAAACTCAACTTGAGCTGGAAACCAGCATAAAGGCTCTAGAGATTTATCAGGCTTTTAAGTGCTTTAATCTCAGCCACTGGTACAAACAGGACAGACCTAGGAGGATACAGAAAAGGGCATGCAGAGGTCTGGCAGAGCATCGGGGAGGAAGCAAGGGTGAACGGATGCCCGCATCAGCTTGAGGACTGTAAGGGCTGGGTGAGTGCACCGGAGAGCCGAGAAGAGGCCAGAGCAGACCTGGGGCTGCAGGAGGACACCAGAGCTTTCCAGGAGAAGTGTCAGGAGTTTGGAGAAAGTTGATGCAAGTTAAAAAGGGCCATGAAGAAACAGGAGCACATGCAAGCCCCAGAAGTTGGCCTTTTGGTACACAGCCACCAACACATTTGCAATTGCAAATCAAGACTCCCTTAACGTCTTCTCCCCTTTTCAAGTGCACATACACTGACCTACAGAAAACCTTCAATAACATGTGCAAAGCAATGAGCAATCCAACATGGATGCACAAGGCATCCATGCCTCAAACTCCACGTGAAAAAGATCTTGAGTTCACCCATGTAAACACCTCCTGCTGTCTGCTCTCAGAGAGAGAAGGTTAGACAGACTTTTCCAACAAGTCACAAAACTATCTGAAATACTCTCGTTCACCCATAAAATAAGGCAGTGTCACACTGTTTCAGTCAGTAAAGGTTGGCTTCCTCAGCGCACTGTAAATCCTAACGAATGGAGCAGAAATACAGCGCTCGGCAGGCTGCACGGCAGAGCAAGCCTGAATAGCAAGTATCTGAACTGCCTACAATCTCATTAGGTGCTCAGTAGTCTCAGAGCAATCTTTCATTCGTGCTGAAAACCAAAGCAGTTAAAAGTAGACTATCAAATGTAAGGGAATTTAGAATAACTTTGTTATGAAATGGGTTGAATTCTCTTCAGACATAGCTCAAGACTGCTGACTCCATTTGAGATCCATGATTAGTAGACCCCAGCCAGAATACATGACAAAGTCCAGGTAGAGCTTGGCATGAAATGAAGAGACTCATGTAGCCACCGTCTCCAAAGAAATCATACAATGCACCTGAAACTCACCTAAATCTAGACATGGCCAAAGTATAATAATGAAATACAGATGAAAACTATTCACAACAGGGCAGCATTTGAGACAGAAATTGACCTTATCACTGATAAAAAATTTTTACTTCTGCAGATGCACATTTACATATCAAATTAACAGTGCTTACAAGATAACTGGCTGTGCCATCAGGTGGGTTGGATCCCCAAACCCTCTTCCACCCACAGTTCATCATGCCAGCAAGTAATTGTGTTCCATTAAAATCTCTTTGGAAATATGATCCTACAGAAACTATGCATGAGAGTTTAGTGTGCTTTGCCTCTTTCTAAAGTCCTTCTAAAACCCCAAATAATAACATCGTCAAAACTGTACTGCAGTTCTGCACATATTTAAGTCAATTAGCACAAATTCATCTCAAGGGTAAATTTTTTTCAGTCTGCTCACCCTTAAACAATTGGATCCCGCAAAAAAGCATACAGCTATCTATCTGCATGGCACTGCAAACATTTTGAAAACCACTAAAATAAAGTTCATTGACCTGAATTTATCTCTGGTGTAACTTCACTGACTTCAGTGGGCTTTTGCCAGTGATAAATTTGCCCACTGGGTTCTGGGACACGAAATGACTATGAAATCACAGCTTGTAGAAATGTCAATGAACAGGTTTGGATGTGGGCAAGCCTGTGCATCAAGAAACTCTTCTCATTACAAATCTGCAAACCTTTGGCAGTTTGCAAAAAGCTGCTCTTGAAATTTTGAAGAGCTATAGACTGCTCAGCCCATGATAGATTATAACCTGTGAAGGCTGCAAGACTAGAAATGTCCATAGCTCTGGGTTTTCAGTGGGGGCTTTCAGGGCTTCTTTGACTCAAGACAAATTTTCAGACTTCAGGTTTTCATAAGTGTGTGAGCATGTGCATGTCTTTATGTGCCTGTTAGAGTCACTTCTTCTGGGTTCTTTCTGTTTCTAATGAAAAGTATTTTAAAAGTCACAGACACCATCCAAGAAATTGAAATGCCCGGTGAAATTCCAAATAAATAAAAAAATAGAGAAAGGCCTAAGTTCATACAGTCTGATGGCCCTGAAGTTTCTGAAACCGTATGGTTTCAGATGCCCCTTAACTGCCTCTCACAAGCAACTTCAGAAATCTTGATACAACCTCCTGAACTCTCGAGCCAACCTGAAGTTGCAACCACATGCTCTGCTCGTCTGTAACAGCTACTGAAAGGGCTGAATTTTGCCAGCTCTGACCTGCATTCAGAGCAGAAATAGTTACATATTTCTACTAACTCATCTGTTCTTCTCAAGAAAAGCATTACTGCTCTGATTGCTCACTAAGCTTGAAGAATGGCATAGGAAGATGGCACATGCACATCACAAAAAATATGAAGCAATAAGCAGAGGGAGGAAAAAAAGACGATCAAATTCTCAGCTGGTGTAAGTCAGCCTACTGTTTTCTAAGTTAATGACTACAGAGCAATTTTTATCTTTTTCAGATCCATACCACGCATTGTGTTTTTGCAAGCAATCCAACAAAGAGATGTGACAACCACTATCCAGCAATAACCATTTTACAATGGCCATTAAAATTACACGCAGGCAATTATCTCAGTGCCAGAGATTGATGGGAATTATGCTCTCCCTTTTCTATTTTGCTGTGAAAGAACAACAGAAAGTAAAGTATATATTAATGGTTCTTCAAATAATATACTTGATTACATCTACTGCAGAATATTTTCCTTCATGTTTTTGTAATGAACCTGACCATGAAAAACAAATTTATGCCTACAGTTTGTATCATTATAAACTCAACTCATTCGATGTGGAAAACCTACAGTTTAATTGCTTGATTTAGATTTGGCTGGTAAAATGCGTACTGAAACATTACTCTCTTAATTATGTTAATTTATAACTGAAAAGCTAAATTTACAAAGGCAATAACATTAATTATTTACTTGCCCATTAAAGCTGAATATTTATTACCAAGCTAATTGGCTTCATAAGTCTGCCAAAAAATTAAAAATGAGCTTATGAACTGATTTATACAGGAATGATACTGCTGTATCTCTCAGCAGGTTTTGTGTGTTTAATGGATTCCTCTGACATACAAGCACATTTCTTTCAGTTATAGTCTGTTACATATAGTATTTTCAAAAGATTTTACTTTTTTTCCTTGATACAGATGCCAGCTGTGACTCAGAGCAAGCTCCTTTACTGTTCTGTACCCAAAATCTGTTATGCAGTGTGATGGACTTTCACTGGTCTGTAAAAATTTACGAAGATTGCATCTCGCCCGCTCATTTAAATGTTCACTGAATGCAGGACTACATTGGGTTAAATCAACCAAAAAGGGAAACACAGTAGCTCAAAATAATCCAGCTCACAGCCAGAATAGCAGGGCTGTTAAGAAACAATACCCAGTAGTGAGGAGTCTCCATCCTCACTAATATTTTTAGCTTTGTTTCCATATGCAAGATAACTAATATATTCAATATTTATTTATGCATGCATCCTCAAAATAATACAATTAAGCTACTAATGCTTACAGAAAATTTGAGTGTTACCTTAATCTATGATGAAAGGCTAATTTTGATTGCTGTCGAGACAGAAATTCTAATTCCATTTGGCATTCTTTCAACTCCGGCACAAAGCAGATACCTTCTATTCCTCATTATGTTCCTTAAATATAGAATCATAAAATCGATTAGGTTGGAAAAGACCTTTAAGATCAAGTCCAACTGTTAACCTAACACTGCCAAGTCCACCACTAAACCATGTCCCTAAGTGCCACATCTACACGTCTTTTAAGTATGTCCAGGGATGGTGACTCAACCCCTTCCCTAGGCAGCCTGTTCCAACGATTGACAACCCTTCTGGTGAAGAATTTTTTCCTAATATCCAATCTAAACCTCCCCTGCCGCAACTTAAGTCCATTTCCTCTCATCCTATCTATCACTAGTTACTTGACAGAAGAGACCAGCACCCACCTCACTACAACCTCCTTTCAGGTAGCTGTACAGAGTGATAGGGTCTCCCCTCAGCCTCCTTTTCTCCAGGCTAAACAACCCCAGTTCCCTCAGCCGCTCCTCACAAGACTTGTGCTCCAGGCCCCTCACCAGCTTCGTTGCCCTTCTCTGGACACGCTCCAGCCCCTCCATGTCATTCCTGTAGCGAGGGGCCCAACACTGAACACAGTACTCGAGGTGCAGCCTCACCAGTGCTGAGTACAGGGGGACGATCACTTCCCTGCTCCTGCTGGCCACACTGTTTCTGATACAGGCCAGGATGCCATTGGCCGCCTTGGCCACCTGGGCACACTGCCGGCTCATATTCAGCCACCTACTGTGCCTCTATGAAAGTCCTCTTTGACTGAGGCCTACTAATAACCCATCTGCAGATTGCACAAAATAAACTGAACAGAAGAGCCAACTCTGAGACAGCGCTCACAGAAACACGAACTAGTATGTTCAATATTTATTTATGCAGGTATCCTCAAAACAGGATGATTAGGTCTAGATTACAATCGAAACTTCCAACCATGGTGTAATTGTATTGCAAAGGAAGGACAGAAGTGTCCAAGAAAGAGAGGCAGAAGGTCAGTGGATTCGGCATCTCATCTTACATGAGAAGGAATGGATTGAATCACAGTTTAAACCTTTGCTACCCTCAATTTTTTCCTGCAACTCCTCTGCTGCTGCCTGCAACCCCATGGCAGAGCCAGCAATGTGGAACGTCTGAACCTCTGTCTTGGGGAAGAATCACCTGGCTTCAACTATCAGTACTTCACATTGCCCAAGAGGCTGGCTTCAGGACATACATTTTTTTATTATAAAACTGGTAAAGGAAGGAAAAAAACAAACCAAACCAAAAACTTCTAATTGAAAATCTGGGGTTTCTTTGTCCATGTGTTAGCTCCCATCACAATAAAACAGACCTGAGCCAGGACCACAAGTCCATGCAACATCTGCCGTTTCTAAAATTATACAGGACATTGATCCTTATGCCAACAGAACAGACATGCTAGTATCTCTCAGTACACATTTTCTCTAAATACAAAAGAAACACAGCTCAGTATAACACAGCACTGTATGGGTACAAGACACAGAACTGGCAAGAGCCAGAAGAATTTGTTAACACCCAAATCCAACCTGTGATGTTGAAGACACACGTTTTTTGACAATTCAATTCAACGCCCCCAAAAATGACAAGGGGTGATATTCCAGGTCAGTATATTAAACCAGGTTGAAACTAGAGCTATTCCATAAACACATCCAAAACAGCACTGAGGTTTTGTGGCATGTTGCTGCAGGCAGCCCCGCACCTACAAGCCAGAAGCAATGCAGGTGAAGGCTGTCTTACCCTCTCCTCTGTCTCCATATGTAGATTTCCACATGGCCACTTGCACACTTTCTCTTTATCCTCTTGCAACAGCATATACTTCGCACTCTTTCTAGTAAGACCTGAGCAAAAGGCTGCTGTCATCACTGCAAGACTCCCCATTAATTTTCAGATTTAAATCAGAATTGCAGAGTTTGTCCTGCCTATTGTAGTCAGGGCTACAACAAACTTACACACATTAAATAGTCATGGAAGAAACCATATCTCTTGCTTTGTGCTATCACATATCTAGGAGTTTGGTGCAACACACTTCTCTGTGGGCTTTTACTGATAGCCTGAACAGATTGGAAATCGATCTATGTGGCAACATTCTCCAAGATACAATGACGCCTCTTTTAAAGCTTTACTCCAGAAATGTTTGACTTACCTAAATTACATCCGCAGCTTCTGCCTCCCAACAAAGCACAGCCCAGTGAGTTAATAGCAAGGAATCACTAAGCAGGGCAGAGGAGGAAATTTTTCTACCTCTAAAAATTTGTTACTTCAAAAGAAATATATGCACATATAATTAGACCAAAAGTCACTCAGAAAACTATTATGAATTAAATTCCACACAAAACTCATTTTTGCAATGCTTCACTGAAATTTCAATTTTTTTAAAAAACTTTAACTATAATGTAAGATACATTTCTTAGAAAAAAATTTATTTCAAACTAAACCCCAAGCCTTTTGTTTAAAAAGCTATAGAAGAAACTAATTTTAACCAACTCCAGAAGTCTTGTGCTGTTCCGTTTTGGTTTCGGCCCAGTGTTTGCTGAACCTGGCCTCTCCCTCACTATTATTAAGGTATTAATGGTTGGGCACCGACGGGTACCAACACATCAGACTGCAAAATCCAGATTAGGTCTGGCATGAAGTAGCAAACCTCGCAGATAAACACCCAGTACAAGGCAGTGCTGGTAAACAAGGATAATACTGCATGATAGACAACTAGCAGAAGAGAGGATGGCAAATAGAAGATAATTCTCTAGCATGTGGTATTTTTAGCAACAATCAACCGAAATGCCTTAGACATCAATTTCAAGCCACTTAATCCTCTTAATGACATGCTATGGCATTTGTTTACAACTAGGGTTTCACTTTGTTTTCTATAGAAGATTCCCCTCAGACTCTCGCATTCAATGTGCTTGGTAAATAGTTCCGTGAGTTCACTGAGTATTAGGTTAGAGTTTAGTTATCACAGTGCTAAATTATTCCAGCTGGGTCATTATTAATTCTCCTAATTTTACTATCATTCACTATCATTACAACAACACAGCACCCTAAGGATACATTTATTACAGAGCATAAATCCAGTGCTTCTATAAGATGCTGGAATGCCTACTCTGCAATCTTAATGCAAAAGCCTGAGGAATGTTTAAAAAGAATTATCTTTAAGACAACTTTTTAAAGGCTTACCTCTAGATTCCCAATCTCTGCCCACCTATTACATTTTCATATGATGTTAGGTAAGTTTTCTGTATGTGATACTCCACTGCAGCACAGGCTATTGCCCAAGGCAAAACTCTTTCATAGTAAATACACTGGGGAAAGGGATGGTGGAGAGAGAGCAAAGAAGAAGAGTATACTGCTGTATACAGCAATTTCCATTAAGAGAAAGCATTTATAAAGATAGACATTTAAAAATATCTTAAGGCATATTCCCCTCCCCTTCAGAGAATTTATGCTACTGCATGTATCTTTTTCCTAACACAAGCATATGTTTGACTGGGTCTTGATTCAGAAAAGCAATTCATTCAGGGAAGAGCTTTTATCACCTGGTTAAAACCTATCAGAGAAAAAGTTAAGCAGATGCTTCAGTGTTTTCCCGAATCAGGACCATAACTGGATATATGAGCACATAAATTCCTCCACGTCATGCATTCGTGCATACAAATGTTGAAATTTTGGTTCCATTATCAAGGGAACTCTCTACCTGTTTGCACACCTTTGAGTCTGGTAATGAGAGGCCGTAACTCTGTTTTAAGCAGCTGCCTTGAAATAGTCCTGAATGTGCCAGTACTGTTCCCTCCAGCTTCCCCAGGTTACCTCCCTTCTTCAGTAAAGTTGCAGCACTTTCTGAGATAGTAGTCCACAAACTAATGCTAGTAGTAATACTAGTGTTGGGTTTATTGCTTCCCTCTAGAGTTCCTACATCCTTTGTGAACACCGTATCACAGCAGCTTCTATTGGCTGCCTGTCAGTTTGGGGGTCCACAGTGACATCCTCTGAGCTCTCCTGACACAATGGTACCTAGACAGCAATTCCTTATTTTGCATGTGTGCAACTGTTTTTTTCTTTTTAATGATTGGGGCTCATTCACACTTGGGAAATGTACTTTCTGGTCCATCATCCAAGCAACTAAGGAAAATTATTAAGGCAGATCCTTCTCAAACTCTATGGCCAAAATGTCCAATGACATTTGAGTTAAACACTAGTAAACGGCTCTTAAGAATTTGTTGAAATCAGGTGTGTAGCCATTAGTAGTTATTGGCCAGTGAATTCCTTGCTACCTGGGAATGTGCATCTCTGCTAACAGCTTCTACAGAACCACTAATCAAAAAGTTGGAAAGCTACAGGTTTGAGCTCAGCTTTCTCTCAGGTATGACAGCATGGTGCTTAAGTGAGTATCAGACTCCTGGCTAAAGACAAAGTGCTTCTGCTTTCCTCTCTTTTGGATTAATCACCCAACCAGAGAAGGAAATTAGATTAGTCTGGGCTTAATAAAGCATGTTAGATGTTATTTGCTGCTCACAGGTATATGCAAGTTCAATAATTTGCTCTGTATCTTTTGGGGTATTTACAAACGTCTGTTTCCCTTGTACTGTCCTCTGTACGTTTGCCTTCCTCTGGACTTCTGACAATTGCCCTATTCTCCACGAGCTTCTGAGAGTCGTAAATAATTCGGTGGGTACATTTCAGAAGGCCATGCTGACCCAAATATATCACACTTATCTAAATACTCCTTATCTTGTTCTTGCCTTTGCTCGTAACCCCTTGTTACAGGGAACACTTACAGATCTGACACAATTATTAACCTTTCTGTGAAGAGCAGTGCAAAATAATGGCATTTGGTATTTCTGTCTTCTCTCTCTGGTCCATTTATTTGCTTCCCTTTCTTACTGATGGACTTTTGCCTTCCTCGTACTTCCAGTGCTTTTGTAAGTCATTTCATAACCTTTAGAGCTGTAACCGACTTTGCCTCTCAGTCCTTCTGATTTCAGCCTACCTGGCTGCCACAACTGGTGTTCTTCTTAGCCACACACCTTTTGCTTGCCAGGTTTGTACCATTTCACATTAGTGAAAAGCTCCTTATGTAGCCATGCTAGTTCCTTATGACATTTTTTTAGTAAGACTGATACTAGGTTTAAACATACTGACTTCAAAAGGGACTTAGCTACAAACTTTGGATGCAGAGGAGCTCTAGAAGCCGCAATATGCCTCCCATGTGCACTGCCCCAGCACAGAAGATGTACCCTATTATGCCAATGTCTGTCCTTCCACCAAGCGAGGCACAGCTGGATTGAATAGCACAGGGAGAAGGGCTGAACAAAAAGCCTCTCAATTTTTCACTCCTTACCCCTCCTCACCATATGCACTGATTAGAAGGGGCACAGCAAATATCCCTATTTTCAGGCAATTACTCAGTGTGTGAATAATCAGAAGATAGGATGGAGGTCTCCTAGACCCACAGCCCCCATGTCCTCTACACACAGTCAACAACCTACCCCCACGTATTGCTGAAGACTAAACTCTTCAGCTATACCAGCTTTAGCTAACTCTAGATTGACTCTCAAGAACCAGTATGAGTTTGGTGGGAGCTTGCCAGCTTCCTAAGTCTTAGTTAAATGCATTTTCTCAAATCATCACTGCAATCTCCTTCACAAAAGATTTTCAAATTCAACCAAAATAGTTTAAAAATAACTGCTTTCTCTTCTTGGACTGTAGTCACTTAAGAGAGCCAAGAGCTAGCAATTTATTTCATGTTCAGCTAAACTGATTGAAATGCTATAAGTTGCATTGATTAGCAAAGCTTTGGCTTTAAATCCCAAATGGAGTTCTGGGGAAACACATAGAGATCATTTAATAAAAGAAATTTAAGAAGTTAACTGTATGCAGTCATGAAAAAAATACATACATGCATTAGTGCAGTATGACTGGGTAAAAGGTTTGAACGTGGCCCGATTTTTCCAAGCAAGGTATTAAAGAAGTGGGTCACAAACTGGCAGGACTAAATATCTTCTAGATCATCCTTGGATTTCAAGCACCAGTCTACCGCTGCCCTACACCCGAGGTAGCCATACACATCGTGCAAAACATGGTACCCAACACACATTGAGAATCTTGAATTCATCCCTTTAAAGGGCTACAGATGAAAGATGCAGAGAGATGGGACCCTTACCTGGAAAAGCTCACAGAGAGGCTGGTGCTGTCCTGGGAGTGGGAAATGAGGGCACATAGGGGAAAGAACTAATCAGAGGTCTCGTTTCTTTGCTGTGCTACTCCCCCAAAATTATCTAGTCTTTGTACAATACAGCCCCCAAATACCTCAGCTCTACAGCACTGCTTTAATTAACAAGTCTGCACAAAGCACCCTCAATATCAAAATGTGGGGTTTTTCCTCTCCTAACATTTTGCATCCCAGCTTATGTCCCAAAGAAGCTCAAAAGGTCAATTCCATTTTCAATCCATTACCCTCTGCCCAAACCCAAACTGCTAAGACTCTTCAAAAAGAAGCTACGTGACATATTCTATACTTCTGGCCATCGACATATCTGTGTCCTAAGCTGTCTTCCTATAGCCCACTGATCAGCGTAAGTTATTTGCCTCACTGAGAGCAATACACTTGGACAATGTTCCACAATCAAATGTCACCTGCCCTTCACCTACACTGTCTTTGCAGTTTCTCTCTTGAATATTCTGGTGGCATCATTTTTTCTTCAATACCTTTTGGATTTTGTACACCTTGGTCACGACCCCTCTTAATCTCTTCTCTTTTAATGAATATAAACATAATTGTCTTAACCTCTCCTCCTAGCTTATAACCCCTGAGGCCCTTTATCATCCTTGTTAAGACTGTATCCATAATTAGGGTACCTAAAAAGATCAAAAGGAATGAACAAGAAAGTGCCAACTTAATACAAATTGTTACATGAATAACGAACATCTCCCCCACCCCAGACTCACCCTTCCCATTCCAACCTGAGCGCTCAGCGTTAAGAGGGCAGGTCGGCTACTGATTTCTGCACATTGAGCTGTTTAGCTAGGACAGGCTTTGAAGCTGCAGGGGGCACCACTCCTCCCAAGCGCATACTGCAATATTCATCTTTCTGGTATGTGTGCTAACTCGTTACAGCTACACATAGAGACACATGCATTTATATTCTCCACAGAGAACTAAAAAATCACACCTGCGCATGTTATATACCAGACAAACTGCCCTCCATCTGTCCATACACAGGCACACATACAAGTTCACATATATACACACACAGGTGGCAGACTGTTCCCTGCATGTATACATAGGTATGCATGCACACAGATGTAGGGACATGTTTAATACTACTGTTACCAAGGAAAGGGAACACTGATCATAACCACTTTTAATACCGGAATTACAGATGAAGATAACACACCAACTGGCCTTCAGTGCTCACTGTGGCCGGCATTCGTTAGTTGCATATATGCTTGAATACTCCACTGATAAGAAGTGTAGAAGTCTCCAAGGGATGAACATGAAGTCATAAAAATGCCCGGGGCACTGAAGATAAACACCTTGCAGGGGATATCGCTGTGTCCTTACGGATTATACTACATGATATTTAGAATTTGGAATCTGCCATAGCAGATCAGACAAGCGCTCTGTTCAGACCAAAAACCTGAATCAGACAGTAGCAAAAGCAGATGCTTCAGGGAAGGGTTTGAGAAACCCTTGCAAACAGTTGTAGAACAACTAAACCACCTGGGATATTCTCCTCCTCATCTTGATTCACCAGAGAGTTGGCAGATAACCTGAAAAGGAAGAATTTCTCTACCTCTCTCAAGCATCTCCCTTTCAATCCTTACCCTTGTACATTGAATCGTCTCACTGCTGTGAAATGAGGTCCAACCCTGAGGACTTCAGCTTTTGAGCTTTTGTCCTTGGTGACACCTTGTCGCTGTTTGTCCCCAAGCCTCAGCCACCCCACAGCTCCTCCCACACACAAAATATGAAATCACAAGCTCATGACCAATGTGCTGCTCTTGTAAGAGGTTCCTTGCAAAATTTGCTCACGCATTAGTGAATCACTTCCAAACTCTTTTGCATAAGCAAATTTAAGGTATTTCATTAGGAAATTTATGCCAAAACATCTTCCCACTGAGCTTCATACTGTCATGGTATGACGCAGTTATGTATGGTCAAGGCTGCGGTATGTTTTACAGAACACAAAGCTGTGACCTGTTTGTAATGGGGTAATGATCTATGCAAGTATAAAAGCTGAAAATGCATTTATTTGTCCGTGGCATGCTTTGTAACTATGTATATGCTACTCAGCACCTATAGCCAGTAGTAACAACCCGCAGAAGGAAATGGTACTAAAACTGTAGCCCCTGCCACACTTATGACTCTATTTTTCCTTGCCATTATTATCTATCAGAAGATGGTTACTATGAAACATTATCTACATATTTTATCATGCCTACATTTATGCTACAGGACCAAATCAGCAGCTGAAAATACCTTTGTATTCCTCCAAGAAATCTCACTGCCTTTACAAGATCTTAAGTTGGTAGCTCTTTATCAGCATCTTATTTATCTAGGCAATTCCCATGCTGCTGATCTTCATCATTGCAAAGGGTGGGCGACATACACTGCTGTTTAATACTACTGGCCTTTCCAAAGAAAATGCAGCTCCAGCTTTGAAGGGTAAGGACACTCAGCTGCTTGACTGGGTTAGTGCTGTAGGATGCAATGAACATTTACAACACTGCTATCTAATGCCAAAATATCAACGCATCAGCATAAACCAGGTCAAGCCTACAGCTCCCTTCCTCACAGGCAGCCCTTCAGTCTCCGAGCAGCATCTGGTACATGGAGAAGACAAACCAGAAACCATGTTTCCTCAAGCCTTTGACACCCAACGCCGGCTTTTTCCTTCCTCACGAAGTTCACTGTTACCCAGCTACTCATCAGGCCGTCTTCTGCAGCTCTGAGTGCTCTCACCAAGCGGCCCGGCAAGGAAGACCAGAAGCCCCAGGAATTAGAGGCTTTTGGGGGCATGCAGGTCACAACCTGCCTCCTCCAAAGCAGGGAGCCTGAAGACCCATCTTGTGCTGCAGTCCTCACAGCTCCCCTGCTCAGTTCCACGGGGGCAGAGCCCAGCAGCTCTGGCAGAGCAATCAAAAAAGCTGCAATTTCCAGGCTGTCTCTGGTATGACGTGGTCTCCCAGGGCTTCTGATCTCTGCTTGAGCTGTCCATCAACAGGGTGACTGGGGCCTGGAGCTCCAGGGCAGGGGAAGCACAGCTCAACCAGGAATCTCCAAGCTTGGGTTCAGCTAAAATTTGAAACTTTAACAGAATGTTTGCATTACATCTGTTTTGTAGTTCTTTTGCTTTACTTGATTTTTAAACAGATTTTTCACTCCTCTCAGGAAAGGAACAACTTTCTCTTCCCCTCCCACCAACTAACTGCAAATTTTGTCTTTAAATCAATTCTTTGGGAACAATTCTGAATAGCTGCCACATAGCTACTTCTCATTACAATATTCTGGGTGAAAGTTTATTGTTAGGAGCTTAAAATAATGATGAAGTTCACATTTCTTCTCCACATACGTGTTTGTATGCTAGCATAAGAGTTCTGCTGGTAATTCTGCTCTCCTCCTGTAGATGCAAGCTACAGGAGCTCATACTTAGTCCCCATCTACTATCTGGGCAACAGGAGTGATAGAGCTCAGACTGGAGAGGACCATTACTAAGCTAGAGCACATTCACCACTTTTTGGCACATAAACTCAGCAAATAATTTCATGAGGTCTCATCTAGTTTTTGAGCGACAAATAAGGGGGGGG